>JAHNZQ020000308.1:1019036-1102683 GCA_019155205.2 Gracilaria vermiculophylla
TTATGTCTTTTTGAGGAAAGAAAGCAACATGATGTGGAAATAATCACGCGCGAGTTGGAAATGTCCTATACTTTTGAAACGCGTTTTTGAGGGTTTTAACGAAGGGGGGTGGCTACAGTAGGCAAAACTCCATATTTTGGCGCGCTTTTGCACTGTCCTATACTTTTGAAACGCACTGTAGAATCGCTTTGGCAATGGTAAGATTGTTCTTTATACGCAGAAATTGTTGGATGTGAGGTAGAATTTTATTTCAGCCGAGAAAATGAAATATTTGCGTAGTTGGAAACTATTTGCGCATGAGGTCTAGTTGGAAAGCCTTGCACACGTGTCGCTCGGCCATGTGCTCAGTTCTAATTACGATCGGGTGAACACATCGTGTCGAGCAGTCGCGTGGCTCACGGGCAATGAGTAGTTCGTCAGTCGAGGCCGCGTCGCTCTCGCGGCGCAGGCCGCGCCAAGATGCAGTATCCATCCAGCCCCGATGGGCGCTTGATGGTCTTCGCCTTCCACGCCATCC
Source organism: Gracilaria vermiculophylla (assembly GCA_019155205.2). NCBI lineage: Eukaryota > Rhodophyta > Florideophyceae > Gracilariales > Gracilariaceae > Gracilaria > Gracilaria vermiculophylla. The sequence goes on from JAHNZQ020000308.1 coordinate 1,019,554, forward strand.
TCCTCTGCTGTGCGCGTGCGCAGCAAACTCACCGCTACATCGTCACTCTGTCTTCATACCGCCCCCACGAGCTGCACGCCGCTCAGCTGCGCGCGGAACTCAGTTTTATCCCACCGACGCACTTCCGCTTCCTGTTGCGGCCAAATTCGGCCGCTTCGTTCCCCACAGATTTTGTTCTGGTTGAGACGCAGTCCGACGCCGTTTTGCGCGAGCTGCGCGCTTCTTCACACGTCGTGCGCGTAGCGCCACAGAGAGCGTTCACCCGAGCACCAAAAGCTATTCTCTCGCCTCCTGATCCTGGTCGCCATCCTTATGCTCAGCCTCGCATTCACGCCTTCAATGCTGCCTCACTCTGGCGTCTCAATCACACCGGAGCCGGCGTGAATGTGGCAGTCTTCGATACGGGTATTGCTCGCGGAGCTCATTTCCCAACGTTGCGGAGCATTACGGATTGGACCCACCAGAACACCACGGAGGATACCGTGGGTCATGGCACGTTTGTCGCCTCTGTGATTGCTGGGAGTAATCCAGCATGCCCGGGCCTTGCACCACATGCCAATCTCCACGTCTTCCGCGTTTTTACTGGCGCGCAGGTTTCGTACACTTCTTGGTTTCTAGATGCATTCAACTATGCGTTGCATATCGGAGTTGATGTGCTCAATCTCAGCATTGGTGGCCCAGACTTTGTAGATATTCCGTTTGTTGAAAAGATCAATGAGTTAACTGCCAACGGTGTCATTATCGTCTCTGCAATAGGGAACGACGGCCCTCTTTGGGGTTCTCTCAACAATCCGGCGGACATGATGGATGTCGTTGGCGTTGCTGGAGCAGAACCGGATGCGTCTCTGGCTCCCTTTAGTTCCCGGGGTATGACCATGCATGAGCACGATCCTTATCACCCACGGTACGGACGAGTTAAGCCTGATTTGGTGGCTTACGCGCGCTCTCTCACTGCATCCAGTCACCACTCCCCGTCTTGCACTCGTTTGTCAGGTACAAGCGTAGCATCCCCTGTAGTTGCGGCTGCAATTGCCTTGCTCATCAGTTCTGTGCCAACCGACGAACGGGAGCGCGTTGTCAATTTGGCAACAGTGAAGATTGCGCTCATCAATTCGGCTGCTCGGTTGCGACATGAGTCCATGTACGAGCAAGGGGCGGGGCTCCTACGAATCGAGCAAGCTTTCAGCGAGATGACCATGCTCAGAAAAGAATTTACTCGAGTCCCCCCACATTCAGAGCGGAAAGCAAGACAAACTGTTGAGGGTCCGAAGGCAGTTTTCTTTCCACCATACTTTGATCTCACAGAAAAAGCGTGTCCGTACATGTGGCCGCATTGCAATCAGCCGTTGATTAGGGGAGCCAAACCCGTAACCCTCAATGTAACTATTCTCAACCCAGCTGGTGTTGAAGCAGTATTGGATGGTTTCGCATGGGAGTCGATAGATGAAGGTGAGCTTTTGACCGTCAATGTAACGCCACCGCAGAGATTTTGGCCATGGGCCGGGGGACTAGGAATTCATCTTTCCGCGGCCTCAAGTCCCACTAGGCCGACTGTTGTCGAAGGGGTTCTACGGACGCGTGTCATCAGTCTTCATGAAGGAATATACTCGGACATTCGTTTACCAATCAAGGTTGTCATAATTCCAACTCCTTCTCGATCGAAGCGACTTCTGTGGGATATTTTTCACTCTATTCGATATCCACCAGGATATGTCCCACGAGATAATCTTGGAGACAGGAATGATATGTTGGATTGGCTGGGTGATCACCCACACACCAATTTTCACGCATTATATCGTACTTTTACCGAGGCTGGGTTCCATATTGACATTTTGGATCATTCGCTTGAGTGTCTGGATGTACAGGACGCTAGAAAATATGGAGCGTTGTTGCTGTTCGATTCAGAAGATTATTTCTCACCCGCTGAACAGCAAAAGCTAGAATTATTGGTCAAGGAGTATGGCCTTTCCCTCGTTGTGGCAGCAGAGTGGTACAACCTTGACATCATGCAAGATATTCGTTTTGAAGATGATAACACTCGTTCTTTATGGACGCCGATCGTTGGGGGTTCAAACATACCAGCGCTGAATGCTGTTCTCAACCCTTATGGTATAGGTTTCGGAGATGCGGTGATCAGTGGAAGCTTGAGAACGAATGATGGTATTTTCCGAGTTGAAAGTGGTGTTCCTATCGTCATGTTTCCACCGGGTGGGGAGCTTCTTTATGCAAGCTATGCAAAAATGCATGAGAGCAAAAGCAGCAAGACTAGCAGCGTCAAAATCCAAAGCAGGCTTCGCTTGCAAGGAGTGCCAGTCTTTGGTCTGACAAAAGCCGGACAAGGTGCAGTTATGGTCTATGGAGACACAAATTGTATTGATACAGCCTATGGTGGAACCAAGTGTTATAAATTTTTCGTACAGGCAGTGCACCATGCCATTCTTAAATGCGCAGGGCGTACACGATGTCAAAGGTTGTTTGAGCAGAGTATGAAATTGACCTCAGAATTGTCCCCATTAGCAACTGCCTTGACCAGATTAGCTCCACCACTACCGTCGCATACTCTGCAGTTGTTCTTACCACATAGCAACGTACTCAGAAAGGTGAGCTCAGAATTAAGTCTTCTTCTCACAAACGGGGAGTATGTTTCTCAACAGTGTGCTAAGAGGTATGAAGAACAACGACGGCCAGTTCTTCAAACAAGGCGAGAAGATCAGGTCAGATTTCCGTCGTTTGATTATGCAGTTCCCGTCGGATCGGAGAGAAACTATTATCAGGATGTTGGAGCATTGGGATTGCCAACATGGGAGAGGATCCAAGGGAAAGATGAAAATGCTTTCTCAGTGCTCAAACTATTTCACATATTCCCTTCAAGTAGCACAATGTTAAGGACTCGTTCCTTAGTGTGTGTCCTGCTTGGTGTGTGCTTCTTGTGCTTGTCGGCCTTCCTGCCAAGACGAAAAGGGAAGCTTCGTCGAGTTGGTCGCACGTCACCTGGAGGAGGATTTAGTAATAAGTCAAGACAAACTCAAGCGTCTCGTTTATCTGTTTCTGTGACGTCAGGCAGGGATAGTTATTCGTCCATGCAATCGCCGATTACATACGGTACGAACAATTTGAGCAGGTACTTTTCAACAACAACTCAATAACGCCACTGGCACCACCCTAAATCAACAAACAGTCGTGCTTGTACATCAATGTTCATAGCCACCATCTGCTGGATTAAGCTCGCTAATCTCGACACTGCGTGTCGCGTTGTTCAAAAAATAAACTGGGGATGCTGGAATTATTCCAGGCAGGACTGCAAGAGGTTTTCCACGGATAAAAGCCACGAAAAAAAACCCCGGAGCGCCCCAGAGATTGCGGTACGCGGGGTGGCGGAAACTCCATATTGTTACATCACAGCAATTGCATGAAAACACGAGACTTGATTTTTGCCATCAAGAAATGTCGTAGACAAAAATGGTCTCCAAAATGCGAGAGATTTGAGGCACTACTGTCTCCAATGTTGCAGGAGAGGATGCCACAACCACCAGCGCAGCACCGGCGGGAAGCTCTTGAAAATACATACATTTTGAACGATTAGGGGCCACCCCAAGGGCGATTCCATCAATACCGCCAGACTTCGTCACGAGAAAATTGGTCTGGTGCAGTAGATGAAAGTGTCCCACACGGAGAATAGGCGCAGATGATATGTGCTCGACGTATTGTACGTGAGGTAGGTCTCGAAGACTTTTAAGCTTTAGCTCCCACGCTGACGCGGGCTCGAATGCCATGAAAGCTTTCCAATGTACGTACGTAACTACTTTGAGAGAGACGGAAAACGGGATGCCGAGCAACTGCTTTTCTTACAGAAGATTATCCAAGCGCTTGCGCTGCTGATGGATACTGCCTTTCGCTGTGTTGTTCATTCTTGCAAAACGTGGACACCTGTAACTACCACTCACCCGCCGTTGTTCGGCCAACCGCTAAAGTACACGTATTCTCGTTGGCGAAGACGGGCGTCGTCGGTCGCCGACCCGAGGCGGATCGTGGGCAGCCGTCATGATGGCGACGACGGCGTCAATGGGCTTCTCCCCCTCCCATCTCTGACTCATAGCCTTATACCTCCACGGTACTGCGCTTTGCCCCTCTCCATTAGCGCTCAGCCGATCTCTGAGCGAGAGCAAGTCACATCATGGCTCGAGGACCCAAAAAGCATTTGAAGCGCTTAAGCGCTCCGTCCCATTGGATGCTGGACAAGATGGGCGGAGTGTGGGCACCACGTCCATCTACCGGTCCGCATAAGTTGCGCGAGTGTCTTCCTCTCAACCTCATTCTTCGCAACCGTCTCAAGTACGCGTTAAACGGACGTGAGGCAAATGCCATTGTCATGCAGCGTCTTATAAAGGTCGATGGTAAGGTGCGTACCGACAAGACCTTCCCGGCTGGATTTATGGATGTCATCACCATTGATCGCACAAACGAAATTTTCAGACTGCTTTACGATGTTAAAGGACGTTTTGTCCTTCATCTGATCACGAAAGCGGAAGGTGCATACAAGTTATGCAAGGTTAAGCGTCAACAGACTGGGCAGAAAGGTGTTCCGTACATTGCCACCCACGATGCACGCACTATTCGTTATCCAGATCCAATCATCAAGGTCGATGACACCGTGAGAATCAACATTGAGACTGGCAAGATTGAAGATATTCTCAAGTTTGAAGTAGGCAATCTTTGCATGATTACTGGTGGGCATAACATTGGTCGTGTGGGCATTATTCAGCTTCGAGAGAAACATCCGGGATCTCATGAAATCGTACGTGTTCGCGATGCTGCCGGTCATGACTTTGCCACAAGGAAGACCAATGTCTTTATCATTGGTAAGGGGAGTGAACCTGCGATCTCGCTGCCGAAGAACAAGGGTTTGAGAAAGTCCATTATCGAAGAGCAGGAAATGAGGATCAAATCCAAGCCGGCCATGGTTTAAAGCAAACCCATTATCGAATATTGCTCTTCCGTGCTTGTCAGACAGGATGATACAGGTAGAAGACGGTGTTTAGCCAGTGTAGACTGACACCACCTACTAGTAAAAGGAACGCGAATGGGCTCTCATATTGTTTGTGTGTTCAGAGTGGTTCTCACCCCCTGACATGACAAAAGCACCCGATCAAACTTCCTAAAGTGTTTGCGTTTGAGCGTTGTTGTAACTGGCTGTCAGTTATCACAGTTTTGCTACTTCTTTTTGCTACGGTTTGGGATTGGGTGTCACTTGTACGCCATAGTATGTAAAGTAGACACTCGGTTTATTCCTGCGTCCCAGTAGTTGGTGTTCATGTCAACGTGACCATAACACTCAACATATTTAAGCTATCCGTGGCAATTGATTGCAATGCTGGCATGAGGATATCTAGTCGCGCACTCTTTTTTCATCAGAGCGATGGGGCGGTTTCTGACGGGCGCTAGGCAAAGAGAAGTCGCTGTGCTACGGCTTCCTCCACGCACATGATGGCCAATGTGATTCGTTTCAGGTGTGAATGCGTGTGGTATCCCAACGAATGCACCGCAAGCAGAACAACTGCTTGTGATTCGGATAAGGACATAAGGCTACCCCCTGCAGACAGAAGCTGGGAGGGTTCTAGAACTAGATGGTGGAGGCCTTGGGTGCACGTGTATCTGGTTGGAACAGGAATTCAACCCGAGTGTGTTGTGACTCTCGTCGAGAGTCGAAACAACTGGGATGATACTGTAGGAGAGTGGATTGGGGATCTTCAGGAGCACATATCGTTGTGGCGAAGGAAATACAGCTATGACGTCAAATAGTTTGTTTTGTGGCGTTGGGAGTCTCAACGCGATGAACGAGATGTTTTGACTGATGAAGTTTGATTTTCGTGGGTTCGACACTCGAAAAGTTAGTGGAACGGAACTACAAACAGGCGGGGGCTGGATGTGATGAGTGAGGCCGTCCACAAGAAAGAAGGCGCGGATCGCGTTGGGGTCAAAGCTCGGCAGTGGAGAAGAACAACGTTGCTGAGCGGGCTCCGTGAATGATGGTTCTCCCACGTGCTGTGTATGGGTTTGTACGTTTTGCCGCGGGACGAGATGATGAGAACGGAGCCAGTGGAAGGTGAGGCACGCGGCGTTCGCCATGGAAAGGATTTTGTTGATTGCCAGTGAGACGCCGCCATGCGAGCGGCCGCCGTGCGGGCGGCGGCGCCTTCGAGCGGCGGGGCGGGGTCGGCTGAGATAGACGTGCGTGCGCTTGTAAGCGCACGGGGTGCGGGCGGGCAGATCGCGAGAGCGCGGCGCGGGCGCCGGGGCAGACGAAAAACGCGTGGTATCAAGATATGGCGGCGGCATGAGCAATTTATACCAAATGCCACCGTAAACGTTGGCAGACGCGTGTCGGTCGCGTGCGCGCCGCACGCCGCTCACAGCCGCGCCAGCGTGCTGGCCCGTTGCGAGCAAAGCGCGCCCTTCCAATCGCAACGCTACCTCCCACGCGCGAGACATTCGCCCATAGTCTGAACCACCGCCCTATTTCCCCGCGCTGCCGCCCGCTCGCCAACCTTACTTCACCCCCCACCCCCGACACCCTCCCCCATCCACCCCTCGCACCCCGACCTTTCCCTCCCGCACCGCAACCTTCACCCGTTGCTCCGACTCCCTCCCCCGCCCCCCGCTCTCTTCGCAATTCCAACCCATCCTACCCACATCTCACACCTATCCTCACCCTCATTCCCTGATGGCGCCGCCGCCCGTGCTCGACAAGCTCATCGGCGCCAAGTACGTCAGGAGGAAGAGCAACCCCTCCGTCACCCGCGACCGCGACGAGGACCAACAGCCGTCCACAAACCTCCACATCAAAGACACCATCCGTCGTGCGCTCGGCAACGCCGCCAACCGCACCTTTCTAACTTCAACCCCTAAGAACCACTCACTACCCCCATCCACCAACTCTTCCCAGGATAACTCACCGATAGCCGTGCTGCCGCCTAACCCATCGACCGTCGACCCCCCCAGACTGGACGCTGATGACGGCACCGAACGCCACTTCGACGTCAGCACCGATCACGCCGTGGGTGCATGCTCGTCCGCAGGCTGGCAATTGCTTCCATCGTCAACGGCAGGCGCTCCGCCCGTTCGCTCGCGCAAAAGTAACCAGGATGCGTATGGCGTGATTGCCCCGTTTGAAGAGGCGCTGTTCGTGGGTGTGTACGACGGACATGGAGCGTATGGACGCGCGGTGAGCCAACTGGTGCGCGACCAAGTGCCGAGCACAGTCCGCGAAGTGCTCGGCTCCTCGTCCGAGTCTCGCATCCGCAGCGCGGACGATCGTCGGCGCAACGTGGTGCACGCCTTCACCAAGGCGTTCAGCGACGCGGAACGCAGTCTGTGCGAGACCAGCCGCCAGATTGACCACGCCTTCTCCGGGACGACGGCGACGTGCATACTGTTGGACGCGGAGCAGCTGTACGTGGCGTGGGCAGGCGACTCGCGGGCGGTGTTGGCGGCCAGCGACGGCACTACGCTGCGCGCGGTGGACGTGAGCTGGGATCAGAAGCCGTCCCGCACGGACGAGAAGAAGCGGGTGCGCGCGGCAGGCGCGCGAGTGACGCGCTGGAAGAAGAACGTGGGACCGCAACGCGTGTGGCTGCCGAACGAGTGGCTGCCGGGTCTGGCCATGACGCGCAGTATCGGAGATACGGTGTTGTCGGAGTTTGGGGTGACGACGACACCGGAGGTGACGGTGACGCGGCTGGGCGCGCGCGAGCAGTTCTTGGTGGTGGCGTCGGACGGCGTGTGGGAGTTCATGTCGAGCATGGAGGTGGTGCAATTGGTGGAATCGCTGCGCGCGCGGGACGTGGGCGCGGAGGACGCGGCGCGCGCGCTGGTCAAGGAGGCGGCGCGCCGCTGGAACGCGAACGAGCACGTTGTGGACGACATCACCGCCGTGGTGGTGTACCTGCCGGGCGGCGCGCGGGAGCGGCGCGAGCGGAGTCTGCGGGACGCGCTGCGCGCGCGCCGCCGCTCGCGGTTCGGCGGCGCGGTGGGCGTCCCGTTACGCGTCGCGCACGATGGCCGCCTCCACGCCTTCGACGCCAGCAATGGCGTCAGCGGCGACGAGTGAGCCGCTGCCGCGCCCCAGCTGTAAAGTACTGTCGGCCGCGCCCCCCTCCTCGGCCCCGCCCCGGTGTTTCGCTTCGCTGTGCGCGCCTCGTCACTGCCGCCTCTCTCGCCCCCCGCCTTCGTCGTCGCCACCGTCCATCGCGCCCGCCCCCGTTCCCATGCGCCTGTTGCCCAGTCGCCGCGAGTTGCGGCGCGTCTTGCTCATTCTATTCCCCTCCCCACTGCACCCGTCCGGCGTCTCCCCCTCGCCTGACGCCGCCGCCGCCGTTCGCCGCGCCCGCCTCTCCTCCCACCGATCATGTCGGCCACCGCAGACGTCGCGCGCGCCGCCGCCAGTGGCGTGCGCTCCCACCTTCTCTACCAGGTTACCGCCCGCTTACTCTCCTTCCTCATCAAGGCGCTCGTCGTCCGCGCCCTCAAGCCCGCCCACTTCGCCTTCGTAGAAATTCGCCTCTACCTTTTCGTCGGCCTTACCCTACTGCCAACCATAAACGGTTTCCGTCCCGTCGCGTTGCGCGTCTCGTCCGATGCCGCGTGCGCCGCGCTTTGCTATGTGTGCTCCACCATCACCGTCGCGCTCGCTCTCGTCTTTGGCACCGCCATGATGTACGCCCAGCCCGAGCACTGGCGAGCCAGTCTGGTCGTCATGGCCAGTCTCATCGCCCGCGCTTTCGCTGAGCCCCCCCTCATTTTTGCCCGTCGCCGCCAGCGCTACTCTCAGTCTTCTCGAGCTCGAGCTGTGTCCACTGTTATCAGCGGCTTCAGCCAGACGCTCGCCATCAGCGTGCTTACCAATGCAGAGTACGCATCCGTCGCCGGCGCGCTCGGCCATCTCACCTACTCGCTCAGTTTGGCCGTCACCATGTTCTTCGCGTGTGGCCCGGAACGTGTCCCGTTTCTTTCGCCAGCAACCTTTCGCCATGCGTTCAAGTACGACGACTTGGTCATGGCCATTGTCTCCACGGGTGAAGGCGCTATTAAGTACCTTCTTGAGAACGGGGAGGGCATAATTCTTGACCTCATATGCCCTGCCCTCGCCAAAGCGTCGTACAAGCTTGTCGCCAATTTGGGCAGCGTCATGGCCAGGTTTTTCAGCGAGGCTTTGGAGGAACAGTCCTTCAACGTATTCCACAGGTTTGCCCCGGCCTTCCGCAACAAAGGTAATGATGACCACGCTGACACCCGCAAAGCCTGTTTGGACACACTATACATTGCGCACAAATCGGCACTTATTGTCTCGTTTCTATTTGCCATGGTGGGGCCCGCATATTCGTATCCGTTATTGCGCTTTCTATACGGTTCAAAGTACGCAGATGAGACTCATGCCCCCCACTTACTCAATCTTTACTTCATTTACTTGGTGTTCATGGCGGCCAACGGCGTCACGGAGGCCTTTGTTTCAGCGTCGGCCACCACATCCGAACTCAAATCACGCACAAAGTTTAGCACATGCCTAAGTTTTGTGTATATGACAACTATGCTGTATGCGGCCCATTCGTACCACGCTGCGGGAATCATTGTAGTTAACTGCGCAAACATGGCCATACGAACGTGTTATTCAGCATGGTTCTTCAGCAGACTCACTTCGCGGTCAGCTTTTACTTTCCTGCAATCCAGGCCCAGCATGGGAGTCTTATCTGTGCTTCTTGTGGCGCGTCACATATCCAAGCTCAGTGAAGTCCGTTTCTTTGGTACGGCCGAAGAAAGAATACCCGTTGAAAACCTGTATGACCTATTGATTCGACTTGTGCAGCATTCCGCAAGCGGGTTTCTCGCTTTGGGATTGTTTGTGATGGGTGTAATTATATTCGAGCAAAACTTCATTTCAAAGCTACGGTCCTTCAGGTCACATCAAGATTGATAACTACTTACTGAGTGAACAACATTTTGCAAATATCAAAGAGAAGCCCCGCAGCAGGCTTTATCAAACTTGCTTCATTAATGGGAGCAGTCCATGCATCGATGTCATTAGCGCCACAAGAATTTCAGTGATGAGAACAGATGAGGCTTTCGCCTTGCTCTCAAAAAGCGAACAAGGTTTACTTCTCTCTGCATACGAACTGTCCTCATGTAAGTGTCTATGGACTAGAAATCCAAACGTCTCGAGCGCCGGACCCTTCACAAATATCAGAAATGGAGCTTTGACGGTCGTAGCCTCTAGAGAGTCGTCTCGGAGTCTATGTTTGCGTTGTGGTCAGTGAGCGACATTGTGAGTCTATATATCATTTCTGCGAGAGCTCCTTGTTTGTTGTTGAGCATATAATTCCACGATGTTGTTTTCAAGCACCACGATTTTGAAATGAACGCGCGCTCTTTATCAGTCAAACGAATGTCGCAAAGAGTGTATGACCCTCCCACACACATTGAAATGATCAACGCCTCTAGCTGATGCCACAATTGCTTTTGAACCTTCCTCCAGCTGCAACAGGCGCGGATCTGCAACAGTACCCACCGCAAAATCGTTTCCATATTCGTCAGTTACAACCCCTCCAGAGGCTCTGACTGCAGCGATTCCCGCGGCGTGATCCCAGCTGTTTGCGAAGCTCATCGACAAAGTCTGGACAAATGCAAATGCCTTTCCTTGAGCTACTGCTGCATACTTAACAAGACTCCCACAGCATAGAGGTTTCCATGGAACCTCTCCCTCGAGAGAAAAGTCCTTTCCCCCGGAGAAGTGCCAATCCTTTGCCCATGGTTTGATAACATTGGCTGTCTTACATTCCTCATATCTGGCAAACTTCGCATGCCAGGTAACTTCTTCGGAGTCGGAGAATCTTTCCAGACTGTCCAGTGGAATGATTTCAAGTCTCGAGGCTGGTACGTTTGCAAGCAAAAGCACTCCCTGCCTTGGCAACATCAGGCTTCCGAGAACTGGATACGCAGCACGGTTGTTTGAGTGATGTAAGGCTAAACCCACTGCAAATTCGCCTCCCGATATAAGCCCCTTTGTGCCATCGATGGGGTCCAGCGTCCACCATCTAGTGTGTCGTTTTTGAAAGCTATCTGGACAAAGATTTTTGAATTCGAAGTCAACCAACAGTTGTACGGCATCGAGAAACGTTGCATTACTGATTAACTCAGCGATATCTTCCTCGGCGACAAGAACGTCATTCGAAAAGGATTTTGATAACTCCCTGAGCATTGTGCCTTGAATGGCAACATCCACCGCTGTTACAGGAGACTGATCCGGTTTCATAAAAGTTTGAAGCTGTGGAACCATACTGTAAACGTCTCTGACGCGCTTTGCAGCCTTCAGACAAAACGACCACTCTTTGGTCAAATGAGGTAAACAGCATGTTGTGCTCTCTCTGTTCGCAATTCCACATTTATTCTTTGTAGGATGTAGGAGAAAGTGCGGAAGCTTTAGCCCTGGATCGTCGGTGTAAGTTTTCAATGGGAATCCCGATATCCATGCCGGTGGTCGGTCATCCCAAACAAACTCGTGTGAGTCGGTTGCCATTTAATGTGTGTTTTAAACTGCTAAGCTTTCAATATCTACATATTCACCACTGTTGAGGCGAATCTATGGCGCGAGCGTTAATGTTCCACCCCTCCTGTTTTTCGACGACGAAACAGAAGAGCGTCAACTCGGGGTGAAGTAAAGATTCCGCGGGCAAGAGAAACGATGAATGAGAACGAATCCATCTGTGGTTACGAATTCCCCTGGCTAACAATTTTTTTTTTGATGCTACTACTGTAGCTTTGGATTCTGTCGTGCATTGGGTCACGTGGCCTTAGCTCTAGAGGGTAGGATTTCGAAATCCAGTTTCTGTGATTGTTTCCGATACATAAGAATAGTATGACCTTCTCGAGGGCAGCAGCCTATCAAGAGCCCATTAGCTCATGATCCAATTAAAGCTTCTAAAATAGAACCTTAACGGAGCTAGGAGAGCGTGAGCTATTTGTTTGTCTATCGCTGTCGTGTAGGTGGTCACCAAAACATCATTCACAATGATTCTTCCATCCAAGGTCTGTGGGTTGAAGAGTCCTCTTTCGTACACATGTGAAATGTGAGTAACTTCTGAATGCTGACCTGAAGCCTTTATGATCAGGTCCCCAACTTGAACTTCACAGGCAGGTTTCAGCAATCCATTGCTTGAAATCACATGATCCAAGGACAACAGTAGTGGCGTCTCACAGGTTTGACATTCAATTCGGACAAACTTGAAACTTCCAGTACGGCGTCTGTGCGTGAACATAAACACTTCCGAGTAATCATCTGCGCCTACTCTTACTCGATCCCCAACTATCAAGTCCATCATTTTCTTTTCCATGCCATTTTCAAGAGTAACAAGGGCGTTTGATGGGAAACAGGCGGACTTTGGTTCTTGTGTTAGACTTATTTCAGATGACCCAGCCTCTAAATCTGACTCAGAATGCGTTTCTAAGTATGATGAGCTCTGACTCGACCCAGCATTATCTTCTGCTTGCCCATCATTTGGCTCAGCACCCGTTGAATCTTTATCTTCATCAAACTTTTCAACGGGTCGCTTGGTCGGTTGAGCATTATGTCCATATATGTTCACACCATCGGTTGTTGTACTAAACACAGCTCCACTTTCAGACATCCATGGAATATAGGTAGACAACCTTGTATATACGCCTGGCCTGAGAGGAACGGCGCATTCAAACCCAAACGATACAATACCTATCTGAACCAGTATCAATTCTTTTCCAACCGTAAACAAAGGTCCCCCGCTGTCACCGTAACATGAATCACACCCACCTTTTTCGTATCCAGCGCATATGTGTGATGTTTCTTTGATAAGAACGTTAATGTCTTCATAACGATTCTGACATACTAAAGAATCTTGAATTGGTACATCCACCTCACGAAGCAGCCCAGTGCTTGGTAAAGCTGTTCCGTATGTGTCTCCATAGCCGCACGTTCGAGCAAAGGAAGTGGTTGCGGGATAAGTTGCGTCGTTATTGATGTAAAAGAATTTCGATCCGCTGGGGACTGGATTTTTCAACTTGATCAGCTGCACATCGTTTTCTTCGGTGCCTTGACCGCTGCGAAAGTATCTCGGATGTGATATTGTCCTTTCAATTTCGTAATCAGTTCCATCCAGAATAGAAGTCCCCCCCACTCTCAGCACGTCCCAACGTCTGTCGATAACACAATGCGCAGCTGTTATTGCCCAATATTTCGAAAGCAAAGAAGCTGAGCAGAAAAATCCGCGACCCTGTGATACCAATGCTGCCATATAGAACCTCATATGCGGAGCACGATCACCGTTAACGATTCTATCCGGACTTCTTCTTGATTTAGGACGCAGTTCTTCGGAGAAAATAGGGAGCACCTTTGGGCAAACTTGAGAACGATTTTTCGGGGTTTCAATGGGCACTTTGGACCCGTCTATCTCAGAAGCATGAGCACCCAAGACTAGAACAAGAATCAAAACATAAAGTCCGCATATTCTAGTAAACAGCGGTTGTCTTTCCAAAGAGTACATGGTCCAGAAGAATGTCGATAAATGGGATTGGTGAATGCGCTTATCGTTAATGTGTGCGACCGTAAGATTGCCAGAACAAAAATTCTGGATTGGCGCAAAACTTATTGAGTTCGAGATGGCATGGACATCGGAAAGGTTATCTCAACAAATGTCAAAAATGCGCTCTGACAATTAGTTCATCCCACATCCTGAAATGGCTGCTCTTCCTGACAACTCTGTTGGCTCTGTTAATGGCGTATACAAAAAAAGGCGTTAAGGAGATGTGATACAATCCTATGTGGTTGTGGGCCAGCTTGCGAGTTGTAACGACCCGGCACAAAGACTGTTGAGATGTAGTGCATCCGAAGTCTATATGCCAGGAGACCACTTTGTCCCGTGGATTTGTGTTCTAAGTGTAATGCTCTTGCCGGTAAAGCAAGAGTGTGGTGTCGGAAAGATGTGGCGCCAAACTTCGAGCCATGAATAGTTTGAAGGCCCGATAAAACTTCAGCGGTGGCCTGTGTTCGGAAGTCGTGGCGTAGGATGACAGAAGGTAATAAAATTTCCTCTGAGCCTTCAACACTCTTTCTGTGCCAGGTAAGGGTTTTTACGGTTTGTTAAGGAGCTGACGCGAGCGGGGGTGGTTCCAAAACGGAGGTCAACTCCGTAGATGTAGCCCAACTGGGAACTGTCATAACTGCAATATTCTCGTAAAGCCCGGTTAGGGATGTTGCCGGGCGTGGATGAAATGCCATTGATCTCTGATTCTTACGAAAGGAAAAGACTGGAACCGACGAGACACATTGCTCTGGGGATAGCGGAGACGGGAAAATCTCTTCGCAAATTGAAGTGCATGTGAATCGTCGGTATTACACAGCAATGCACCGAAAGCACTATCGTCTTGAACGTCTTTGCTGTGTTTCCGGAGGCTTAGGTCTGGCTCTGCACACGTGTCAACTTTTTCGGTCATGTCACTCGCAACCCAATCTCTGCGGGAAGGATTGCAAGAATTGTATTGTCGGCGCAAACATCGGGGTGGCCCAAACTCACGAACCGAGGAATGAACGTGTCCGTTTGTGAAGTGCACTTTTATTAGTTGACTGAGAATTTTGGACTTGAGTGTGAAGAGAATTCTCGACTTCAGTGTCCAATACAAATGCGGTAGTGCCCAAGAGGGATTGTGTGGAAAAAATTAAGCAGGGGACGACAACAAGCGAGAGCCATGTGATGGCGTATAGATTGTTGAGGAGTCAGAAGCTCATATGACCGTCGTCGTCGTCCATATGTTGCAATTTGCCTTGAAGAAAAACAGATATTTGTGAGCTCGATTGCGATGATTGGTGTTTCCGACATGCTCCCGCAAGTATAGCCAATGGCAACAGCGTCTTTTTCGAGCGAGGTGCGCGGGATTCACCTGAAGATGTCTTAGCTTCAGAGCTAATCACGCTCCCTGCTCAGGGAATCGGTTGCTCGCCGTCATAGCCGTCGGAAGCCCGTTGGGAGAAGAACCGTCTTCCCACAGTCCAAAGAGGTTCTAAGGGTAGTGTGTTTCGTTTACAGTTTTTCGATGAAACGGTTTTCCAGGGCAAGCGATTCTGCACGTTTGCCGAAAAGTAGAAAGTGATATGTAGGGCATCTTTTCGCGAAGTACAATACGAAGTGCCATGTCTTGCCTCAGCGTTCAATACTTTGAAGAGTCGTGTACACGTGCAGTGTTCAACACTCAAAAACATTTTACGTCATGGAGGTTTTGCAAGAAATTTTCCTCTCAACAACTGTCATAACCGGCTCGCAAGGCCCTCACAAGCGCTCAGTTTGGCAGAGGGCTTAATTTGGCGCAAACTGTGCTCCGAAAACACAGTTTGGGTGGAAACCTGAAAACAATCGTTTTTGGTTCAAGGTACATTACCAGCAGTGTTGGTAGTCCGAAAATTGCGACTTCTGTAAACACTCTCTCGAGGCAAAGAATCATGTTTGTCGAGGGTTTGGAATCGTGCGTTGCACCGTTTATTAAAAGATTCCATCAATATGAGCGCCGAAAACCTGCCTTCTTCCGTGCTTAAGCAGCCTGCCCAACTGAACCCCTGTCATTTTTGGAGATGTTCACAAACGTACCATTTACATCAAACACTTTTAAACCACTTATGGTTTCTGAACTCTGCCAAATTGCGCCTGTACCTTATGAGGAGTATGTTAGGTAATTGGTGGACCATCAGAAAGAATTGGATTTGGAATTTAAAACACGAAGAATATCACAACCTTCTATGGTGTTTATCACTGGGATTGAATTGAATTGAATTGCCATTCAACAAAGCTGCGACACTGGATCTGCAGTGGGCACACAAGTTATTTTGACCTTCAGGGGTTGCTTTTAATAGAGAAGAAGGCTGATTTCCTGTAATTAAGAGAAATAATTTCTTTCGCCATCTGTTTTCTCGTGCAGTCTCTCTGTTGCAAAATGTTGCTGAAGAAACCATTAATCCGCATAAACGCAGAAATTTTTGAACCTGTTTGCATCCAACAACCGCTCATTGATGTACCTTTTACAGCAAAATCGTTCCAGACAACTTGATCAACTTTTAGGATTGCTGTGTAAACATGGTTTCTCGACACGTTTAGTCACATCTTTCCTTGCAAAAATGTTGAAAATATTGCATGTAAGTTTCGCCCCACACAATCAGCGAAAAGACATTCTAGCTAGCTAGCTAGCTAGAGGTCTCAAGTATTTGCCAACTGAAAAAGAAATCCTCAGGGCATGTGCGATGGCCGTAATCAGGGGCAATTGTGGTACTTGAGTCTTCACTTCAACTTGTTTTTACAGTCATTCGATGCTGTAGAAACTTGTTGCTGCTCTCCAATGGAAAACTAACCTACTGCCGAAGACTGGGATGACAGACCCAGAATGATGAGCGAATTCTGATCTAGGGAGAGGCGCTTAGCATTGCAGAGAGAGAAGTGCTCTCAATCGGGCTTTAAACAGGAGAAACGTTTCAGTAAGCGAACCTTTGCTTGTGCTTTTTAAGTATCACAAGCCGAAGAAGGAAACCATCGATTTTGCGGTTGGCGCTAATCTACGGAGCCAAAATTCTCGCTAGGAAAATACTTATTTAGCACCCATTCCTTTCCTTCTGCGTCAAAGGAGAGCTTTGCTGGGGCAATTTGGTGTTTTTGCTGCAATTACGATTACTCTGAGGCACTCTGTCAACCTGTAATGTGTGGTACGACTATTGCTTTCTTTTTCTTCTTTGTCATGCTGAACCGGTGTTGTCTCTAAATTGCAGGAAGGCTTTTAGTAAAAGCTTGCTCGTCGCTGGCATTTGATTTGTGAAACACGGCCACAAACACGAATGAGGTGATGCAAGACGGCCATAGTGAGTTAGTACACTGAAGCCAGATTATCATTCAAACGCTTTAAGGAGACGATTACAAGTGACAGGGGGGATCTGGTGGTCGATAACTTTGAGACGATTCAAAACTGCGTAGCGCGGTGAAACTCGATGTGTGCGGGTTTCTCAACGTTCGGCGATTCCGGCCCTGGCTTAGAAATGAGTCAATTTCAACGCCGATTTTAGCATGTATGCTGCTCTACCGGGATCGTATCAAAAACGACTGCCTCTTGTGCCACGTCACCCGCAAATCGTTGCCCGAATAGGCCGCAGGTGAGCGAATCACACTCGAAGTGCGGCACAGTCCATCCAGGGAATGCGGCAACTCAATCTGCAAGTAAATCGTTTATGAGCACGCTGCTTACCATCGTCGCTCCTGGGCCGGCTGCATTTGGACCATGTGCGTCATGGCGATGCTTTTGTTTGCCTTTGTGCATGACCCTGGGCGTCTCATTGGCACATTCCCACCCTGAAACTCCGTCGCAATGGCGCCGGTTTTCTCCAGCCTCTGCGTTTTAAGTCTGCTGCTTATTGCTAGACGGGCGTCCTCGACCGATATCCCACCGCCCGAACCTATCGACCAGCCTGATCGCAACGCATTCGCAACCTTGCTCTGCGACCCTGAGACGCTTCCAGCAGTTGAAGCTCTCGCACATTCCATTCGACTCGCCGACCATGAAGAGCCTTTTCTTACCATAGTACCTTCCTCAGTTCCGGACTTTGTCATCGGTCGCATCAATGATTTGCCAAACACGCACGCGTTTGAAGCAGACTCGTTGCCATACCCCTTCAATTCAACCGCCGATCGGATGAACATACACAAACCATGCCGCTTTCTGAAGCTGCAACTGTGGGGGCTCACCAAGTGGAGAAAGATCGTGTTCTTGGACGCCGACACAATCGTGCGCAACAACGTTGCGGAACTGTTTGACGCGCCAGGTTTCAGTGCCGTCAAGGACCCGGTCGGCATGAACTACAACACGGGCGTGATGGTCATAGAGCCGTCGCGCTACGTGTACTCGCTGATCATCAACAACTACGTGCACGCGGGCAGCTACAACGTTGGCGACCAAGGGGCGCTCAACGCCCTCATCGACTTTGACGCTTGGAATGCGCTGCCCATGCGGTACAACACGTTCCACACGGCGCCGAAGGAGTCGTTTGAAGACGCAAAGATTGTGCACTACTCGGGCGACGCCAAGCCGTGGAATTTCTGGAAGGCGAGGGGCCACGGCAGGATTCCGACGCGGGCGTTCGTGGAGTGGTGCAACATGGCGGAAAAAACGCCCACGGCGGCGTGCCACATGCGCGGGAAGATCGACTACCGAGAAGAAGACTCTGCGACGAAGAAGCGCTACAAGGACTGTGCTGAGGACAAGTACATGAGCGTGCTTCTGTCCACGTTCAACCGCGAGTCGTGGAAAGAGCTGGCCGTGTCGTACGCCGCGCTGGACTTTGTGAAAGAAGTGCTGGTGGTTTGGCAGAACATGAACAAAACGCGGGAGAGTGCGCCGCACGAAAAAGTGAGGTTTGTGTTCCCGGACTCTGACTCTCTCAACAATCGGTACCTGGCGGCGGACGTGTCGCAGGACTGCGTGTACATCTGCGACGACGACATCTTCGTGCCGGCGCACAGCCTGCGGTCCGGGTTCGAGGTGTGGCGACAGAACGCGGCGCGACTGGTCGGGTTCTACCCGCGCATGTGGTACGCAGTGCCCGGGTCGTACACAGTGAACATCGGGTCGGGGTACAACATCGTGCTGACGAAGGGGATGTTTGCGCATCGGTCGTTCCTGACGGCGTACTCGCTGTTCTTGCCGAAGCGGCTGGCGCGCGTGGTGGACGAGGTGATGAACTGCGAGGACATTCTGCTGAACATGCTGGCGGTGGGCATGACCGGGCTGCCGCCATTGGCTGTGATGTCGAACGAGACGATTCGGGACATAGGCAAGGACGGGGGCATTTCGGGGCGCAGGGGGTCGGGTCACCTGCACACGCGAGACTTGTGCGTGCAGCGGTTTATGGGGCTCGGGATGGACCAGGCGACACTGGCGAGCCGCGGGAGCATGCTGCCATTGGCGAGAAAGAATCACGTCGTTGGGGCCGGCGATGAGTAGCGAGAGATGGGGGGAGATTTTTTTTTCATATATATATTTTTCATATGCATTTTAGGCGAAAGGCACGCGGGTTGAGTGGCCGCCGCAGCGAGCGGTAGCAAAGGGGTCAGCAGCTGCGTGGCGTTGGTTGGTGGTGGTGCGGGTAGCAGCGGTGACGGCGACGTGAGGCGCGGCGGCACGCAGGCGTGGGCGAGGCAGCGCGGTGGGCGCGTTTCGGAGGGCGCGACATCGGAAAAAAAGGGCCAACGCAGGGCTCAGCCGCCATGCAAGGTAGAAATAAAGGAGATGTGGTCGCCCTCCTTGAGGCGGTATCGATGCGAATCGAGCAGCTCCCAGTCCACGTCGTTGATCAAGACGAGGATGCCCGGGCGCAGCGAACCGTGGCTGATGAACATGTCGTGGCGCTCACGAATGATGTTGGTGCGAATGTGCTCGATGAGGTGGCTGACGGTGGGGACGGTGGGCTGCGGGAGTCGCACAAGCAGCTGCTTGTTGTGCGAGAAAAGGGCCTCCAGGCCGCCGCTGCGGGGCAAGGTCAGCAACGCAAGCTTGGTGCACACGGCGTGCGAGGGAACGGGCGGCAGGCGGAGGGTGAAACGTACCCGAAGTGCAGGTGCAGCGTGGTCATGGTGGAAGGCGGGCGACGGGGGAGGCGGCCGTTGGTGGCGGGCGCGGCGTGCGGGCGGGCGGGCGGGCGGGCGCGGGTGCGGGGGGGGCGACGGGCGCACTACGCGGTGGAAGCGCGGCGCGCGGCGCGCGGGCGGTCGGCCGGCGCGCGGCGGCGGCGGCTGCGCGCGCGAGGCGGTGGAAGCACGCCACGCGCCGGGCGCGCGCGGCGCGCGCGGCGCGTGCGGCGCGCGCGGCGCCAAATGCGCGCGCCGCTCTCGCGACCAACCAGCGCGGCGCACGCGGCCGCGTGCCTTTTCTTGCGGCGCTGCAAATTGACGCGCTGGCGCGCGCGCGCCCAAACGGCGCGCGCTGTCGCGTGGCGACGCTTCGCGCCGCGCGCGCGTCATGCCTTAAAAGCGCAGCCCGCCGCCGCGCGCCCCCCGCCCGGCCCCCTACCGCGCCGCCCGCACTCTTGCGCTGCGCACCGTTGCTCCCACAGCCGCCGCCCTCCTTTTTTTTTAATAAGCTCTTTTGCTTGCACCTCGCCTGCTTCCGCTCCGCCGCTGCGCTTCCGAGCCAATCTCACCGTCACCTCCGCTCGCGCCTACCCCGCCCGCATCCTCCGCCCGTGTTCGTGGTCAATGTCAACCCAAGATGTGCGCTCAATGTTCCAACAAGCCCATGGCAGCCCGGAGCGCGCCTGTCTCCATCCCGCCGCCTCTGTCCGGAAACGGCCCTCGCCGCCGTGTACGGCCGTCACATAGTGTCAAGGCGCCGCCGTCGTCGTCGTTGCCGTCGTCGTCGTCGCCCACGCTTTCTACACTCAGCATCACGTCGTGCTCACGCTCTGTATCGAAGAAGAAGGGCCCGCCCAAAGGGGCGCACAAGCGCTCCGCGCCACCGCACGCGCGCTGCGCCGCGTTCTCGCCCGACATCTGGGAGGCCATGAGCGCCATCGACGACGAGTCGGACTGCGAGCCGCTGCTCGACGGCTCGCCGCGCGACGCCGGCCTGGTGGCGTGGCACGCCATGGACAGTCTGATGACCAGCTTCGAGTACGGCGCGCGGCGCTGATGGCCCGCAATGCGCCGCCGCTGCGCGTCTCCGACGCACAAACTGTAAAAAACACCGAGTGCTTGTGACTTACCCCGCCGGGCGGCGCGTCTGGTCGTGTGCCTCCACCGATCGCGAGCGCGGCGAACCGCGTGTCCCGGACGCGGCTCGCTCTCGCTCCAAACAGCGCCGCCGTCCGGCGCCGCGCGCGCCCCCCCCCGCCGCCGCCGCCAATGGAAAAGCACCACAATTAAACGCGCCCGCACACGCGCCCGTTGCGCGGCGCAGAAGCGTCAGCGCCCCTCGCCGCGCGCCGCGCCACCTAGGGCCCCCGCACGTGGCGCGCGCACTAAACGCGCCCCCCGCGCTGCGCCGCCGCCCCGCCCCGCCGCACGCTCCGCGTGGAACGCGCCCGCTGGCTCGCGCCCCCCGCCGCGCTGTGCGCATTCGGCGTGCATGCGTTGCGCGCGCCCCACAGCGCCCTTGCGCCGTGCCGCGCTGGTCGCGTGCCATCACGCCGCCCGCCTGCCATCGTGGCCGCGTGGCGCCGTGGCATCGTGGCGTCGTGGCATCGTGGGTCGTGGCGTCGTGGCCGCGTGGCGTTGTGGCCGCGTGGCGCCGTGGCCGCGTGCGCCGGCGCGCCGTGCGCTCGCCACGCTGCGTGGCCACGTGGCGCGGTTGTTGCGTTTTGTATCTGCCGTTTTGACGCGCGCCGCGGCGGACGCGAATTTGAGCGCTGCGCGCGTACAGCGGCCGCGCGCGGCGCGCTGCGGCGCGGCGCCGAGGTGGATGCGCTCGCGCGCGCGCGCGCACGCGCGCGCGCGAGCGGCACGCGCGCAAGCAGCCGCGCGGCGGCAGCCAACGGGCGCGCGCGCGCCCGTTGGCTACGCCGCGTACGCAGCGTACGGAGCCATCCGCCAACCGCCGCGCGCGCGCGCACTCGCCAATTTACGCTGCGCATGCGCGCCGCGCGCCGCGCCCCAGCGCGCGCCGCGCCCCGCTTGCATGCCACGTCTCGCGCGCGTGCTCCCCGCTGCCGCTCCGCCCGCCGCGCCGCGCCCCCGCCGCGCCGCGCCCCCGCCTGCCGCGCCGCGCTGTCATGTCGCGTGTCGCCCTCGCTTTCTCCCCGCCGCTCCCGCTTCCGTCCCGTCCTCGCGCTCAACAATGAGCTTTGCCCACGCCTCCCTCGCCCTCATATCCATAAACTTTTTCCTGCTCATTGTTGCCGTGTACTGGACCGCCACCTCCTGGCAGCAGCTTCGTCACGTGGAGCGCCTTCCCCCGTGGCCAACCCGCCGTTGTGCGCTGCTCACCAACAATGTCACCTCCAACAACAACCAACTCTTCCGCAATGAGTTTCACGTATCCAATTTCACCCGCCCCGACTGGCCGCTCCCCGTCACCCCCACCACCGCCTACCGATACGGCTCCCCGGTGTACAACCAGACCTTCGCCGAGGCCTCCGCCTTTAGCAAAACCTTTGATCAACGCCGCAATGCCTCGTGTTGGGTCTTCCCGTGGTTTGCTGCCTACACCCCTCCGTATCCACCGCAACTGCGCTACATCGTCAGCCTGTCACCGGTTCGCAACACTCCCACCAAGTCTCAGAGGGAAACCGCTGCCGTCTCGTCTGTTTTCACTGCCATCACCGCTGTTTTTCTCCTCATTCTTCTCTGCACCGTCGTCTGTCTGTCCCCGCACCTCGACTCTTCCCTCGCCGTCATCAATTTGCCGAGCCCCCCCTCCCCTGTTGTAGACACTCTGTCAGAGTCCGAAATCAATCTCCTCTGCAAAAACGCCTCCTTTGCAACCTCCGCCTCCATTGACGCCTGTGCCATATGCCTGGAGGACGAAATCAAGATCAATGCGCAGCTCCCGTGCGGCCACTGTTTCCACCGACGATGCATCACCACGTGGTTGCAGAGGGGAAACCACAAGTGCCCCCTCTGCAACCTGGCGCTCACCAGGGAATTGATCCACCCCCCGCTGCGCAACCCCCGTTCCACCTGTCCCGCAGCGCGCCCACACCCGTCGTCGCCTGCGTCTCCGCCGCCCCAGCCAGCCGAGCCGCACCAGCAGCACGCCTCCGCCGCCGCGCCGCCCGCCGCGCCGCCGCCGCCGCCGCCCGCCGCTGCGCAGCCCGCCGCGCAACCTCGCGCCGCCGCCGCCGCGCCCGCCCCCGCGTCCTGGCCGCGCGCCGCCGCCGTCGCCGCCGCGCAGCTGCGCGCGCGCAGCAGGTGAGCGCGTGCGTCCCGCACTGCCTGCCTCCGCCGCTCCGCCGCCGCCTCCGCCCGCCGTTTCGCTCGGCCGCCACCCCACAGTTTTGAGCAAGTCGCGTCGTTTTCCCCCCCCCCCCCCCGCCCCCCCGCCTTGGCGCGCGCTTCTTTTCTCTTCTTCGCCGCTCAGCGGCGCGACTTGTGAGGGGCGGCCCTGTGGGGCCGTTTCGAAAGTCGGAGCCGCGGCGACCTAACTCAACTTTCACTATCTTGAGCTCAACTGACTGTATGTACTTTACTTAACTTGGGGTCTCACTTGGTAAACAATGGAATGAAATCTGTAAACAATTTCTTTATCGGCGCCATGCGACACAGATCATTCTGTGCCTCGCATGGCGGCAACAAGCATATTTTCTAAAGCCGGACCGCCAACGTACACCACTATACTAAACAAGCACAAGAGATGTTCTCCAGTCGTTGTGCAGCGTTCCATGTCCGAGCGTGTGTGTGTGTCACCACTCACGGACCAGGTTTCGTTAGGCAAGGGGAAAGGGAGAGGAGGGGGAGGCGGGGGGAGGGAAGAGAGAAAGAAAACAACTAATGATACAGGCAGCTTCTTTCAAGCTGCGCTGGCATAATACACGGCACCCAGCCACTCACCAGACAGTAAAAATTCGAGAACAAGCAACTGATATCTCCGTAGGGCAGAGACTTAGTCAGCAAGCGTCTTTGAGTGTTCGCCGGACAACCGAGCTGGACGTCACCAGACTTTGTGATGCACGAGAGATAGATCCTGATATCCCCGTGGGTGGGAGACATGGTCAGAAGGCCCCCTTCTCGGCCACTCGCCGGATAACGGCATTCAACGCCACCAGACCTTGGTGAATGTCACCATCACTGACATATTCCTCAGGACTGTGACTGACCCCATGTCTGCATCGCACGAACAGCATTCCCACATCCGTCAGCTCTGACATGAACTGAGCATCATGGCCGGCGCCACTAGTGAGTGAAGGACCACCAGCGACGTCACTCAATATGTTCACAAGCCATTCACTCATGTGCACAGCGTCCACATCATGAACAACATGCACGTGCACAGCAATTGCACGCTTTTGTCCAACACTTTCAACAGCACGCACAATGCTTTGCACCACGTGCTTTCGCACCGAGTCCGTCCTCGAGCGAACGTCCACGGAGAATGAAACGTCGCCCGGCACAACGTTGGTGGCGCCCGGCGCGACGTGCAGCCGGCCAACCGTGGCCACCACATGGTCGTGCGCATGTGCGAGCGCCAGCGCCTCGATATGCAGCACGAGTTCCGCGGCGGCGGTGAGGGCGTCGCGCCTGAGCGCCATGGGCGCGGTGCCCGCGTGCGCAGCACGGCCCGCAAGGCTGACGCTCATGCGCGTCTGCCCCGCAATGGCGTTGACGGCGGCAAGCGCGCGACTCGCTCGCTCCAGCACGGGCCCCTGCTCGATGTGCAGCTCCACGTACGCGAGCAAGCTGCGCGCCTCGGCTGCGGTGAGGGCGGCAGAGCGCACAGACGCGTGCACGTCGTGTGGCGCCGAAAACGCGGAGCTGTACGCGGCTTGAAACGACGGCGTGGCAGTGACATGCGACAAGTCATGGCCGACAAAGGCGCGCGCTCCAAAATTGGTGACAGAGAAGGCGTTGTTTCCTTCTTCATCGTCAAAGGCAATGACGGAGAGGTCGAAGGGGAGGGAGCATATGGAGGAACGGTACAGACGGGTGACAGCGATGGCCGAGAGCACACCCAAAAGACCGTCGTAGGAACCGGCGTTGGTGACGGTGTCGTGGTGGCTGCCCATCAACAAGGTACGGCGCGAAGTGGCGGCGGCGGGGCACGCAAGCGTGCCGCGGACATTTCCGGCACGGTCAACGAATGCTTGGAGACCGGCCTCGCGCATGAGTCGCAGCAACTCACGCTGCGCTTGAGCGGAGGCGTCGGAGAGAAAAGGGCGGTTGAGAAAGCGGTCAGAGACGGAGAAAGTGGAGAGCGTGTGCAACTGGGCGACTACATGAGAAGCGGCATGTTGCAAGGCGTGGGTGGTGCCGTTGGTGACGACGGGCGGGCGCGACGGAGGGTCAAAGTGAGGCTTGGGGCGGTAAACGGCGAGGAAGCAGAGGCAGAAAAGCAGGAGCGCAAGCGAAGTGACGGGCGTGCTGGACGAAAAAGAAGCGGCGGTCATTTCGGGGAGCGGGCGGAGAGCGGCGCGGCGATGAGGTGGAAGGCGTGGAGGCGGCGGCGGACGGGGCGGGCGGAGAGTGTGAAGTGCGGCGCAGAGCGCGCGCTGTGGCGTGTCGGTGCTACGCTGGCGGGAGGAGTGTGCCGGATCAAAACGGGGTGCGGAATGTGCCGGTAGGCGAGCGCAGCCGCGGTGGCCGCACACGTGTTGGCGTGGCGCGCTGCCACTGGGCGGCGAGCGCTGGCACGGCGGTTGGCCGCTTGCGTTCACGAGTGCGAGCGCTTGCGCAGTCCGGCAACGTGGGCGTCGCGCCGAATTTTGCATGCGTGTGGCACGTACGAGGGGGGCACTTTTTTTTCGGCCGCAAGCCGCCTCCCCGCACGCGCGCTGCGCCGCGCCTGCGCGCCCGCGCGCGCCGCCGCTTCGACCCTCGTTCCACTCGCGGGCCGCGCGAGAGAGACAGAAAGAGAGAGAGAGAGAGAGAGAGAGACGGCGATGGTGTTCATCTCGAGAGCGCGTTCCTTGCCGATGCGGCGCGCCGCCTGTCACCGCTTTTGCTCCTCACCAAACACGGCCGTCGTTTTCGACGATTCGCTCACTCATGTGCCGCCTCCACGCGGCCATTCCACCAGCGCCGCTCCCCCGCTGCGTCCACAACTGCTGGCGCGCTCACGCGACACAGCCTCGCACTCGCGCGGCCACTGTGCTTTGGTGCTTCCTTCGCCCGCACCCGAAAAACAGTCGCTCGTTGTGTGTTCGGCGCCGGTTCATCACATGCACTCTGCACACAGCAGCCAACCACGCGACGCCCACCCCCCCCCTCACACACTCGTGCCGCCGTCTTGAGCTCGTTCGATGCGCATATCTCTCAAACGCACATCACTCGCACCGTTCAAACTGTCTCGAAACTACTGTATCGAAGCGCGTTGCTCTCAGTTGTCCAACAGTCTCTCCTCCACGTCTTGCCCCGCTTGCCCCGCTTGCCCCGCTTGCCCCTCTCGCCCGTCGTTCACATCATTATCGCCGGCTAGTGCCGTTGCTCGCGCCTCTGAGTCATTGTATTCGCCCTGGCGCTTCATGCTGAGCGCATCCAAGTCGGTGTGGTCTGGGTAAAAGCACACATGCTGTACAATGAAGTAGATATCGAACAGTAGAGCTTCCACAGCCAGCGTCGTCTTTGCCAGATTTCCTGTGAACGGCGTCACGCTGCCTTCCATCACGCACAGAAGAGCCTGCTGCGCAAGGCTGAAAAAGCTGCCGACCACGTCCAGCAGCACCAACGTGATACTGAAACCAACAGTGCTTGCACGATGGTAATTGGAGTACACCTGAGGAACGTGCTTGATAATGCTCGAAATCACTTTCACTGCGCCGTTGAATCGCAGGTACGCGTACCAATCGAGGGCGCCGGCCATGCAAGCAAGCAAGCCCAGTAGAATGACACCGTGCGTCGCTACCACTGAAACAGATGTGTACCGGTGCGGCGGCAGCCGGGGGGGGTACGTAAAGCATTGCGCCGCCAGCACGGAGCATATGAATGCGCCATGCGCCGCAAACAGCGCGTCGTTGACCTCCACCTGCGGGGCGTACCCCGCGTTCTTCTCGTACGACTGCCTGGCGCGGCTGTCAAACAGGGAGGCAAAGGTGAAAATGGCGTACGCAATGAAACCCAGTATGTTGAGGGCGACAAAGTCGGGCGACAGGCCGGATGTGGTTCGCCGGCGGTGGTTGAGAAGCACTTGCGGCCAAAAGCACGCCGACCACGCCAAGAAGTACACCCACCCGAACAAGGAATGGAAGACGGTGAGCACTGTCATGCCGTGCGAGAGCGCGCGCGGCTACGGATTCGTAACTGGCGCCTCTGGGCGGCGCGCGCGACGGCGCGACGGCGCGACAGCGTGTCGCGGAAATGCAGCGCCTTTGGCTGCGAGACCATGAAGCCGCACCCACACGAGCGGAACCGCGCGGCCGGCCGGCCTCGAGCTTGGCGCAGTGGCCCCGACTGCTGTCGCCCGCGCGTCGTTGCGCGCGCTGATGGCGACGGCGCGGCGCTTGGCGAGCTGGCACGCGCGACGGGTGCCGCTGCGCGCCGGCGCGGGCGCGCGCCGCCGTGCGCCACGAGCGCCGCCGCGCGTTTCGATTATTTTGGCTTGTTTTGTTGCTTTTTTTCGCCTTTTTGGCGCCGAAAGTTTTGGCGATGCGTTTGCTTGCCGTGAGCACGCGCTTGGCTTATCGGCGTGGAAGGTGGCGGCGTGGCGGGGTGGGGGGGTGGGGGGGGGGACGGGGCGGGCGGCGTTTCAGCGGCGCACGCAGCAGCGGGTTGAGGTGGGCGCGAGAGAGAGAGAGAGAGCGGGGCGGCGATGGGGGTTGTGACGTTTGTGCACTCGCTGTTCGGGTGGATTTACTTCTTCGCGTGGTCGGCGAGCTTCTGGCCGCAGGTGGTGCTGAACCAGCGGCGGCGCACGACGGCCGGGCTGTCGCCCGACTTCATGGCCATCAACATCGTGGGCTTCGTGTCGTACGCCATCTACACGTTCTGGGGCTTCTTCGACGGGGCGGTGGGCGAGTCGTACAAGCGGGCGACGGGGGTGGCGCCGCAGGTGGAGCTGAACGACGTGCTGTTCGCGGCGCACGGGGCGGTGATGTGCTGCGCGCTGGTGGTGCAGCTGGCGGTGTTCCCGCCGCGCACGGCGCCCAAGCGGTACACGGCGGTGGGGTGCGGGGCGGTGCTGGCGGCGGTGGTGGCGGGGCTGGGGGCGTGCGTGCGGCGGCAGGTGGAGTGGTACACGTACCTGCGGTGGGCCGGGGCGGTGAAGGTGGTGGCCAGCGTGATCAAGCACTTTCCGCAGCTGTACCTGAACCAGCGGCGGACGAGCACGGTGGGGTGGAGCTTCTCCATGATCGTGCTGGACGTGGTCGGGGGCGTGTTCAGCATGGGGCAGCAGGTTGTGCGGTGCGTCATGGTGGGCAGCATGGCGCCGTTCAGCGGCAACATGGCCAAGACGACGCTGGCGCTCGAGTCGCTGATGTTTGACTTTTACTTCATTGCGCAGCACGTGTGGTTGTACCCGGACCACACGGACTTTGACGTGCTGCAGATGAAGGGGGCGGCGGGGGCGGCGGGCGTGGACGTGGAGAAGGGGGCCGGCGGTGGGGCGGAGGCGAAAGCGGGGCGGCACGCAAACGGTACAGTTTGGCTCAACAATTCGAACGGCGGCGGCGGCGGCGGCGACGACGACGACGACGACGCCCAAGTGGCGCTGGTGCGGACGGCGGAGTCGTGAGCGCGGCGCAGACGTGGGTGCTTTGGGATTCTAACTGTGGAGGGGGCGTGTGTGATGCGCGGGTGCTTTCGGCGTGTTTTTGCGTTTGCTCGCAGGCAGGTTTGGTGCGTTCAAACGGATTTGGAATGCGCATCGCGCCGACTGATGGACGGTGGTACGGTGCTGCCAGCGCGAGGCACGGCGCGGCGTAGCGCCAAGGCGCGCACGGCACGGCGCGGCGACCAGGCGAGCACGGCACAGGTGCGCGCACATGCGCACGTGTGCGCGCAAGCCATCGCGCACGGAGGGACAAGCAGCTACGGTGGGCGCGCGGCGGGTGATGAAGACGACAGCACGGGGCGATGGGGCAAGGCGTAGCGCGTGCGACGGGCGGCGAGCACGGCGAACAAAAGCAGCGCAGGCCGTTTGGCTTGCGCTTTTTGGCAGCGGCCATTGCGCCAAGCGGAGCGTTGCGCCGCGCGCACAGCGCGACGTGCGCCCACGGCGGCGGCGGCAGCAGCGCGGGCGGCAGCGCGGGCGGCAGCGCACGCGGCAGCGCACGCGGCAGCGCGCACAGGCGCGGCAGGCGCGAGCGCGCGGCGCCGCTGACAGAGCGCCGCGCGCGCGCACGCCGCAGAGCGATGCGCGCCGCCGCAACAAGCAGCGCAGCTGCGCTGCCGTGACGCGCGCGCCGCCGCGCCAATGTGCCGCACCGCGGCCGCCGCCGTGCGCACCGCGCGCGTCGAGCGCACGCCGCCGCCTCCGCCGCCGCCGCCGCCGCCGCCGCCGCCGCGAGCACGTACATTGCGCGCTGCCGCCGCCGCCGCTGTTGCGCTGCCGCGCTGGCTTACAGCCGCGCCGAATGGCGCCGCGTGTGGCACGGCGCGCGCGCCGCGCGGCACGGCGCGCCACGCGCGTGTGACGTCACCTGCGCGCCTCGGCGCCGCGCCGCGCCGCGGCTGCGCGCTGCGCCCAACGGCGCGCGCGCGCGCGCCGCCGCCGCCGCCGCCGCCGCCGCCGCCGCACGCGAGGTGCGTTGCGAGCGCGCGGCGACAGTGCACAGCCGCGGCGCATGGCATGCACCGCCGCAGCGCGCCGCGCCGCGCCGCGCCACTTTTTACGTCGCGCCCCGCGCCCCGCGCCGCCATTCGCCGCCAACACGCCGCGCCCCAAATTCAGCCGCGCAGGCGCGCGCGCGCGGCAGCCGTGCGCGCGAGGCGCCGCCGCCCGTCGCCGCCGCCCGCCGTCGCGCCTCCCCTCCCCGACACAAACCACAAAAATACTCCGCTCCTGCTACACTTGCACCCCCGGCAGCAGCGCTGTGCAGCGCTGCGCAGCACGCCCGCCTGTCGCGCACAGCGCCACGCATCACCGCCCCACAATCGGCGTCGCCGCGCAGCGCGTGCAGTTGGGCGGCACGCGCCCCTCGCCCAGCGCCCGCATGTGCTCGAACACAATGCGCCCCACGCCGCGCCCAATGCGCTCGCCCGCCGGGATGGCCGGCGGGAAGTGCACGCCCGCCCACAGCCGGCTCTGCGCGCACACGGACGCCGCCTGCGTCGGGCTGCCAAACGCCACCGTCACGTCGTCGCGGAAGAAGAACGGCAGCGTCTCGGGGCGGTACCGGATCTTGATGCTGGGCACAAAGCCCAGCTTGGCGCGCACGTACGCCTCCACGTGCTCCATGGCCGCCGTGCACAGCGCCGCGCTGCCCGACGGGAACTCCGAGTGCGGCTGCGCGCTGATCAGCGGCGCCCAGTCCTCGGCGCGCACGTCGCCAAAGCCCGCCTGCTCGCTGATGAACGCGCGGAAGCGCTGCCCGCGCCGCAGCAGCCGCACCAGCACGGACGGCCGCGCCAGGTCGTGGCGCACCTTCTCGCGCCACGTCAGCACCAGCGCGTCGTGCTGGCTCAGCATCTCGCCCACAAACTGCTGCGCCACCTCGAACGGCGTCAGCCGCGCCGCCGTCTCGTAGAACGCCGAGATGCCGCCCGTGGACAGCAGCTTGTTGTCCCACCAGCGCGCCAGGAAGCGCTGCTGCGGCGTCAGCGCCGCCGACGCCGCCAGCACCGCGTCCACCAGCCGCTCGGCCGTGCGCCGGTCCGCGTACGTCAGCCGCCGCGCGTCGCGGTTGCGGAACGGCGCGTTGACGCGCCGCCGCGCCGCGTCCGCCTCGGGCACCACCAGCGGCGCCACGCGCGAGCCCAGCTGCGGCACCACGTGGATCTGGTGCGCCAGCCGCGCGTTGTTGAAGTCCAGCTGCCCCGGCACCCAGCGCAGCGGCCGCGTCAGGTGCAGCGGCTGGTCGTACGGGTTGTCCACCGGGCGGTAGCCGGTGTAGTCCTCGAACGGCACGCGGTTGGTGCGCCGCGAGCGGTCGCCCAGCGAGTTCCAGCCGTCGTTCTGGAAAAAGTGCGCCAGCCGGTCGCCGGCCAGGTTGGCCCAGCCGTTGAGCGTCGTGGGGTCGCGCGACTCGGACGCCGGGTCCAGCGGCCTGATGGTGATGGACGTGTTGGTGAGAAAGTCGCGGTACGACTTCATCTCCACGGGGAACTCGCGCAGCAGCGCGCGGTACGTGGCGTACGACGCGAGGATGGCGTTGTTGTCGGGCTCGCAAAACGCGGCCGGCACCGAGTCGTTGGTGCCGAAGAAGGAGAGGGCGGTGGGGTGGCAGGCGGCGCGCGCGTCGTAGATGGCGGCGCCGCCGATGAGCGTGAAGCGCACGACGATGGGCGTTTCGGCGAACAGGATGGTGGGGGGGGTGAGGGCGCCGGCGGCCTGGTTGATGGGCAGAAAGTCGAGGTACAGCTTTTCGGCGAGCGACTGCGCGCGCGTGTGGACGGCAGCGGAGAGCAGCAGCGCGGCGAGCAGGGGAAGCAGCAGCAGCGGCGGCATGGCGAGACACAGCGCGAGGCGGGAGGGGTAGCAGCGGGAGGAGAGGGGGGAGGGTTTGCACATGGCCGCGGGGGGGCGGCGGCGCGCGGGCGGCGCGCTTATGGCACGGCGGCGGCGCGCTTGTGGCACGGCGGCGGCGCGCTTGTGGCACGGCTGCGGCAAACAGCGCGCGAAACAATGCGGACGGGGCGGGGACGCACGGCGGGGAGCGGCGCAGCACGACGCTCGCGCGGCGCTTATTACCGTTGGTGAACGCCTGGCGGCGGCGCGCGTGCGCCGCTCGCGCGCTGTAGGAGCGCCGGCACACAGCGCGCGCGCGCGCCGCTGTCAACGGCGCCGCCGTCACGCGCGTGCCGCCGTCACGCGCGCGCCACCCCATTCCCGCACTTGCCGTCACGCCGCGCTGTCAGCCTGTCAGCCGCGCCTGCCCCTCGCGCCGCGCCGCGCGCGCCGCGCCGCGTGCACGCGAGACGCGCTTCTCGCCGCCGCGCCGCGCCCCGCGCCGCATCGCCCCCCCCGCGCGCGCCCCCGCGCCCGCAACTACCATGCGCCTGCCCGCCCCGCGCCGCGCGCTCGGCGCGCTGCTCGCCGCTGCCGCCGCCGCCGCCGCCGCCCCGCCCGCCGCCGCCGCCGCCGCCGCGCTCGCCGAGCCCCCGCCCCCGCCCCATGCGTCGCCCGACCGCCCCGACCGCCTTCGCCACCTGCTGCGCCGCGCCGCCGACCTGCCGCCCGCCCCCCCGCCCGCCCCCCCGCGCCC
The DNA here is from genome assembly GCA_019155205.2 of Gracilaria vermiculophylla. NCBI lineage: Eukaryota > Rhodophyta > Florideophyceae > Gracilariales > Gracilariaceae > Gracilaria > Gracilaria vermiculophylla. The sequence goes on from JAHNZQ020000308.1 coordinate 1,051,601, forward strand.
GTCGCCCTCCGAGCTCCGCGCCGCCAGCGACCTTCTCGACCGCTACTACGCCCTCTCCGCCGATGCCATTCAACACGCTGCCGCTGCCGCTGCCGCTGCCGCTGCTGCCCCCGCCCGCGCCGCCGATCAGCCGCCCGCGCCGCGCAAGCGCCCCGCCGCCGCTCCCGTCGCCGCCCCCGTCGCCGCCCCCGCCGCCGCCCCCGCCGCCGCGAGAACCCCGGCGGAGCGCGTCTTCCGCTCGGTGCCCCCGGCCACCTTCGCCGCCCCAGCCTGCGTCAAGTACCTCATCGTCGGCGGCGGCACCGCCGCCTGGGCCGCCATAGACGCCATTCTGCAGCGCGACCCGCACGCCGCCGCCCAGATCCTGCTCGTCGCCGACGAGCCCTGCCTGCCGTACAACCGCACCATGCTCTCCAAGGAGCTCTTCGAGCCCGATCTGCTGCGCGCCCCCGTGCCGCCCTCCCGCCTGCAGTACGCCTACACCCACTTCAAACCCGACCATCGCGTGTCTGTCGCCGCCGCCACCGCCGTCCTGCTCGACCCGGACCTCAAGTTTGTGCAGCTCTCGTCCGGCCACCGCGTGCAGTACCACAAGCTCCTGCTCGCCACCGGCGGCGCCCCGCGCCGCCCCCACTCCGTCGCCCGCGCCCTGCAACACCCGCGCGTCGCGCACCACGTCTCCACCTTCCGCACCCTGCACGATTACAACTCGCTGCGCTCCACGCTGCAGCACCGCCGCCAGTCGGTTGCCGTCGTCGGTGGCGGCTTTCTGGGCACCGAGCTTGCCCTTGCTCTCACCGCCCTCTCGGACAACGTGTCCCTCATCATCACCGACCCGGGCGTGCTCTTCCGCGTCCTGCCGCGCTACCTGTCCCAGTTTCTCGCCAACAAGCTGCGCCATGCTGGCGTCAACGTCATCAACGGTGCTGTCATAACTGACGCCACCCCGAGCGTGCACACTGAGCACGCCGCGCACGCTCAACACGCTGAGCACGCTCAACACGCTGAGCACGCTCAACACGCTGAGCTCGCAGAGCACGCAGAGCGCGCAGAACACGCAGAGCTCGCAGAACACGCCGTCACCTTGCACATCCAGTCTGCGGAGCCGGCCCAAGTGCACGTCAACCACGTTGTCGTTGCCGTGGGAATTGACCCCTCCACGCAGCTCGCCCAGACCGCCGGCTTGGAAATTGACCCCGACAACTCGGGCATCCGAGTCAATGACTTTATGATGGCGGAGCCCGACGTGTTTGCCGCGGGCGACGTTGCCTCCTTTCACGATCGCGCTCTGGGCCGTCGTCGCGTCGAGCATTGGGACCACGCCGTCGTCAGCGGCAAGATTGCCGGCGCCAACATGACCGGCGCCCGCGAGCGCTACTCGCTGCAGTCCATGTTTTGGAGTGATTTGCCCGCCATCGATGTGCACTTCACGGCTGTCGGACTTGTCGACTCCGCCCTGCAAACCGTGGCGGTGTGGAACCTCGGTGCCGAGGCCAGCCAGCACTTGCCATCGCTCAACCGCTACCAATCTGGCGTCGTTTACTACCTCAATGAGTGTGGCGAAATCGTCGGCGTTGTGTTGTGGAACCCGAGGAGAGGGGCGGGCGGCTTGCGGAGGGCCAGGGCCTTGGTTGACGCCAAGACTAACGTGAAGCTTCTTGACGACGACACCCTGGCCGCATTGGTCAATCTTGACAGCGGCCAGTTTCGCCACACCATAAAAACCACCTCTGCCGCCAGGTGAACAGTCATTGGTTTGTGATTTGCCCTTTCCGCGCTCACTTGGCTGCGCCCCCACTGGAGCGGAGGCGCTGGAATGCTTTCACGAGAGCGACACTTGTGGAACAAGCTCCCGTGGCGGACCGCATTAAACGCACACTCTCGAGTTTGTCAGCCACGGCATGCGCTGACTTTGTCGCCATGGGGATGGCCATTGCCTTCACACAGCCAACATCTCCATATCTCGGCAGCACTCGAAAACGTACTTTATACGAGTATGTAATCATAATCTACTGCATAACGATGAAGTTCGTCTGCAGAGCGGAGCACGTGAGTGACCGCTCTCACAGGAGCCGTGTTGCTGGAGATGTATGTGCTGGAGGTGCTCGGCATTTTCAAATGCGTCACCAGGAGGAAACGTCTAGTTATGAGGACAACGCTGTGTCTCCCATGCCTTGTTTCTGTAATGCGACGAGGAGATCCTTCATAGTTAGTGCGAGAGATTTGCAACATTCGCTTGTCTGTCGCACACGGATGGAATCCACGCATTGACCCCCGTGTCTGGCGGAGAAATCGCCCGCTTTCTTTCGCGGGCACTCCGGGTTCTCCTGTCAGGTGTGCAAAGCACTGCGTCTGTGAGACAAAGCGTATCGATAAATATGTCCTACAGAAATAGTGTAACATTAGACAGTGTGCCAATATCTATCCATCACACAACGCTCTGGAAAATGAAAGGGCTTACAATCCTCGCAACGTCTCATTCAAGTTCGAGAGATTTCTGTCACTGTTGTGGAGTAGACATTGCACTGGGTCCTTTGAGTCACCATACGCGAGGTGTCACGTTCTTTCAGATTTATTCTTGCAGGCAAACTCTCAGAATCTTGGAGACTCTCGGCAGATGTGCAATACTTGTTGCCGTTTCCTCATCATTCAGATGCGCTTCTTGGACTTTCGCACAGATACCTGACCTAACGTAGCAGCCAGCAACTACTCCAAGAATTGTTTCCCATTTCTCTCGTGGGAGGGTGACATCAACGCAGTTCTTACGCAGTGTCGTCCTCGTTATGCAAGCGCCACCCGTGATGCAGTCGTGTTCCGTGCCAAAATATCGAACTGCTATGTTGCTGCGGTTTGTAAACGGTGTAACTTTTTTGTACAGCTGAGTCAATTTCGTCCATCTGATAACTATTGCTCCGCTTGTTGGACCGCCTCGCAAGCCACCAAACCAGTTTATGAGCCAAAGTTTCGCTCTACATAACGTGAATACGTGATAGGTACTGAGTTTTGATCAAACCCAGAAAGTCAAAAACAAACAATTCAGTCATTTATGAGTCTCTCTCACTGTCAGTTCCGATGGAGAAAATTGGGCCCATTTCTCCTCGTTGATAAAACGCTCTTATGTTCTTCCTCCTTAACGTGGACTCGATTGCCAATTCTGCGTGTATGGTGAGGCTTGACAGTAAACAACACCTTCAAAACATCTTCTTGACAATTAAGAATCAATGCTTGCCAACGATATTTCGGATGCATTTTGCAACCGATAGAAAGCTCTATTTTTTTACTGTTCTTCGACATCGTTTCTATTTATTCATGTATACATGAAATGAATGAAAAACAGCGGAACGACTTAAACTGAAGAAAATATAAGCATATATATATATATTGAAATCTGTTGGCAACAGCACTCTCTCAGCATATTTTCGTCGATGACTTCCAAAGTTTGTGTAGATTCGCTTCAGCAAGAATTTGATTAATTTTTCTACGTTCAAAATGGCTTCCGCTCTTTTCAGAGTGAAAAATGATAAGTTATCATATCTTGGTTGTTTTTCCTTGAAGCATTTCATACGTATCTTACGATGTCACTGTATGCCGCTATTTTCTATTCTTTTGTTACGCATGAGCTGAATTGTTGGAAGCTTACTTGAGTAGAGAAAAGTTTTATGCTCAAAACCGAATTATCATAATCGTGAAACGCATGGTTGGGGAATATTAGATACATGAATTAAAACATGATGCTATTGTCACATTTAAGAATTGTATTGAGAAAAATACGGTTCCATTTTGCACACGTTTTGCATTTGTTTGTACGTGCTATGATAACAGAAGTCCTGACTGTGCATGAATGATGTATTTGTTCCAAAGACGTATGTTTAAAGAAGCAGAGCGTTTCGCTGCGTGAGATATTTTAAGCCAAGCGCTGGTAAGAAGAGGGAAGTGTCTGGAGGGAAACAAGCCCCATCTGAAGCCAAAATATGCAATATCTCTCGTACAAGTAGCTGCATATCATTAACGCACGATCGATATGTTTTCATTGGCGATAAGTCCAAGCGCATTAGATCGCAAAATTCATATTTGTGCTTTTTGGTCTCCTAACCATTGCATTTTTGGGCAGTGGTCCCGAAAAGCGTGAGAAATACTTGCCGAAAGAACCACGGCTGGAACGTTTACCGTTTACCTTCTTTTGATTCAATTCGCAATTGTGGACGCATACGACTTCGTTCCGTGCACGACACGGTGCCATCATCGTGTACCCTGAAAACCAGTATCTGTGCTGCAGCAAAGGCTGCCATGAGCAAACATGCAGAGCAACTCTTCTAACGCATGTGACCAAACCGATCAAACCGATCAAGCCGATCTACTCATTAAAAAAAAGTTGAGCGGTTTGATCCGTTGTTGCACCTAGCCATCATGACACATGGCCACGTCACACACGCGTACCATTGCAACGGCTTTGATCACTTTTAACGCTGTACACCACGTTCAGCTGGCGGCGGAGACGCGCTCTGACCAACAGCTTTTAAAGCGTTGATAGCCGTCTGTCCCGCGGCGGTCGCGATTTGCGCCAACGACTGAGCCTGACTCCCCGTTTGGGACCACAAAATGATAGCGATACCAATGTGAAATCAGCGTAAGATTTCATAGTTGTCTGGCTGCTCGCGAAAGCCAGCGATCTTCATACGCGGCTCGAAACCAATCGGCATGACATGCCTGCGAAGCTTCTGAATACCAGCGGTATGTGCGCACACTTTCATCTGTGCTTCTCTCGCTCTCGAGGATGTAAATCACAGCCAACCCTTCGACACTTTAACGTGGGAATCTATACTTTTCCATATACTCTAATTTTTTACTGAGGGAGCCATGAAGTCTTCGTCTTCGAATCGTTTGCAACTACTGACTGTCGAGAACGTTTCATACTTGGATCACACCGCCAAAAACTTTGGTTAAATCATCTGTGACAGGCTTCTATTAAAGATTCACGACTTCGTTCGAGAAGGACTGGTATGACGCATATGGTAAGCTTTCTAAACGGATATCTTCAAATCATGCGCACTGATGAGCACAGCATTAAACAGTCGTTTGATCAAAATGAAAACAACTATCCACTCATACTCTGATGCGCTGCTCCACGCCTTTGTGCAAATAAGCCACCCGAATACTAACAAATCCTCGTTCTCAATCAAGATACGTCAACATGCATCCAGTGAGTTAGCTTTATTTACTGCATTGGATCTGGGCAGGTCTATCTCTACTTAAGAACCGATCTACTTCAGAAATCTCCAAACGCGGACAGTCCTCATGAGACCAGGCACCCCCGTGTCTTCAAATTGAACATCGGGAGGAGTCCCATCCGGTAGTTGCTTCTGCACTTCATCATAGTTACAGCAGGCGCAACTAACCACGGCAACGCGCTCTCGGAAAGTGCGTTCCCTCAAATCCGCATCCAAAAAACGTAAACAAGAAACAGCGTCCTGTATGGACGTATGACAATGCCACATGACGATAACAACACGCGAGTTACATTCGACGTCAATCGCAACGTCCTGGACGCGAGCGCTTATTGTCCGCAGATTCGTCACGCCGTCCCACTCGCCCTTGCGCATCAGCGGATCAATCGAAATACATTTCCAGGAGGTGCGGAACGCGAACAGGGCACCCGTTCGAGGGGTTACGCCGTCGCCTACTGCCACAAGCGTTACGTTGCGCGCTGAGAACGAGAGGACACCGCGTTGTTCTTCGTGGGCGGGACCGTGTTTGACGAGATATTGACGCACTGCCGCGTACGCGCTCATTGACTCGGCAAGTTCCTTGTAGTTGCGCACGAATTCAAAGATGTCAGCGAAATCAACTCGATTCTGAACTGTTTGAAGCTGATCAATCAACGTGCGCTTACCTTGCCGTTTGGGAAAATCTGCCACGCAACATGTTGAACAACACCAGTCACACAAGGTGTCAGAAACGCCGAGCAAAGAGCAATGTGGCATGCTTGCCGCCATGTCGGTCGAACAGACACATCGTTCACGCAGCGGGAAAAAAAAAGCAGCATGGAAGTCGAACCTTTAGTCTGGTGAGATCTTCAGCGCAATTGAGCGCGAGAAACTCATCAACGTATCGGAAGCTAAGCATCTGTGGCGCAGCCGGTTGCTGATGGGCGCAGCGCTGTTCCTTTCTCATTTGCCTCGTTTTCCTCAGCCTCGCAACATCCTCGCTGTGTTTGGCGCGTTCAATGCGTCTCACGGCGTTGTCCCTCTTCAGCTGCGCGACAGCGTGCTTGATATCAATGCATTGGCAGCTCGGCGACACGAGAGACATGAAATCTCTCCATCTCCTCACGTCGGCCTTGTAAGACAACGCGTACTGGCCAGCACTATGGGGCGGGTGCAGCACTCTGCCCAGCGCCGAGCGAAAGCGCTCACGCTGCAGTGAGGAGTGGGCCTGATTGGTTTGGCGCAGGAAGAGCTGGTATATGTCATCGACGCGCGTGTAGTGGGTTGCACTAGGCTTAAACTGGTTATCATACAGAGTGCGGCGCACATCGTCGCGAATGGACGGTGTGTGGTTGCGATCCGGTACAGGCCATGGCGAGTAGTTGGTGCTGGCGATGTCGCTCATCACGGACGCAGCGAGTCGCAGCCTGTTTGCAACGTCAAGTTGAGGGGCGGGGGAACGTAGATACGCGCGTCATCCGGCGCGAGCGATCACGCGATTGACGCGGCGCGGCACGCGCAACGTGGCACAATAATCGTGCCGCGCATCGCCAAGCAAAAAATTCGTCAGCGACACAGGCGCGCCGCGACGGAGCGCATGGCAGCGCACGGTCGATTGGCTCACGTTCTCTTGAACAAACAGCATAAACATATGACATGTACACAACGAAAGGAGGTTCGTCGGTACAGAACCCTTATAACCCGTAACCCTTATATATAAAGACCTTATAGATATTGCCGCAGTCTGGCAAGCGATGGGCAAGACGTTTGCAGCCAACGTTCATCCCGCTGCACCGTCGCCGCCGGCCTCATCGTCTCCGTCTTCATCATCGTTGTCGCTGTTCAGTCGGTGGATGCGGCTTCCCATGTAGCTTACGCCACGCGGCATTTGCTCCCGATCTTCGATGTGGTCAATTCCAGTGCGCCCGTATGCATCCCTCTCCAGGTAATCATCCCCCTCTAGCCCCTCACCCGGACGACCCCAAGTAAAGCCCGTAGCCCGCAGGCAGAACACGCTGCTCACACCCCCCCGTCTCGTTGTCAGCCCCATCTTGGCCATCTCCAACGTGACATGCGCCTGCTTCATTATAGAGCCTGGCACAGGCACCATGTACAACTTGCCTCCCGGCTTTGCATACTTGAAGGCAGACGCCGACGTCTGCACGAATCCCAGCGGTATGTGAGGCCCCGAGGAGTTGTAGTGGAAAACCTCGAACCGCAGCCCCCGATTTTCGTCCATGCCGTACAGATGCTCCGCGCGGATGGACGCGCCCTCAAACATCATGTCCTCATTCGGCCTATTATACGGATCAACAATCTCAGAGCGATACACAGGCGTCCAATCTTCATCGGCTACGCCGTTAATGATGGCTCGATAGATGACGTAAAAGCAGCGCTTGGCTTTCCTCCCTGAGTACGGCCCCCACGCGTTGCTTTGTTTCGAGAAGCCAAACTGAATAGAATACATGTGTTTAACATCCGACGGCGTAACTTGTTCGCCGCAAATCACAACACTACCCCGCTTTCGATCGGACTTGCCCGACTTGCACCTCAGCACACGCTCAATCACGCCGTCCTGTTTGGACAAAACCCTCTGCAGCGAAAAGTCAGCATAGCCCAGCAGTGTATTCTTCCTCAACTCATCGGAGCGACTGCTCTTCGAGTACAGCAAGAGGCGAAACTCGCACTCCGGCACAACGTTGTTGTGCAACGGCACCTCGAAGGAGGTCACAAAGGCGGGATTACAGTCGCACCACACGATCTCCGTCCTTGCAATCTCTTCGTCAGCCGCAGCGGACGCCCTCGCCAGCACGGCAAACGGGTCCAGGCGCCGGCCTCGAAGGTTGGCGGCGGCCACCTTGAGCTCCACATACGAACCGCGGTGCTGCTGCATGTTAGCGTGTCGGCGATGAGCACACGCAATGGCGCCGTGCCCTGTCAAGACGCCATCGAGCGTCGCATAACATAAGTGCGCGGTGCATAACGGCCACGCAGCACAGCAATACCATCGCAGTCGCCGCAAGTTTTGCTTACAGTGTGCGGCATGTATCGCGCCGCTGTCAGCCGCGAGCCGCTCTACGGCCACGTCGCACGCGCGCGCGCCACTTGTTGGCACCAACACGTCACTTGCTCGGGGGCGCGCCATGCAGTCTATGGACGGCCACGTTGGCCGTCGCCACCGCGCGTGCCGTCTGCGGGTGGCGCCTGCCCGAAGCGCCACACCGCCACGCGTCGCCGGCGGCGCCGCGCGCGCGCAATCTCGCTGGAAAGAGCCGCAAACGGCACCGTCTTCGCCGCTTCGCCTTCCACGCGTACGCAGAACAGCTTGTGCTCCCGCGTCTCGATGTCCCGTCCCGACGCCGCCGCCGCCGCGACGCGCTCTTCCACCTCGGCCTCCCCGCTGGAACCCGTAGCCCGCAGCAACACCGCGCACGCCGCCGCCAACGGCGCAAGGAGCACGATGGACACCACGCTCGGCAGCGCCACCAGCGCCTCGCCAAAGTGACGCTGTGCCAGGACAAACGACAGCACTGGGCTTTTAAACCCCGTTTCGAACGCAATCGTCACGGCCTCCCTGCGTCCGCCCTTCAATGCCAGCGTCGCCACAAACCCAATCGCGCCCCCGAGCACGTGCAACGCCATCACCGCCAGTGCCAATTGACCAAACCCCTGCTGGAACATGCTTGCATTTTTGGAGACAGGTCCAAGGATAAGCACCAGCACCGCTGCCATGCCTACCACGGGCAGCAAAGGCTGCACTCTGGCCAAACCCTTTTTGAATATTGCACCCACACTGGCCCCCAATAACACTGGAATTAACACCAATGTGGTCACGCTTTTTGCCATCGCCCACGGTTTCACGTACAGCACCTGGCTCAGGAGCAATGCGGAGAGAGATGGAAGAGCCACTGCAGAAAGAACAGTGCTCGCCGTGGTCATTGTCACCGACAACGCGACATCCCCCCCCGCAATCAACGTACACAGGTTGCTCGCCTGTCCGCCAGATATAATCCCGAGCAGCACCAAGCCCGCATGCAATGCCGGCGGAAGCGCAAACAAGCGAGACAGAAGCACCGCCAAGCAGGGCATGAGCACGTAGCACCCAATCAAAGACAGCGCGATAAGTCGCGTTCGTCTTGTAGCCATGCGCATCTGTGCAGGCGTCAGCGTCATACCAGTAGACAACATGAGCACGGATAACGCCGTCTGCACAACTGTGACCGACGATAGTGGCTCAAAGGCACCCGGATATTTGAGTGCTAGCCACGAACACATCACAGTCCATACCGGAAACAGGGACGTAGCAGCACCGGTGATGCTCCCAAGCGACATGCGGATGTTTTCAACGCCAGTGCCCCATTCCACAACCTCAATCGAAGGAAATTGACGGGCCACGTGACCTGCAAATGATGAAACTCGAAGTGAGCGAGATATGCTCCGCTTTGAGCAGTGCAACGAAACTCCTTTCCATGAAATGGGTACCGTCATTACGCCACAAAATGCCAAGCAGCCGCGCGCCATCGCTGTACGAGGAGAGGTGCTCACCATCACGCTTGTGTCCACGGATAACAAGCGTTGAAAGAACACGGTGTCAAAGAAACTACACATGTTGAACGATTTTGGGCAATGTCTCGCAGCTCACGCGCAGGCGACGAGGCAGTACACAGTAGCCCTGGAGAGAACACGCTGACACGTGTAGCGGTTGCCGAACACTTGCATGCTGTTCGCTCGGAAGTCTGCCAAATTCACCAGGCAAAGTAGATACGTATCAGTGCACCAATTTTAGTTAGTCTACATCTTCAAAATGAACCGTCTTCGTCATCGCAGTTCGGCATTGATCCATGTCCATCAGAAGGAGTCGCCCAGAAAATCGGAGCCGCCAAATAGATCTGCATCTTCTGCTGTGAGCCTTCGAAATGCCGCTGAGTTCTTCCTCATCTTTGCAATTTCCTTTGCCCTCATCTCTACAGTTTCTCATTTCCTCCCAATATATCAGAGTCATGTACACACGATGAGTATCCCGACCCTGAATTACATGCGTCCGGAACCCCTCGTATCTGCGGAACCTCCCTTAAAGCCTTTTCGTTCGACTTACGCGGACATGGTCAATGCCCCATATGAAATCTGTTCCACATTATCACCGCCGTTCCCCAACGATTGTTCGTACATGTACGGAGACCCGATAGAAGATTCCGAATGACTAGGATATTGCCCAAGAACATAGCACACCATCATGGCTCAAGTTGTGCATTCATGAATCCCACAGGAGCAGATCTGCTGGACAAGCGGCCGCACTCGCAAGGGCTCACTATGACCATCTCAGCGCCAGAAGCTTTTGCCTCAACCTCACCCGCTTCTTACAGACACTTTCCGGGAGTATGGGAACCTTATCCAAAACTTGCAACAACTTTTGCAACCATTCGGTCTTCATCTCGCCCTCCTGCAGTGCAATGTCCGCCAGCAAACTTAAAGTCGCCCCGTTCGGCTCAGCAGCGCGATCGGCTAACATCAAATCAAATGCCTCAAATGAAAAAGAAGGCAATCCACATTTCCATGCCGCAAACATCATCGAATTGTAAGTGCCCACCGTTGCAGTCGGGAATTCCATGTCATTCTCAAACGAGTGCTTTTCATTTGCGCTCATTTGATCGCGAGCAAGGTAAACCAAATTGCGATTGTTCCTTGCCGTCATTTTGTTGAAGATCTGCAGTGCCAGATCAAAATCACCTGCCGCCGCTGCTGCGGCCAACACAGTGTTATATACGTACGCCGCCTCACGGCTCATCCTTGATACACCATCTTGATGCATTTCTCTGATGAGACGCACAATCAATCCAATCCACTGATTTAAATGCTGGACATCGCCACATTCCATGGCGGTGCCGTCAACAGTCGCCATAGCCTGCATTGTGTTTTCTCGCTCTACCTCGCTGTCGGAATGCTCTATCAGGCTTTCTCGTGTGGCGGTTTTCCTGACCAGCGACGCCAGGCCATATATCAGACTTTCGTATACCTCAAAGTTCGGTTTCAGTCCAGCTCGTTTCAACGAGTCAAACACTTCAAGTGCACGTCCGTGCTCGCCACATAAGAAACATACTTGCATGAGCACGGTGCATACGTACAAGGGAGCTAATTCACCACTGCTTTGACCAGGTAGTTGGAGTCGCAACGCGTCAAACGCGGCTTCCAGTTGACGCACCTTTCCACAAGCGCTAATCAAAGCCATTCGAATCGCTTCGGCACTACCCACGTCACCAAACACGACGACATTTCCAAAGCGGTCGGCAAGCCGTTCGGTCTCATCAAAAGCAGCCTGAATTCCACTTGTTTGGGCAACGACCTCCAAGTAGGACTTGATGAAACTGTAGTTGGGACGTTCTTCGACCTGCTCCAGGTGACGCAGGAGAGAATCAGCCAGCTTTCTATCATGCGTATTCGCGGCAGCTTGCATCATATGGCTGAATGTTATTCGATTGGGATTGCTCATAGAGCGGTACACGTTGAGCGCTTCTTCGGTCTGACCTCGGAATACAAACGCGCGTATCAATGTGTTGTAGGTGACTGTGGTAGGTTGAATGTTCTGCTTTTTCATGTGCTCCACGACCAACAAGGCGCGATCGGCGGCGACATGTCGATCCTCCACACCTGTGCCAGCCGACAGACCGCGAAGGAGCAGATTGTAAGTGCGCGCATTCGGGGGAGGAAATGCTGTGGCGGAGGACCTGGCCATGCGATTGACAAAAGCTATTGCTGTGTCGTGCAGGCGGAGTTGTGCACACTGCTTGACAAAGGTGTTGCAGCTCTGGACATTGAGGAAAGTGGCGCCGTACATGGCAATGAGGGATTCTGCCTTCGAAATGGCGTTGGAAGCGACGTAGGCGCGGAAGAGAGCGCCGAGGACGCGGTCATTGGTACGGTGGTGTGCTAGGTGGGGACTAAAATACAGCTGTTCGGCCTCGTGTGCTCGATGGCACTTGCCAAGGCAAAGAATGTACGCGGCGGTTGCAAGCTCACTTGATCGTGGTTGGGGGGAAGTGGGGTGAGGGTGCGGAAGCGCGGGGTCGTTTGTCTGCTGGCGAATTTGGCGCGCGAAGTGAAGGTCATTGCAGTCGCCGCAAATTCTGTACATGAGGGCTGTTGAACGCGGATGAACGTGCGACCCAAGGCGGCGCAACTGTTTCCACATGTGATCAGCAGTGTGCAACACATACGCCTTGGCGGCGGAGTTGTGCGTGAGGCGGGCAGCCTCGCGCGCGCACGCCGTGAGCACGACGTTGTAGGCGGGGGTGCCGAGGTCGCCCCTGGCGTCGCGAAGCACGTCCATCATGGCGAACAGGCGTTCGCGCGGCGCGGTGAACTGGTCCGAGTCGAGCAGCACGAGGAGGCACTCGACAACGTCGCGCTCGTCGCGGCTGAAGCGCAGGCCTGCGGAGCGCACGAGGCGCATGGCGGCGTCTACGTCGCCCTGCGTTCTCAGCTGGCGCGCGCGCGCGCGCGCGCGCGGCATCTCCGCGGCGTGGGCCGGAATGGCCGACACCCACGACGGCCCATCGATGAGCGTGAGCGAGCGCCACTGGGACAGCGGCGGCGGCGGCGGCGGCGGCGGCGGCGGCGGAGGCGGCGGCGGGGACGGAGGGGGGGGCGGGTCAGCGGGCGAGCAGTGGCGACGGAGCGGAGCCGCAGCGGCGGCGCCAAGGACAGTCACGCGGCGCGCGGCGCGACACAACAACGGGCGCAGCATAGAAGGCGTGGCGCACGCCAGCGCGCGAGGAGGCTCCATCAACGTCGCCGCCGCGCGAAGCGTTCGGCCGAAGATGCAGCGCGCAGCTGCCAGCCGTGCCACGCGTGCCACGAGCGCCAGCGTGGGCGCGTGGCGCACGCGCTGCGCCGTGCGCAGGCGGGCCAGCGACGGCGGCGCGCGCACGAGGCAGCGCGCGGCAGCGCCGACCCGCGCGTGCGGCGCGCGCTGGAGCGGTCCTCTGCTTACGGGCGCGCGTCAATGCACACACGTGTGGACGGCGCAGTACAACAGCCGCGCGCACCGTGCTACGCGATCGAACTTGGCGCGCTCACAAACGACTGCGGCTCCCCGCGCATGCCGCCCGCTTCAGCGCTTCGCTTGTTATGTTCCCAGATGTGATCGTCTGGCTTCGCACCGCTCCATCCTCCCCTCCTGCCGCCCACTGCACGTTCCCATCATGCTTCCATCTTCGCCCTCCTCGCCTGCGCATCCCTCCTCCGCCTCCGACGCCGCCTCGCCTTCTGCACCGCTCCACCCACCTGCTCGCACCCCCAGCCCACCTCCGTTTACCTCCCCCTCCCAATCCCAGCAGCCGCAACAGCCGCAACAATGGCAAGTCCCCTCCGAATGCACCTCGTTTGCCCAAATTCAGACGCTTATCCGCCAAATCTCTCGCGACCCCACTCTCTCCGAAGCAGAGAAGAATCGCCGCCGTCAGACCATCTTTACACACCGCTTCCGACAGAGTCTTTCGCAGCAGACGCAGAGCTATTCGCACCAGCTGGAGGCGAACACTCACCAGATTTCCTACTCCAAAGTCCTCGACCCCGATACAAACAACCTCAAGCCCGGATGTGAGCACTATCCACGAAATTGCAAGCTGCGCGCCGAATGCTGCGGCCTGTGGGTTGTGTGTCGTCTCTGTCATGACCAGAACATGGACCATGAAATGGTGCGCTTCGACACAAAGCTTGTGCGCTGCATGTTGTGCGACCGCGAGCAGCCAGTCTCACACAAATGTGTTCAGTGTCACGTTCAGTTTGCGAGATACTTCTGCCCAGTTTGCAAATTCTACGACGACACCCCGGGAAAGGACATTTACCACTGCGACAAGTGCAAGATCTGCCGCGTTGGAAAGGGAATCGGTCATGACAACTTCCATTGCGACCGATGTGATGCTTGTATATCTATCGAACTTTCCAAGGGACACCACTGCCTGAAAAAGTCCTTGGACGCCAACTGTCCAATATGCGGCACGTATCTGTTCACATCGACGCGCCCTGTGGTGTTTATGCGCTGTGGGCACACCATGCACGCGCACTGTTTTGATGAGTACACCGTGCAACATTTTCGATGCCCGCTGTGTCAAAAGGCGCTGACCAACATGTCCTCCTACTACGCTCGCATCGACGAAATGCTCAGACGCGAGGTCATGCCTCCTGAACACCGCAACAAATTTTCAGAGATTCTGTGTCATGACTGCGACAAACGCTCCACAACTACATATCATTTTGAACACCACAAGTGTCAGGCTCAGCAATGCGGCAGCTACAACACACGCGTGTTGCGCACTTTTCGAGGCGATGAAGGGACGAGCGGGGCGCAGGCGTCTGCCTCCTCATCGCATGCAACACGCGTCTCCGAGAGGGAAGCGCCGTGTGCGAGCGGCGGCAGCGGCGCTGGTGGCAGCGCTAGCGCCGTCGGCGGTGGCAGCTCTGCTCCTGCACCTCGTATGGACTGCGAGTCGCATGGGTGTGACGACGAGGAAATGCGCGCAGATGATGGGCGGAACAGCAGTGGTGAGAGCGTGCGCATGGACGACGTTGAGGGGTAGCTGAATTGCACCCCGACGCACACGAGCTCGGTTTTGTTGCTTGCGTGTTGAGTGTGTGTCGTGGATCATGACGGGTGTGGTCGTGGTGTACAAGTAAAGGTGTTGTAAATTACTAGCCGATGTTCTGCAGATGTAAAGAATGAGATCCGACTGCTGAGGCGAATCTCTGGTAGTTGACTTTTTTTGCGCGTTTCAACGGAGTCTGCCCACGGGAGTGAGAAAAGTAGGTTTGCGAGTTTTGGCACGCAAAAGAGGGAGCCGAAATGGCCGTGTTTTGCTGAGCGATCTGCGGGGCGTGGTAGAATAGGATGGCTGCTGGACGAACCGTTGTGAGGTGAGAATGTCGTAGAGAATATAGCTTTCGTACTTGTAGACGCACTGGTCAGAAAAGCGGCGCTGTGGGCGGTACGACGGCGGCCAGTCGGTTCCGAGGCCGATTGCCGCTGCGTTCCCCGTGGAGCACGCGCACCTCAAAACAAACGGTACAACATAGGCGTCACGTGATGTACTGTTGTCGAGCAGCCTGTGCTAACAGCACTCGCTGTCGCGCGCTGTGGCGCCCGCCCACAACGACCATCTTCGGCCACACTACACGGAACGCCATGTTGCGTGCAAACTGCTTGTTTCTTTAATAGCGCTTTTTCCTTATCGATATTGTGCACTATCGATGTCATATTTTCTACCGCGCATAGCTTGGCTGTTCATTCGCTGCCGGGTCATCGGAAGGCGCGGCCTTGTTCAGAACCACAGCTCATGCGGAAGGTTTCCATCACCGCGGCCTCATTCGCGCGGAAAGAGAAATAAACAAGTGTTTTTTTCCTGCAACTACACACTCAAAGCTCCGTAAATTCCGGGTCCGGCACTGAAGACGTGATCTCAGCTTTTGTTTTTGTATTCGGTGGAAAAGAGCGCTGGATTCAGCCAACGTATGGTTAACAGCTGCTCAACATGATCGCAGCAGATTAGGGAGGCAAGCGCTGTGAGGCAATGCGTTCGCAAGCATCTGGTGGAAACCGCAAGCACCAAGCCAATGAGTGGTTGCGGGGTGACAAATGTCCAAGGCCTGACGCCACTCACTCCGGAGACATGTTGTTCCTTTCTCGCACGAAGCAGTGAAAGTCGTCTCCTCTCTCTTCATGTTTCTGTACTCTCCGATGCAGGGAAGAGATTAGTGTGCTTTGTGCCTTCGAAACATGTTTGGCAAATATGCAAAAAATATTTTAAAAGCGGAAAACAGAATTGAGCAATGGCCACGGTTTGCCATGGCCAGCTCCCTTCATGTGACCAAGTGGAACAAAATTTTCGTGAAGAAGCCACATGCGAGGCTTGAACTCGCGACCTCAGGATTGCTGATTTTGGGATTATGAGACCTGCGCTCTGCCGACTGAGCTAATGTGACCTTCCGATCCTGCTGAAAGACGTGATTCACATTAATTAAGAATTCAATTACTGTTAGGGCCGTTAGACTACGCTACCACACATACACACTCAATAACCCGTTTACATACCCAAACCGATCGATCACTGAATGAAAGTGTACTGATTTTCCTCATAGAGACGGTCAAGTTCGCTCTTTATCAATTGCTGAGCACTCTCTTTAACTAGAACATGAGTTTCGTCCAAATCGCTGATGATGAATTTGTGCATTTGTTTCTCGTCCAAGTGTAGCAGAAATTGCTTCACTGGTATGTCACACGATATTAGCAAACCCGCGGTTGCATTTACCATTTTTCGCGGCTGGAGATCTGGCTCGAAGATCCTCGAGATGTACGGTAGTCCGTACTGGGAGAACGGTCGGTTCCGATGCAAGCGCTGCGAAAGCGTATGGTGGTAAGTCGGGCTGTGCCGGGAATTTCCCCGGCCGTTTAGCGTTTTTTTTAATTACTCAAGTGACGCGACCGTTCGTTTAGCAGTCCTGAATTGAAATCATTGAGAGCACACCGCGCCGAGGCACAGCCATATCGAACCATCAGCTTACTCGTGTAGTTCCCCATATCACTCGGAACAAGTTACTAGATGACAGCAGCTCTAGCTCAGCACGCTGATCAAGCCGAACGAATCCATTCTACACAGCCACCAGAAACTGCACGTGAGGCTCTCTATCGAATAACTGCCTTACTACGAGCTGTAGCCGCTCCGCATGCGTTCAATCTTTCGCAGCCCCATTTTCCAGCCCCATGCGGTACATCACAAGCTACGTTGACTTCGGCGTCCACTTCAGCCGAGGCGCAAGTCACCGCGGTCGGAACGCCAACTGGTGCAGAGACATCGCCGCCTGACAACCAACCCGATCTTCACCCGCTCTCCACCGTATGTTTGCCGTACATCCGAAGGGCAATTTACTCATCTTTGGAGGTCCTGAAGCAAGCCACTGAAGCTCGGGAAACATGGACGAAGGATAACACCCATCACCTTCGACGTGTGCGTTACGATTCCCTACTTCGTCAAAATGCCATTCTGGATGCTCGTCTTTCGTATTCCATTTGTCGCAATCTCGCTCAAACCACTGATCCCTTCGCCCCGCCCTATTTTCGTACTCTGAATCGTTTGCGCCATCTCGGCGAGCATCTCCAAGCCATAACCACTCAGGAAGTAACAGAAGACAAGACTCATCTCACCGTGTGTAGTGCCTCGTTTCTTGCTGACTTCCATTTCAAACACTCTCCCAGGTCACCACCAGAAGTATCAGCAAAGCTACGAATAATACTATCACACGATCAGGAGGGAATCGACGACGGTGCTGACACACACCTTGCTCGATTAGTTACTGCTTCTCGCTTCGATATTCTACATCGCGTATTCGCAAACCTCATGAGAATTGAAAAGCTGAGCACTATTGCGGAGCTTCCTCTCGTCGATGCACTTCGATGCTTTGAAGACGATTTGCTCCTGGCGGCAGCTAGTGAAGGAGTGACAGATCCTTTTATGCACCATGGTCACATTGTGCGTACCGCACTTGGTCTGCGGATACAGTTTTCTACATCCCATGCCGCCTTTCTCGGCGTGGAGCATGTCTTGTCCAAGAGCGAAATATCTGTAGCGCGTTCTAAAGTTGTTCGGACAGATCCAAATGCTCAATGCGTATTTGTGCAAGGAAAGATTGCGCCGGTGTTTGCTCAGTATGTTTTGACTCTCACAGCTCCGATTCCATCGTTTTTGTCCGTGTTGCACACACTGCACAGGGTGTCGATCGATCCAGTGCATCTCCAAGCAAAGCGTACAAGTTTGACTCGCATGCAGACGACGTACAATGATGTGCACTGGAAATCAGAAATGGAGAGTTCTGGCACGTACATGTGGCCATCTTTATCTGAAATTGTCATCCCACGCATTTCGAAGGGGCAGAAAGTCACTTCAGCCAAAGATATTCCATCGCGGGGTGACTGTGAAGCAATTATGTCGCCCGCCTTACCTGACGGGAGCTTTCTCCGATTCCAGCAAAATGATACGAATCCAGCCCCTGCCATGAGGGTCAGACGTATTCCATTGCGAACTGTGAATGATATTTTTCCGGTGCTTCAGCTTCTACGCCAACAACTTGTATTCAACGAGTTGTTTTTAAGTTGTGTTGATGTCAATGCAACATTAGCGCATTCCAAAAAGGATGAAACCGTGCGAACTGTTGAAATGGTTGTAGAGGGCTCTCCAGGCTTCATGCATTTCAGCATTTATGACGAGTCTATCAACGACGTTCTAAACCTGGTCGTTGAAATAGCTCGTGGAGGAGCTATCTCGGGTGCACTGAAGACCGCAAACGGTGGTCCGGCGTGGTGTTCAGATGCTAAAGCAACTCAAATACTACGTATTTGTAGAAGTATACCAATCACTATTTACACCTTGCTTTCAATGCCCAAACGAGGATGAGGAGTGAAGCAATGACATATACTCGACGAGGTGTCAACGGAAAAACTTAGAGACTTTCAACAAGATACGTCCTTTTCATATTAGCCATCAAGAATAGTCAAACTCTCACCTCCTCGCGTAATCAAGCACTACCTATTAATCAAGTTTATCAATATCTATCTGCTATCTTCATCTTGCTGCTTCCTCAAGCTTCAATAATAGCTCCGTTATTTGCTCCTTGTACATTTGCTTCACGTCTGCTAGATCTGCGTCAAGTTCTGCAATACGCTCTTCACGTTCTCCAAGTAGCTCGAGAAGAGCTGAGTGCCGCTTCTGTAAATCGGTTAACTCGCGCCTCAAACCGGGAGTATCCTCGCTGTCCTTCTTTAACTTTTCAACTTCTGCTGTGAGCTTCACAACATCTTCAGCAAGCGCCTCAGTAGCAACCTCTTTCCGCTTTAGTCGTGATTGTAAAGAAACAACTTCTCCATCCCTTTTCCGTAACGAGAGCTTCAGCTTGTCAATTGCATACAGGACACCAGAAGATTGTGGCTCTGAAAGGAAGTCCACTGAATCCGATTCATCGAAGCTGAAGTTCGGTGCAGACATGTTGTCAAGGCTATTTGATACTTGTATTGGTATTGAGCCGTTCATGCTTCCAGTGCTTTGTCTAACATTTGATACTTGGGATTCGAACGCTCGTTTTGGAGTGTTCTGCAGCTGAGATTCCAGTACGCTCAATTGATCTCTTAGGCTTTCTTCTCGTTTGCTCACGGACTCCAAAGCTGTAATATGTGCCACACGATCGCGAGATAGCTCATGCTCCGTAGCTTCTTTGGCTTTAGCCAATACTCGGATTTGCTTCTTGTATTCCTCAACATCACGCTTATAATTATCCTGCAGTTTGTCGTACTTTTCACGAAGGGTGTCAAACTCGGACACCACTTGTGTTCGTTCTGTTTTTGCAGATTTCGTTTGGTTTTCTAATGCGGCTATCCGGCCTTGAAGTTCCCGAATCTGATCGGTTGCAATGCGTTCTCGCTGCTGAGAATCTTTAAGAGCGGCTTCTACTGCTCGCAGCTGCTCAGACTGTGATCGTTCTACTGCTGATTTTGTCCGATTTCGCTCAATTGCTGCCGCTTGGAGCGCTTCAACCTGCTTTACTAGAGGTCTCGTTGCGTTGGGAATTGCAGCCACTAATTCTTCGTTTCTCGCCTTGAGCTCCTCCGCTATTTTTCGACTTTCCGCCACTTCGTAGCGAAGTTGGTCCTCTCTCTCACCTGCATCTTGGGTTACTTTCGTGAGATGAGCTTGAAGTTCAAGCATTGTCTTGTTCATTGTGTCCTCGTTCGCCCTTGCTCTTGCATTTAGAGATTGAACGTGCGCTTCATGTTCCTCTTTGAGTTTGCTAGCTTGAGTTGCAATTGCAGATGCCTGGCTCCTTCTCAGTGCTTCTAGCTCAGTTCTAACCGCATCCAGCGCGGCCGAATTCGAAGTACTCGTGCGAGCGTCGTTTTCCGCGCGAGCCAATCTTTCTTCTTGCGCAGCAAGTGCCTCCCGCGAGGATTTTTCTGACGCTTCAAGTTGTTTTTGTTTTTGGTTTGCATTCTGGAGTTTCGCTTCAGTCGCTGCAACAATTGCTCTCAACTCCTCAATATGTGCATCTCTTTCTTTCACGTCCCTCTTGAGAGCCCGAGCTGCCGCTTCTTTTTCTGCCACACGAATAGACAGTTTCTCACCTTCCGCAAGAATAGTTTTTATCTGGAGCTCCTTGGCCTGTACTTCGTCACCCTGGGAAGAATTTTGCTCAGCGGACCGACGTATGCTGTCACGTTCGCGAGTAACAACATATAGCTTTCTTTCAGCAGCAGTGGCTCTTTGAGAAGCTTCAGAAAGCTTCTTCTGTAAATCCTCAATAACTTCAGATTCTTTCCCGGAACGATCTTCAATCGAAAGATTTGACACAATGTCTTTGCCATTCTCTTCAACGTTTTCCGGTGTTAGTGTTTTGTTCCCTTCTGGTGGCGCTTGATCAGATTCCGTTGTAGATGCAACATTTTTAGCAGTTTGCGACCGAGAAGGCAAAATATCTGCAACATCTTCCCATGAATCATCTTCGCCAGCCCATGAAGTCCAGCCTGTAGCAGTCTTTGAGCTGTCACCCACTTCAATGTTCTTCACAGCGTTAGATGCCCCTTTCAAGAAGTTAGAAAGATCCATTCTGATAAGCTAGGGGACCCGGACATGACAACACACGAAGCAGGATATGACGTTGACAAGTCGCGGGGGGGCAGATGTAAAATTCCCAAAGAAGCAAATGTAGTGGAGAACGAAGACGGTCAGCAGTGGTGGGCCATGTGCGCCAGTCGAAACTGTCCCAAAATAATTTAATCACTGTCAGGCGAGGCCTTCGTCATCCAAATTTTGCACGACTCAAAAACATTGAAATACCTCAGGAGTGATGAAACACGCACGTGTACTGTACGAGGGTACAACTCCTGGCGCCCTCAAGGTGGATGCATTCTACATGTCCGAGGCGTTCAGCAGAGCAAACGCCATCGACTCTAGCTAGCAAACGTCACAGCGCCGGACAGAATCTCTTGGTTCGCTTTTAGAGAGAAGCATCCCACCGACAGAAAATGGTGCTCAAGCGGAAGGGAGGAATCTCGAACACCAAAGTTTGTGTTTTGCTTCAAGTCCCAGAAAATGTGGCAAAACTTCTGAATGAGTCAGATGGAAATGTCCAGATTCAGGTGCGTTAAAAGCTATGTCACTTTCCGTATGAGTTTTGAGTTTCTAATGCGTGCGTTTCCTGTGACTCTTGTTATAGTTTGAAAGCATGGAACCACCAATACTCACCATAGGCGACAAACGTCTTATAGGTCGCTTCGAGGATGTAATTGGCACTGATATGGTTTTTGATCCATCAAAGAGTGAAAACGCTGGTTACATTGGAAGCTGTACAAGAAGACTGATTTGCAGAGAGGAACAGTGAAACAAGACAATTCGATCATTCTTGGATGCAAGGTGCCTGCATAGCCCTGCCGCAATCTCCGAAGTTGCTCAACACGCTATGCAGGTTACAAATCTACCACTGACACAAATTCATTTTTCTTCCTAGTCTGAAACATGGCACATGGAACATGGAACATGGAATAGGTGGTGCGACGCCAGAGATGTGAATATATACCTTCTTGTGAACAGTCGAGGTGACGAGTGGTGAAAGCATGTATCACAACACTAGCTGAACCCACGCATCCAATAGAGATGCAACACCTTACCCCAGTGGACTCTATTCGCCAGAAATGGAGCAATGAAACCGTAAACGTCCGTGGGATCCCGGTTGGATGTGAGGTGAACATCATCAGAGAAGTGGCGACCTGTGAACTAACACGAATGGGATCTTAAATTTCGAACATGTCGTCAAATAGTCGGTCATTGATGGGTCAGAGTTTTCAGGGATGCCATAATTCTGTTGATGCTTCAATGCTATTTGATACTGATAAGTATCAAGAAGTATGACATGTGTTTCCAACACTTTGATAGAGAACTTTGGAAAATGTCGTTGAACTTGTGTTGATTTTGAATTGTTTGTGATTTAGTGAGTCTATGTATGTAGTGGGCGGGTGAAACCGGCGCATCTCGCTATGGTACACCGAAAATTACGCCAGCAGCATATGTTATACTTCGTTGTTTCACTCTGAGCGACCGCGAGCTGCGAAACCTGCCTAACGGCGACATCTTCGCTCCATAATCTGTTTTTTTCTCACGAAGAGAGTCTCTGAAGGCGCGCAAGAGTGTCTGCAGCATTTGTTACAACCCAGGGATGTTGTAGGACATGCTTTAGCGGAAGTCTCTTACCAGGTTCTCTAACTAGCAAGCGACCGATGAGATCTTCTGCCATATCGCTCATGGCATAAGGAGGGATTTTGTAATCAATCTTGACGATGCGACGCTGGGTCTCCTCCTTATCACCTGCATCGAATGGAGCCCTACCGAGAATAAACTCATATACGAGCACACCCAAGGCCCACTGGTCCACCGCGTGGTCGTGGGAGCGGTTCAAAATCATTTCAGGCGGTATATAGTCCAGAGTTCCACACATAGTGACTCGGCGGTCACTCGGTGCGTGCACGCTCCATCCGAAGTCCGCAATCTTGATCTCACCGTTGATGCCGAGCAAGATGTTCTCCGGTTTTATGTCGCGGTGAATGACGTGTTTCGAGTGGCAGTAATCTAGCGCGTGTGCCACGCATGCTGCGTACGAGGCAGCTCGCCGCTCGTCAAAGTTGCGGTGCCTTAGATGCTTGTATAGCTCTCCTTTGGCAGCGTACTCGAGGATCAAGAAGACTCGGTTATCATCGTAAAAATAGCCGAACAGGCGGAGGATATTCGGGTGTCGCAGGTGGGACTGAATCTCTATCTCTCTCCGCAACTGGTGCTCGACCTTGCTCTTGAGCAGCTGCTCCTTAAAAAGGACCTTGAGAGCAACGATGTACTTGGAGCGCTTTTCGCGGGCGAGGTAGACACTACCGTACTTGCCTTTCCCTAACGGCTTTCCAATCTGGAAGTCGCTTAGCTGCCAAGCACGAGGGGGGTCTGCGTATGAGGGGCCGCCACCCATAGGGTAGCCGTGTGAGGAGGAGCGGGGTCTGGAGGGGATTGCCGAGGGGAGACAGTTAGTGGAGGACGAGGAGTTGTTGAAGGGCTTGGTGGAGACATAGACGGGGGCGGCACGTGGATGATTGGGAAGAGCGTTCTCTTTCCCTGGGGCAGGAGGGTCGCGGGCGGCAAACTGGGGCGGCATGGCAAAGAGATCTCGCTACCGGGGAGGCGATGGGGGTGATGGGGTTTGGGAATGGGATCGGCAGGAGGATACGGTGGGCGCGATGGCACCACGAGCGAGCCGGAAGCGGCACATAAATGGGCTACATGCGACGCGAAGAAGACGCGTGGGCAGAGGGCGAGCGACGCGAGCATGAACGGATACGAGAGTGGGGTAGGAGGGCGCATGTAACGGTCCCGTGGCGCGCACGCGCCGTAACGGCGCGTCAACGCTCGCCAATCACACCGTTTCGTTTGAAACGGGTGTCCCAAATTCCGGGCGCCCATTTAAATGGCGGTCACTTGTCATCAACCGCCCACTCCGCACTTCGCGACCGTCCGCGTTGAGCCGCTCGAGGCCCGCTAGCGATCCACGCGTGCCCGTTGTTGAGCCAGGAAGACCTTTGCGCGCAGCTGCAACGCGCTCTCATCTTCATCTCCGTCGAAGTCGTCCTCGTCGCCGCTCGCCCCTTCGACCCCGGCCGCGTACAGCGCCGCCTGTTCCTCTTCGTTGAACCGCCCGTCTTCGCCTTCCGCCTCACTCCGCACCCCCGCCCCTCTTCGAACGGCTGTGGCGCGCCCTGAGCTTGCCCGTTTCAATTCCTTGCTCAGCGTGTGCACCGCTCCCAGGTCTCGAGACTGCAGAGCGTGAGCTGCGCGCTCAACCACTTCCAGCCGAGCCCCCCTGGGCCTCATCCGCAGCAGCGCCTTTCCAACCATGTCCATCGTCTCGATTAGCCCCTCTTGCACGTCATTCATGCTCAAACTCGTCCCTTTCTTCACGCTTTTCGAACACATTTCCACTAGTGACGCGCAGTAAGTCACTGCCGGTCGCACGAGCATGCGTCCGACAACCGCCTCCTTGTTGCTCTCGATACTAAGCATGCCCCCAAGGCTTCGACTTACCATGCTTAGTTCATCGCACATCGCTGTCCCAGACTGATACGGCCCCTCTCGCCAATTCGCTGGAATCGCGCACGCGAGCGTCTTCGCTCGCTCCACTAATTGGCGTTCTGCTTCTTGCATTGGTTTGTGCGCGTCTCTACTCAACAATGTGTTTACCCGAGTTTGAAACACCGATAACAAACTACTTTCGCCCAATTTCAGCTGCTGATCCATCGGGTCAAGTCTTCCTTGCGCCGCTTCAATCACGTTCAGAATCGTAATCGGGTCTCCCTTACAGGCTTTGGCCACCACTGAACTCACGAATTCTTCATACACCTTGTCGGACTGCTCAAGAATCCACAGCAAAAACGCTGATGAGTTATGATCATCGTCAAATGACAATGCTGTGTACATTTTGTGCGCCCTTCGAAACAAATACAAGGCCTTGTTGAGGATAACAGTCAAGTAGCGTGGCGCTATGTCGTGCGAGTGCGTCGCAGCATGTCGTAATTCTGTGTACAGTTCCCGTTTCATATCCTCGAGCAAAACACATCTTGCCTGATGCGCAGCATTGAGAGTTCTCAATAGCCGCCCATATGTCTCTGCTGCTTGGGACGTGTTGGAGCATAGCGACGCCAATTCCATCACAAGCTGATGCCGTAGTTGCAAAAATTTGGCATGCGCTCGAGAGTTCATTCCTTCCTTCATTTCATTCAGCTCCCGAATTGCTGACACGCAATCCTCATATCTCTTTTCAATCATGAAGCCCTCCAAGTCCCAAAGACGTTCTGTGACTTGCATTTCCGCCAGGCTTCGATCCCCTTGTTTTTCTATATCGTTTTCAAGCTTGTAGTCCAGTAAACCTTCAAAGCACGCATGTCGAGCAAGAGGAAACGTATCTGCAAACTTCGTCGCATCTTCAACCTCGTTTTGGACTTCTTGTAAAACGTTTGTGAGCTCCCCAATCTGCGCATTGACAATAGCAGCAAGCTGTTGAGCTGCCCCAACGTCTTCGTTCTTGACAGCTGCCTCTGACAAACTGACCGCTTTTAGTATGTCTCGCTCGTGGATGCTTTGAAAGTCTCCATCTGGATCGTAAGAGCGCTTCCACAAAGAACTGCGCTTTTTCAGAGTACTGGCCGAGCTGCAAGAAGCTGGTTGACTAGTTATGTCAACATTGGATTTTGTGCTTTCATCCTCTTTGCGGGGGCGATCTCCAATCTCGCTTGGTGACAAAGCGACAGGAACATCATCGTTGAGAAATGGGTCGCGCGATGCATGGGTGGATGGCGGAGATGAGAATGAGTCATCGTTCTCTTTCAGAATTAGGGGTGGCAACGGAACTTCATGCAGAGTTTCATCTTCTTTAGATTTACGGCGTGGAAATAGTTGGAACGGTTTCTGAAGAAGATCAACCGAAATATTGCGAAATACGCTGGGTTGGCGGTCTTCATGGGAAGGTTCTTCAGTTTGTGTTCGTCGCCGCCGGCGAGACCTGATGCGGTCCCGTACGCCCCGAAGCACTGAAGGCATTTTCAGGAATATTTGTTTTGAAGTCGTTCACTCGGACTAAATTGCGGCTTCCCCCGCATGTGGTATTGGCGTGGTTACTTGTTGCATGAAAGCCTTTAGAGCTACTCGTGACACCTTCTCCTCGTGAACCAATCTCGCTATCTCGTTATACTTGGCCTTTTCGAGTGTATCTAGCGGCTGACGAGTATCCGTGTGGGCGAAGACGACCTCGCTCGTCAGATAAGCTCAAAGGGCCCACCCCGGAAGAAGAAGACTGCAAGACCACAGTCCCGCATCTTCGTGTGCAGGCACGCCAATCTTCATACAATAGTTTAGTTGCAAGAATTGAAAAAAAGGCGTGCCATACACATAACACACGTTTGAATGCTCTGGTTTCGTGATGTATTTTTAGCACGATCGACTCGTGTTGTACGACGGAAGATACTGTAATGCCTTCGCCTAGACTGATCGCGACGCTGCGAACTGCGCTATTGCGCAGCGCCCTTCACAGCCTTGGTGGTGATTGTGGCTCATTTGGCCTTGTCCGGTATTGGGTTCTGAAGTGGATCAAGTGCTGTCCCTCAGAACTTGTGGCAGACAACGAATCCAAGTTTACTGAGAAAATAACAGTCGTGAAGTTAAAAAAGCCAGGTTGCAACATGAGCTTCTGATCATGGAAGATACACATTGTTCTGTATTATGAAGAGCGTCCAATCCATGGTACGAGGGTGAAGCAGTTGCCGATACTCTGTAGCTCATCTTCCAAGTCAGGGCCCCAGGTGACGACTTTTTCTAGTGAGTTATCGCGCCTTCACTTGCAGATGAAACGAGCTTGGCGTACTTCGATAAAACCCCTCTTGTAAGTTCCTTCTGGAAGGGCTTCCATGATTTTCTACGGTGGTCCATTTCGGCATCATCTACCTCCACTGTCAGTAATTTCTTCTTGGGCTCAAGTCGAATGATGTCTCCTTCTTTAAGAAGACCAATTGGGCCACCGACAGCAGCCTCAGGAGACACATGACCAACCATAATACCATGAGTGCCGCCAGAAAAGCGACCGTCCGTGATGAGCGCAACCGTCTTTCCAAGCCCGGCTCCCATAATTGCAGCAGATGGAGAGAGCATTTCCCGCATACCAGGTCCCCCACGCGGGCCCTCCTGCCGAATCACGACTACATCGTTGTCAACAATCTTTCCCGCCAGGACCGCGTTCAAAGCGTCTTCCTCGCTTTCAAATACCCTGGCAGGCCCGCGATGTAGCTCAAGTTCCTTTCCAGAAAGCTTAATGACCGCCCCTTCAGGAGCCAGATTACCCCTCATGACAACTATGTGAGAACCGGGAGGAGCATATGGATCCTCTAATGTTCTGATCACGTCCTGAGTACTGGGCAAGCTGGGAACGTCAGCCAAATTTTCCGCCACCGTCTTTCCCGTGACCGTCATACAATCACCGTGCAGAAACCCATTGTCAAGGAGATATTTCATGACCAAAGGAACGCCACCAATCTTCTCAAGGTCTGACATTGTGTACTTTCCGAACGGTTTGAAGTCTCCAATCAAAGGAACTCGTTCTCCGATAGCGTTAAAGTCGTCAATCGTGAGCTCGACCTTGGCCTCATGTGCAAGCGCTAAACAGTGTAGTACAGCATTTGTGCTTCCGCCGAGCGCCATACAAACGGTAAGACCGTTTTCAAACGCCTTTCTGGTGCATATCTGCCTGCTCGTAATGCCGCGTTCCATACACGTGAACAAGGCCTCGACACTACGCACGCAGTCATGCACCTTGTCTTTGCTGATGTTGTTCTGACGGTCTACAGCTGTGTGTGCTGCCGAATAGGGCACACTCATTCCCATAGCTTCGATGATGCTTGACATTGTATTTGCAGTGAACATTCCGCCGCAACTCCCACTTCCCGGACAAGAGTTACGTTCAACGCGCCCCAATTGAGTGTCATCGATCTTCCCCGCTGAATGCGCGCCGATAGCTTCGAATGCAGAAATCACCGTGGTATCCACCCCGTCCAGATGACCTGGAAGGATGCTTCCCCCGTACAGCATGACACCAATAGAATCGTTCCTTAGAATTGGCATCAATGCACCGGGAATGCTCTTGTCACACCCGCCCAGGGTCACCAGACCGTCAGCCAGGTAGCCTTCATGCATAGTTTCAATGCAGTCGGCTATGAGGTCTCGTGAAATAAGCGAATAGCGCATGCCGGTCGTTCCCATGGTCTCTCCATCAGAAATTACAGGAGTGCCGAACACGAACGCCTTTCCGCCAGTGTTCTCGACCTCGCGCTGCAGAGTTTCGCCAAGCACGTTTATGTGGGCGTTACACGGGGTGGCATTGGTATGAGTGCATGCGATGGTAATGATTGGTTTTCCAAAGTCTTCATCATTAAAATCAACGGCTCGCAACATGGCGCGAGCTGCGGTGCGTTTGTTCCATTCAGGTGTCCCGGGCTCGGTGCCCACCAATGAGGATGAGCGGGAGCGAAGGTTGCGGGAATTTGCGACGGTCATGCGGATAGCATCAGAGCGATGGGAGATGGTTTTTGTTAGAACAGCACCGGAGTGGCGAGAGGAGATGGATGATTTGAAGGGCACCGTGAAGGATGATGTGGATATGGGAGATGATGCAACAAAAGCGTGGGAGATCATCTTTGCGCGTTTCTGCAAGCGCTGCAAGAGTGGGTATTGAGCTGTTTTCTGCAGGCAAAAAGTGGGATGCAGGAGAGGGACGCAGCGGATCGATGGAGCTAACAATATGACGGCGGGGAAAGCATGCGCAGGAACACGGTGGGGATCAAGCACGAGCGGTTACAGGCGCAGATTAGCCCTCACAGGGTAGATATGCCAGAGTTGTCTTAACGCGTGATCCAGCGCGGCACCGGTAGCGTGCGTTGCATGAGCTGCGCACGTGTCCATGCTGGCCTACAGAAGGCACAGGGCATCAGCTTTGAGATCGGAAACTGCACGGCCTATGCCTGAGCTACGCGACGACGACGGCGGCGCGATACTTTTACCCGCTGCAGACGCCAAATTCGCTTCCGTCAATGAGGCACAATTGGCGCAATGACGGCGTTTGTGAGTGCCGGAGCGGCGTACTTGCGGAGGGGCGCGCGCGTGGCGTCAAGGTGCACACATCGGCGATTGGTCTGCGCAACGTGGTCCTTGCGCGAAGAAGAGGGGGAAGAAGGCGAGCGACGACCGCGCCAACGTAGAGAGGCGCGCGCGCACGGCGAAACGCGGAGGCGGGACGATAGCAGCTGGAGCCAAGGGCGGCGGGATGACAGCAGATGGGGCCAGGGGCGGCAGGATGACAGCAGATGGAGCCAGGGGCGGCGGGATGACAGCAGATGGAGCCAGGGGCGACGGGATGACAGCAGATGGAGCCAGGCTCGGCGGGACGACAGCAGATGGGGCCCAGCGCGGCGGGACTCGCGACGCGCGACGCGCGCTCCGGCGGACTCGGAAGGGGAGACAAGCGTTGTTCGCGAAGTGCGCGACAGCGGAGATGACGTGCTGTACGGCGTGAACCCGGTGCTTAACGCGATGCAGTCAGGGCGGCGCGAGATCCGGCGCGTATTCCTGCAGCAGACGTCAGAGGCGTCGGGACGGAAGCGAGACAACGTGGCAGCGCTGGAGCGCATCCGGCGGGCGGCGGAGGCGGTTGGGGCGACGGTGGCCGAAGTGGACAAGGGCATGCTCAACGTGCTCGTGGGGCATCGCAAGCACCAGGGCGTGGCGGCACAGGCCAGCGCGCTGGAGTACTTACCCGAGCACGAGTTGAGCGCGCGCGACGGCGTGCTGGTGGCATTGGACAGCGTGTCAGACCCGCACAACGTAGGCGCCGTGCTGCGGTCGGCGCACTTTCTGGGGGCGGATGGGGTGGTGGTGTCGGCGCGCAACTGCGCGCCGCTGGGCGCAGCCACCAGCAAGGCGTCGGCGGGCGCAGCTGAGGCGGTGACGGCATTCGCCACGCCGTCGCTGCCGCGGCTGCTGCGACGACTGCGCGGCGAGGGTTGGCGCGTGGTGGGGCTGGCGGCCGACGGCGCGCAGCGGCTACAGGACGTGGCGCAAGCACCGCGCACGGTGCTGGTGGTGGGCGGCGAGGGTGACGGGCTGCGCGTGCTGGTGCGCCGAGAATGCGACGTGCTGGCCGCCATCGACGGTGGCGGCGACGGCGTCGTCGACTCGCTCAACCTCAGCGTTGCCGCCGCCATCGCGCTGCACCATTTGCTGCCGCGGTAGCGTTGTCCATCACGAGTCCCACCGAATCGCAACGAATCGCATGCAGCCTCCATCGAATCCACGTACGCCACGACTTCCATGCGTGCCATGTTTACACGCGCACGTCTCACCGCATCACCGTCGCACTTGGCGGCAGCAGTGCCTCGCCAGACTGGCTGGCACCGGCGCCGCACTTGCTCTTTGTCACAGGTCATTTGCTTGTGTAAAGTAACTTTACCCTTTGCAGATTCTTTACATGACGCGGATACACGCGCCGTCTGCATCATTCTTGGCCAGCGCCGCGTGCGTCATCTCCTCCGCCATGTCTTTGCGCTCCTCTCCGCCGCCAACTTCCCCGCCTGCGCCCGCCCCCGCCCCCACCGCCACTGCTTCCAAGCACAAGAAAACCACCGCCCTCCTTCTTCCCGATGTCGATGTTGTCGCCAACCCCCCGTCGCAAACTGCTGCAGCGCACTTTGTCGACCGCGATGTGCTCATGCCACCGAAGCTAATGGAGCAAAACGATCTTCCGTGCGATGCCGCCATCATGGAGATTCCAAACATCTCCTGCAGCTTGTACTACTCCATCCTGCGCTACGCCGCCGAGTTTGCTGTCGACCTTGACGAAGACATGACGCCGCAGCACGATTTTCCTCACCTTTCTGCCACCCCCACCCCCCGTGTGAAAAAGATCTACGAAAGCGTTTCGGTACCTGTCAGACTTGGCCAAGGCCGTCTCTCCACGCTTTGGAACTGCCCTGATGATCGACACAACCCGGCAGACGACTCTGACCCCGACGGCAACTCCGACTCCAATTCTAGCTCTGACTCTGACCCTGATTCTGAGCAGAGCTCCGATCTGCTGCACCATATTTCCGCTCGCGCTCTGAAGAAGAAGGGAAACCCACCCGTGAGACGCTACCAGCTTGGGCTCGGCTATGCCAAACTCTTTGTTCGCGGAAAGCTCGTCATCATTCGCCACTGGGCTTACAATTTGCCAGTATCCGATTCTTTTAACGTGCAGCTATACCGCACTGTTGTGCTTGCTGCGGCGGACCCAAACGTGTTGAAAGAGCTGTGCGCTGTTGCCCTCAAGTGGCGCGCTGAGAACGATCTGGACAGCGATCAGCCGAAGCCGGGCAAATTCACTCTCTTTCGCTTCCGTACCACTGGTAATGGTAATAGTGAATGGAATAATCAGGGCTTCAAGAAAGCGCGTCCGGTAAACAGTGTCGTTTTGCAGCAGGGGCAGATGGACTCAATTATTGCAGATATCAAGGAATTTCTCTCGCGAGATACCAAAGCGTGGTACCAATCTCACGGACTGTCTCATCGTAGGAGCTATCTGTTCTACGGCCCCCCAGGTGTTGGTAAGACCAGCACCATTCGGGTAATAGCCGGAATGTTTCGGTTGAATGCATGCTTCCTTAGTTTGACAGCTGCTGATTTCAGCAACCAAGTCCTGCATGATGCACTGGTTTCTCTTCCACGCTGCGCGCTTTTGGTCTTAGAGGATGTTGACGTTCTTTTTAATGAGGATCGAAAGAGCGAGGGCTCAGCAACGCTTACCTTTTCTGGAATGCTTAACGCCTTGGATGGCTTGATCTCTGTCGATGGCATTATCACAATCTTCACCACTAACTTTATCGAAAAACTTGACCCGGCGCTGATTCGGGCCGGCCGGGTGGACCGGCGCTTCGAATTTGTTCACCCCAAGATGGACCAAATGTGCTCATTATTTAAGAGCTTTTATGAGAACGCTTCGGATGAGACGGCCAAGAAATTTGCAAAGACCGTGCTTGACAGACCAGAAGAAGAAGCGAGAAGCATTGCTACCTTGCAGCAACATTTCATTTACACCAGAAAGAAAAATGCTGAGGAGTGTGTTGAGCTTATTCCACAGTTTTTCAAAGAGTTTTATCCAAAGGGTGCTCATGGAAGAAGCTCAATCTATTTGTAATTGCGTTTTAGTTTGTTGTGCTGAGTGTTTCTCTTTCTGTGACTCGCCAAATTGTACGTATTGTTACTTTGAAGGAGGTGCAGTTGGACTGCGAGGATACTCAATCATGGAGGCTAAGAGACAACCGTTTCTTCTTCAGCATGCCCCACCATTGTAAAACAGAAGGTTGACTGTTTTCATGATCGGCGGAACAACGATGTTACCGGAGTTTTGTAGCTTCCTCCACTTTTGATCTGTGGTTGCGGTGCGGTACTGAACTATGTTGAAAGATGAAAAATCCATTTAACATGGGCAGCCCGCATGGTTCGTAGAACATCGACCGCGCTTTACTTTAGAAAGATCCATACAGTTCCTCGAGTTGGAGAGTATCAGCCGTCGCCCTTGAACAGTTTTAAGCCAACTCCAGGACAACGGCGCCAACGCTGAGGGCGGACTGGATAGCCGAATAATGTTAAATAATTGTATTGAATATTGCCAGAAATCAATCACTGTTTAAATTATAAATTAAATTGAAAATGCGAAAAAGAGCAAGACGCAATTACGGAAGAACACAAAATTGTGGTGCAATTCCCTGAAACTCGCGAGGAAGTCGCAGAAGCGTTCGTACTTCTCTTCCGGGAAACGATGGCTCGACAGCAGAGCCCCTTTGAAGGCATTCGCGCTAGTCGGCTGCACACCGGAGTAGTACTGCGGTGATGCGGGCCGGACAGAGAAAGAAACAAGCTTCAGAAAGTAAAAACAAGAACGCAGCCGGCAACCATGTCGCCGGCACAAACTTTACAGGGACCTTGCGATGCGCGTTAAAATAATCCGCAAAAACAAGCATACTTTATGTCCAAATAAGAGCTCCTGCATTTCGTAAATAAAAGGCAAAAATAATAACTCATAAGGTAAGGTACCTTGGTGGAAAAATACAATACAACATCATTCCATGTGTCTTGATGACGCAAAATGGATGACAAATCTGGGACAAGTGGCGACTTCTGGCGATAAATTGGTCATTGTAAAACGTACCTGCGCATTTAGGCTAAACCCAACACATGCTTGTGTTTCCCTCCTTGAAGATCTGTTGAGCTCGATAGTATCCGCTATTTTCC
This sequence comes from Gracilaria vermiculophylla, assembly GCA_019155205.2. Lineage (NCBI taxonomy): Eukaryota > Rhodophyta > Florideophyceae > Gracilariales > Gracilariaceae > Gracilaria > Gracilaria vermiculophylla. The sequence goes on from JAHNZQ020000308.1 coordinate 1,084,734, forward strand.
TAGGTATTTTTCAATACCTTCTCAAAACAAAATAAAAACTTATTTTTTGATTATCTGATACGACACCGAGGGAAAAGCAAAATACATGTAGAGGCGATTTATTACAATCTTCAACACTGTTAAAATATTTATGTGTTTTTTTGGAGTTCGGGGGATGACAAAAAGTTTTAGTATTCATTAAACATGCATGAGCAAAATACAATGAGCTTTAGGTTGACAACACAAAAGCAGGGAGACAGCATTGGTAGATTATGGAGATGAGGGTGAAGTAGAACGCAGAAAAGTTGACGAGACAAAACAAGGGTGAAAACGATGGCTTGTGTTGGAGTGGAGCGTGAAAAACAGCCCAAAGAGGGATACTCTGCACTTGCTGCGCTCAGTACAATGCGACTTCGAAATGTCACCCTCGAAGTCCTTAAAGTCGGCAAATTTTGCAAACAGTCGCCCAGTATCCACAGAGTCTCACTTCTTCAAAAGCCCCAGCTAAAGTACAGTATATTCACGGACTAGATATGTTTGACATTCGTATGGATTGGAACATTCTCACCATTCATCTTCGTCTTGGTTCGAGCAGCAAGGTGGTCTACTGTGCAGCCGCCCGAGTCTCATGGGATACTTGAGTCGCACAAATTTGCTTCCCGTTATCAAACGCCATTCTACGTCTACCGTAATTCAAGCTATGTGCCTGGAAGTGGCCTTCGGCTCTTTCGTTCGTGCACGCTCTCGGTTATGCATACCTCACGTACAGTGTTTCACGGCAATGCAAGCAGCAAATGTTGTTTTTAGTGGGCCACACTTGGCTGAGGCGCGTCTGACTCCCAGGCTCCCTGTTTGATGCTCTGGTAAAATACCTATCCTGAAAACTGCTGAAATGCCTGCGACCAAGTTACTCATTCTTTCCAGCGATTGTTGAAGATAGATAAAACTTACTTTTGTATTTCTTGTTGTTCTCTCTCTAAGAGACCATTCAGTGAACCGTTGTGCAGGTTCTCATTTCCTTCCGTCTTCTCCAAAATCATGTACATGAAAAGGCCAAAACACTTTGTGGCTCTCAAATTCATCTTACCCGTATTTCTACTTCCATCTCTGCTTTTAGTTGTTTTGAACCGCCCAGATCCAGTCTTACCTCCTCCCCTGGCGCCACTGACATCAGATTTTGCGAAAGCGTACCCGCCACACCCCAATGATTGGAAGCGACCGCTCACAATTGCAGCATACGCCAGAAGACTCAATTCCATGTATGAACTTTCGTTGTTCACGACTGGCACGCATGCTGTTTCCTTCAATCGAACTTTCAACGTTTTTGGCTGTTTGATCGGAAACATGCCCGTGAATGCGACTCAGATATTTCCGGAACTCACTGTTTGCGAAGTGGACCCAGATCTTCTTACGGATGACATTCCGATATCCGTTTTACTTTACCATGACCAGAGTCTTCGACAAGCAATGAATTCAAGCTTCATTAGTAAGCGTGAAAATTTTACCATCTTTCCTGGGGACGTAGTCTCATTTCACCCCAACGATTCTTACACAATTCAAGACGGACTGGCTTCTATTCGTACCTCGGTACGATGGAATGAAAAGCTCCTGGACGACGAAAATGGTTTAAGGTATGAGCTATGTCTCATGACTGCCATGCGTCAGGAGCCTTATTTGCTTCCAGAATGGATAGAATACTACAGAAGAATGGGTGTCGACTACTTCTACATATATGAGAACAACGCAGAGAGACCTATTCGCCTCAAGAAATATGCTGATTTTGTCGAAGTAGTGCCGTGGCCGTGGTCTCGTTCACAACTTCAAAGCAACAATCATTTCTTGAAAGCTTCTCGTGCTCGGTGCAAGTATGTTGCGTTTTTCGATGCCGATGAGTACGCCATGGTCGGCGATCTTCGGGCAGGTGCTCTAAAATATTACGTTTTTCAGAAGACGTTCATCGACGGATTTCAGCAAGTTTTTTTCCCATTCTTGAATATGATCAACAGCGGATACGTGCGTCGACCGCGAGGATACTTGCCAGAGCTTTACACCATTAGAGAAAAGAATCAGACTTCGAAGTTGGGAAAGGTGCTCATTGACACCGACAATGAGTGGGTCTGGCACCGAGTGCACAAAATAGACGCTTCAGCAAATTACCCGCATCGCATGTATTGGAATAGCACTCAAGAATATGAACCTACCTCAATCATGCATAACTCTATGCTCGTGCACTTCACCCATAGAAGCTGGGAAGACTATTGTGCGAAGAATTTAGCTGGTGGTGCGAGCACTCTGACTGCCATGCCCGAACGTCAAATAAATGTAAGAAGTCCTGATCCGAAGTATATGGGCAGGGTTGGAGAAGATTTCGAGTTCTTTCGAAACTTATGGCGTGAAGTAATGAGACATCCAAATCAGCACGGGTTAACTCTCATGTGGAAGAACACAAAGGGCGAGCAGTGCAGTCAGCTTTACTGCCCCAGTTGTATATTCATTCGATTAGGCATCGCCCAGTGTCTGGATGACTACTTACATTGAGAGTATACTAGTGCCAAACACGACTAAACGAAGCAAACGTCCCTGGAGCTGCAGATTCCATGCTTTCGAACTACAACGGTTTTATCAGTGGAAAATGTGGTAAAGCTTAGTGGTCTTCACGATTTTAGCCAATGGCCTTCAACCCACGACAAAATTCGAGACCAGTGGAAGAGCACTGGAAACCTCGCTAAAGCAAAAATGAAAGCGATGATTCTCAGAATCTTCCTCATAGAAGGATTGTTATAATTGTGGAGTCTGGGTTCACAAGCCACCTCAAATTTTAGTGGTGAACACGAAGTCGGTGGTTGAGCTAGCTCAAACAAGAAAAGAGACACTAACGGATTCCTGGGGTTCTCTCGGTGGGTATTTACAAGGCACATGCTTTCCGTTTGTCTCCTAACGCGTTTGGTGTTTGTGTACAACACAAATGATCAGACGCTTATTGATCAGTGATTTTTCTCACATTCTCCTCGCTTTCTCTTCGTACCAGAACTTTTCTCATTTTCTCTCTTCCTCCCTTTAAGAGAATGCTTGATTCCTGAAGACATGCGGACAGAAAGATGCATTCCCGGCTTCTTGAGTTTCCATGTATTTATCGAAGTTTCCCAACTTCGTACGGCTTTCGTTAATGATAGACCGAGCACGGAGTTTGTGTTGCCTATGTTCTCGTCTAATGTCTGGGGCCCGAGCCCAACAAAGAAGCTACTTATCCGTTCGTGGGTTTTGTCGCAAATTGATTTCACAGCGTCTGGAAAAGGTCTAATATCCTGCAGATTACAAGTCTGTTCCATCTCGTATGTTAATCTTCTTATTCTTGATTCCACAAAATTCTGCCACTCTCTATGCTCCTTCGCATCATTAGCCTTCACATCAATGATCAGATAGAGTGGAAAAGTATGATCAAAAGGATAGATTTCCACGAGTTTCACGAGACCTTCATGTATTGTAATTGTTGCCCTAGTAACTTGTTCCATAATTTGGCATGCTCGATCAATTTCCTTCATTATGACCTTATGAGTAGCCCTGCAAACGTTGTAAGAAGTGTTGGTAAATGGAAAGACTGGGCAAATGATCTGCATTGGGTTCTGATAATAAGTCGTAGGTGGCATCCAGCTGTCCCAATTTGTCCAAAGCCCGTGATCATTTTTGAATGACATGCGAACGGGCTTCCATGAAGGAAAGGGAGCCCATTTCCAGGCCGCGTAAGTTTTGAAGAATAAGGCTAGAAGCTTAACTCCAGAATATCCTTCGTAGGTTTGGCATATTCGTGCTGCCAGAATCGCCCAGGAAATGCCTCCCAAGTATCCATGTAAACTCGAGTAGATGCAACGCCGTTTTGCCCACAGCTTCACCATTCTCAAAACGGAGCAGAATGTATCGTAGCTAGGAACACTGCGCATCATGGCTTGGTCACTTCTAACCCCCGAGGCACTGCGGCTTGTCCCCGGATCGACATCTTTGAGAAGTGTATTGTCTAAAATATCCAAAGGGAAAGGAAGATAACGGACAGTAAGAGGAGCGCATTGCATATCGACATTGATCCCATGAAATAAAAATCGTATAACGGGGGCGTAGGCATCTCGAAGAGCTACAATTTGCTCCGCTTGACTCAGACTGTAAAGGATGTCCAGCATGCATGTCCCAAAACACCCTTCAGCTCTAGCCTCAGTAAACGCTCGATTCTTATGACCAAAGAAATGCTCTTGTCTAGAAACAAAGCTCGGCGTTAGCACAACAACATCCACATCAGACCCCGGTCCATCAACACCTAGCGCATGAGAACCAAAGGCAAAGACTCGCGAAAGCTGTTCAACATGTTTTGGAAGCGGAATATGATACTTGTTAGCAACGGTTTGAACCCATTGCCGAACAAGTTCATCCAAGTCTTTGATAAGAAGGGTTCGCCGAGCTCGTTCTGCACTCGATAAAAACGCCTGATGATGTTGTAAGAAACTTCGAACTTTGCAGTCCGTCTTTCCCTTCAACTTGAGACCTACCGCATTAGTTTCACTCGACAGTGCCAAGTTCATATCCCAATCTTGCTCTGGGAATTCACTGGATGTGCAACACTGTTCCTCGAAGATGGTTCATGGAATACAGAAGTCGAAGAAAGACATCTTCAAAAGCAGTAATAAAGACGTACAATATGTCCTAGGATCATACGAATAAGAACGTTTAGGCAATCATGAAACGTTTGAGAGAATCGTTCGTACTGTGTCAACGGCAGTAAAAATAGAAAGATGACGTTTTCAATCTGAACTGTGGTATACCGCAACGAATTCATCAACGGGAGATTTCTTCGACATTATTATCGGAGCAGACGGACACTATTGGCCTCTCGTGTAAGGGAATTCTGAAGGCATGGATCAAGCCTGTGGTAATGAAGTTAACGAACAGAGTCAGATGGACAAAACTTTCTCTCATACTTTACCAACCCAGAAATCTTCATGCTTTGTGTCTGTTGCTGCCAACTGTCGAAAACGCTCGGAATGTGAAACAGATGCTCATAACTTTGCGAAACTCATGGTTACCGAACCAGTATTTTAGTCTTATGTCTTCTGAGCGTATATATGTAAACTGCTCCCTTTACCTGAACCTAATTTTGCACCAATGACGTACTGCATGAGGCAGTTTATTGCATCATTTGGCTTCAAGGTGCAGAACAACGGCGGAAAAAGAAGATAATCGTCGATACAAAAAGAAAACCTTTGATTCAAAGGCTAACTAGAGAGGATGAGAACGAAAAGATTACCCCACTCTCGTCACGCGACACTGGTCCAGTACACGAAGGACTGCATTTCTTTCCCTGCGGCGTAGTGGGAAGTTCTGAACGTTGCAAAGGAACACAGAATGACCTTGAGGTAGTCCGCAACGACCATTACGTTTACGAGTGCGTGTAAGGAGAAAGACTAGTCTGACGAAATCGCTGATAGAATAATTTCATACATTTCTTGTTTTTCGATTCGGTTGAAGTGAAGCAGTGGAGACAAGGCTGCTCGACACAACCAGCATTCAGCCGCAAGAATGACACTTGATTTTCTGAGATTCAACGTCTTTTTTTTGTGAATATGTTGTTAACGGAGGTTTTGTGTGTACCAACTGCAGTAATCTGGAAGGAGTTGGTCTCCGTTGGGGACCCGACCGCAGATCCGTTTCGCTTTCCCGAGAAGGGAACTCAGGCACACCGCGTGCATGTGGGTCGCTTTTGACCCGTGTACCAACTTAAACAACATAGACACATTCACGTGTCCCCAAAGCTGTATAACTTGTATTGAAGCGTGTGGCATAGTTCTGTGGTCATTCAGTGCACAAATTTAGAATAAACTGCGCTTTGTTGAAATCGTTGACTCCTTCAAATTTGCAGGGATGTAGCAGAAAGCGAAAGAGACAGTAGGAGCCGGTTGCAGTAACGTCTGCGCTTTCTCTTTATCTCACGCGCAGGCGCTCCATTGTGTAATGAAAAGACCGCCAGCGCCGAAGCTCTGCTGTTTAGCCCCACTCTCTTACTGCGCTTCATATTTTCTAACCCTCTTAAACCCTGAACACCACTGAGCTGCTTCTTCTATAACTCTACCGTTCTTTGCTTGGCTCTTCTGGCCACGGTAAGGATTAATTAATTTACGTTCTCTGTGTCCGATCACAATAATGCGTAGCTCGAGCTCATGCATATTTTGGCGAACGAAGCGTTAGCTGATTTCGGGAAAACGAGCTCAGCAATTGTAGGTCGATGCACATGTGCACGCGAAAGAATTTTCTCTGCATACGGTAGTTGGCATACGTTGTGATATTTATGCGCAGGCAGGGCAAATGCAAAGAATAAATGCGAATCGTTTGAACCTGTTGATTCCATTTGCTGGCGTATGTGCCTCATGGAACAGTACCAACAGAACAAGTGCTCTGGATACATGATATGTAGTGCGCGACCAGAAACTCTGGTTTACATTCACAAAAAAGCACTTTTTTCGGTTTCCCTTCAAAAAAGCTGCAGGAATTGATTGCTACGAATACCTAAAATGAAAAGAATCATTGGCAGGTTGTAAAATCCGCCAATCCGAATGCACATTCTCTGGAAAAATACGTAGCAAGTGAAATTTTTTGAGCCCTGTTCTACGTTATGTGTAACTTGTCGCTTATTAACATGCAATTTTTGTTCCTCTGGTACAGCGAAACTGGCAAGGTTCATCGGTTTCAAAGTACGGCTTTGTAGAGTTCTTTTGGTGAATTATGTTTACGGAAGCAGAAGCAACAGATCTCTTTCTCCCTATATACAACATCTCAATTTAATGTTTGTAGTCTTCATATCCGTTGCATCTGTCACCGAAGATTTCTTTCTGCCTGATAAATTTTTAATTTTATCTCTTTAGTATCTTCAAGAACATGAGAAACTGCGTTTGAAGTAGGGTTTTCGCTTTAGAATTTCCAAAAATTGATGGGGCTATTTTACTGATATCTCTTCATGTTTTCTCGCAGACGGAGCTCATTTTAAATCATGTATTCAGATTGTTTGTGAGCAATAGCACAAAAAATTTCACCTTTAGATATTTTGAAAGAGAAGCGTTCGCACAGTGTTCTCAGTTGTCAGTCTGAATCATTGTTCCGTGAATGCCAGTCGCTCTGTTTAAGCACAAATCCTTTTGGTTGCCACCATGAGGAAAAGAATCAAATTCTTTCCTCTCAGACGGGCGCCCATTAACGAACAAAAGGAGATGGTTTTAGTCCTCTCGTAAGCCGTCGCAACCTTTTCTTCAATAAACCCGCTGATTGAAACGTTCATATTTATCTTTCCCTTCAAGGTGCCTTCGTTCCCTTTCTTCAAGGCATAAATAGTGCCCTCCGTTGAACATGGGTTTGGACTTTTCACACTCCTGCTGTCTTTCGCAACCCAGTTTTAAAACTTGAGCATATTTAACATACTACGTTCTTGAAAGTTTATTTAATGCACAGACTAGGAAGGGGAAGCAACAGCTAACATTGGGGTTTCTGTTTTTGTGAGGTCTGATGCCACTGTCTTGACACCCATTCAACTACATACCATACATACTGGTCAAATGCAATCTACTCAAACGCGTCTTGGAAGCATGAGGTTCGGGGAGTGCACAGAAGCGCTTTTGGGAGCTCATTTTCCGCTCTGCGCAAAGGAAATCAAGAAAAGTTTGGAGTCTAAAGATGGCAATTATGCTTTGGCATACGACCAACTTTTGCGAGTGAGCAAAAAAAGAAAGCTCGAGAGCTCTTGGGGTGAAGCGATGCAACGGGCCCAAACGCTGACTGCCGACTTCGTGAAAGCTGAAAAAGAGAATGTGAATCTTCGAGAGTATTGGAGCTGTCAATGGAACGACTCATACGAAGGGTTTTGCAAAGTTCGAGATGAACTTGGTGATTTGCGTGAGACTGTATTTCAAGGCAACTTGAAAAAGTCACAGAAACAAGAAACGCTTCGAAATTTGCTCAACAGAATGCTTCGATCCAATGCTCGAGAGTGGTTTTCCGCATGGGGCGAACTCGACCTTCACAGGCTATCGCCTAATGATGCCCTTCAATTTCTGCATCGCTGTGTGTGCGTTTGGATGTGGGACGAGGTGCGGATCATTTCTGGACAGCGAGCTCACAATAGCGGCCACATTTCGAAAGGAACTCTGTTCAATCTTATCCATTCAATCACTGGTAGAGCGAATCCGGAGGCATCAAAGTTTGACGCCTCCAGACTTGAAATGATAAATGATACAAAACTGTTCATCCAAAAGAACAAAGTTGAGGTTTTTTACTACTCGGAAGGCGGTGCCCTTCTTCTGAAAAGGCCAGAAGAAGCGCAGCGAAAGTATTTGCGGGATCTTGAATGGGCTCCTCATGTGAGGCGCTCATTGCGGCGGGGGAGTTTCATTCCAGAGGTTGACGGAAAGTGGCAACGAGCAAGTGCTGGCGAAATGGCAAAGATTCCCATCCGACAGACTTCCTTTCAAAAGCCTCGAAGGACGACTAGATCTCGCATTTCGAGCCGGTGTGAAGCCGAGCAGTCTCCCAAAACTTTTAGAAGATCTTCAAGATTGGCCGAAGGGTTGCAGAAGTCTTATCAGACGTAAATATGACTTCCGAAGGGTAACAGCAGAAATTGCGCAAGGAATGCAGTCGCAAGCTTTTACTCAAACCGCAGGATTCCGACGTGGGCGTCATGGCATTGGAGTCAGCCCATCGCTGAGGAAATGATTTACATTGATGCAGACATTTCGATGCAGCAGCATGAGCCGCTGTAAACGACTAAGGGTCGGTCGAACACGAAGAACGACGTTGGAAATAAGATTCTTGAAGTTTTAAGGTTCACCGTAGATATGAAACCTAGAGAACAACGATGGATCTCCTTTCGTAGCGGCCTACAGTATTGCGTTGGCCATAAAGTAGTAAAGTGACGCACGCTTACCATTGATCAGTTGTCATTGTTCGCTCACGTGCAGATCTCTGGCTTAGAAGAGGACATGCAAAATCACATCTGTATACCCCGGTCATGGCGGACTCCCCTACCTTCATTTCACGACCATTACAAGTCTGTATGGAATAGCCCACGACGAGAGCCCCCAAGTGCCGCAAGATGCTATCCCAGTTGATCCTTTTTTTTGAGTTTGTGCGTCGCAGATTCAAAAGCATCTCGGTAACGCTGATTGTGTATTGAGTGGTCACTTGGCGCCTTCTCGCATCCACACGTTCTCAAAACGTCATCACCCGACCGTTGTCCTTCGCAACTCAAAATTTTGCAGGTAGAAGTGGACGTGCGCGTTGGCTGCCTTTCCAGCTTGGACTATGAATTCACCAGCTCACGGATTCGTTTCTTTTCACCTCCTCAACCCGCAGATAATCTTCAAACGATCATTTCGAGCTGTCTCACGGCATTCGACTATGTCTCTTCGGCAGCGGACTGTAGTTGTCACTGGAGCAACACGTGGGATAGGACGTGGGCTTGCGATCGGCGTTGGGGAAGCGGGGGCACATGTGATTATCACCGGTCGAACGGAGACGGGACCGCTCTCACTCGAGGCCACTGCTCAGTGTGTCCGTGACGCGGGCGGTACGTGTGATTTCCACGTTGTTGATCACGCAGATGATGATGCGGTCGCATCATTCTTCGAAAATCTTAAGCGAAACTTGCGAGCACAGAACAAGACCCTTGACGTCTTTGTCAACAACGCGTATTCAGGCGTTGACTTCTTGCTCAAAAGCCAAGAGATACCATATTGGCTGAAGAACTGTTCTCGACCTGGTGTGGAAGATTCAGAATCTAATCCCGGTGACACATGGGATTGCATTAATGGTGTCGGTCTGCGGACCAACTACATCTGTTCAATTTACGCTACTCGAATCATGGCAGAGCAACCTGGTGTTGGATTGATTGTTAACATTTCATCTTGGGGCGGAGTCGTCTCCATTTTTGACCCCGTGTATGGTGTCGGAAAGTGCGCGATGGACCGACTCTCTGCCGAGTTAGCTCAGGGTGCTCCTCAAAATGTACGCTGTCTGACATTGTATCCCGGTGTTGTTGGAACTGAGAGCATGTTGGAAGCAACGAAAGTCTTCGATCCAACGAAAAACGGCGAGCAATCTACCGACACAGGGCCTCAAAGTCAGTCTTTTGATTCATGGAATATGGAAACACCTCTGTTTGTGGGCAGAGTTCTGGCGGGCGTAGCAGGAAGTGATAAAAAGATGCTCGATTCCATGAACGGGCGTATTGTGATTGCCGCTGAGATTGCGCAAAAGCTTAAGATCAATGACGAAAACGGAAATCGACCTCTCTCTTTACGCTCGTTTCGTTTCGCATTGGCTCGTTCTCTTCCAATGTTACAGACAAGCGCCCTTCGTCATTTGATTCCAGCTTCTCTCTGCGCCCCCTGGTGGTTGTTACAGATGATAGTAGGTGCTGTGAAAGTGTATAAGTAGTCAACTTGACCAGGCAATGAATACTGCTAAATTTTACAGTTCAAGAGTTACAAAGACACGCTAATACCTCTCAGGGCTGCGATTCGACGAGCAAGCTTTTTGTGGTCTAGAGTCGTGTATCCATCCATAGCCTGAAGGAAAGAAGTTCTGTCGGGTTTAGCTTCTAGAAGCCTGCAGATTAAAGTCATCTCCGGAGAAGGCGAAACTCCCAAGGAAGCAATTACGTTGCAAATGTAATCCACATCAGTGGCCAGTTGACGAGCCCCGCCCTTTGACAGACGTGACAATCGACCGATTCTTTCAACATAAAACTCCATTGTGGCAAGGGTGAGCACGGCTATCCACATTCCTGCAAAAGACAGCTCATCTTCAACCATTCCACTACCTTTGCAAAAGGCGTATGGTGATTTGGGCATGGCAAAACGAGCATCTTCTTCGTCCGGAATGAAAGGTTCAAGTTGCTGAGGTATGGTCATTAAGTAATCCGCTACTTCGGTTGCATAGGCCAACGGAGAGCTGGATACACTGGCTAAAGTTTCATCGTCACCATCAACGTTCCAGAAATCTTCGGCATTAAAGGCTTGGAAACGTTCTTTGACCCCATTAAACATGCATTCGTGAACGAGACGGTGTACGAGGTCTACCAGATCTCTAAAGTCATCCGTGCCTTCAAGCATTTCAAACTCTGAAACAGTTCTACTCGCAAGCCGCGAATCACGGACAAGCTCCCAAACGATACCGGCCTCGGCTGGACTTGTTTCAGCCTGAGTCAAAAACTGATGAATTCTTCGTTTACGCGAGACTTGAACGACTGATGCAACTTCCAGAACAGGTGTGGCGTTTCCAACAGCAACGGCAAACAACGACTCTTTCTTTCCGTCCCATGTCCTCTTCAGAATACCAGTAGATATCAGAAGACGCAGAACATCACTAATATTATTTCCTTCCTCCACATTCTGCGGGCTTGATGATATCTTGAGTACGCCAATAACCCGTTGCGAAAGTTCGGATGCGATAGCATAGCTTGTTCTCTTCATGACACCAATTCCAATTCCACAAGTCCGTTCGGTGAGAGTGGTTAAAGTGCTGTCAAGTACAGTAAGAGCAGCCTTGGATAGAACATCCACGTCTTTGGCAATAAGTCCAAGCGAAGGTCGATGTATGTCTGATGCGCGGTTTTCCTGGGGAGTACGGTTAAAAGAGTCAACCGCGGTGAGCTCTATGCTGGCGGCCAATTTTCGGGCACTTTGTATTGACATTAAGGAAAAGTTATCCCAGAACTTGCGATAGGGTATTAAAAGAGAAGAGATGGCATCTTGGATGGCCGTCGTAACTTCGTCATCGACAATAGAGCTATCCTGCGTATCCTCCCCACCTTCTATTGCGTTATCTAGCACACTAGAAACTAAAATACGACCAATTCTACCGCTGGAGAATACGCTGCGGAGCGCCACGGCGTACAGATTAGCATCAGCATTATCCACAACTTTCACGACGAGTGGAGGAGAAAGATCACGCATGCTTTCCGATACCAGCTCTGGTAGAACTATGTCACAAAGATCCGGGAAGGCCTCGAGTAGCCATGTACGTTCCGCCACAAGCATGTCCTCGAGCTTATCGTAGAACATCTGGAGTGATCCATCTGATACTGGGGAACAAAGGTTTGCTTCGCGAATTTGGATGCCGCTGGAGTCTTGACCATCGTCTCTGTCGTCCAAGAGCATAGACCACGCTCTGTGCCAGAGATTGCGAACCTCAGCTGCACGGAGTGAACCATACTGCGTGCGAAACGCATTCTCACGTCCAGCATGGTCATAAACTATTCTAGCGTTTCGTGCTGCAGATGTGTTTCTTTGTTCCAACGCACGTTGTAGTTGAGGTTTTGCAAGCTGCTCAAGTGATGCATCTGCCTCATCAAGTTGAACGACTCGAGAATTAAACTCCGATATCTGTCGCAACGGAAGAAGAGATGTACGTAGTTGGGAGACTAGATCTGCAGCCTGTACAAGATCAGCTCCGTCTGCTGCAGAAGAAGCCAAGAGGGATGACAGTCGATCAAGCAAAGTGTCGACAGTCACAGCAGTACTGAGCAGCTGCGCAGTATCTTGAACACGACGAACCACGGTATCAACATCAGCTATGGTTTTCACGCTAGAGACGACTGATGTTTCGACGCCAGCAACTCTTTCACCTACCCCATCAACGCTTGTACGTAGAGTAGTTGCTCGCTGTCGGACTCGCTCTGTTTCACGCACAACCCATGGAATAGCTGATAAAGCAGACTTCAACGATTGGTCTAGCGTTGAATGGGCATCTCGAATGGCGTCGTTTGTACCATCAAGTAACTGAGATAAGGTTGTGCGACTTTGGTTCGCCTGAGCGTGGGACAAGACGGAATTTAGCCATGAAGAAGGATTAAATGCATCAGGGTCTATGTCGAAATCTTGAGATCGAGGAAGGGGAGCATTAGAGGTGGACATTTTTGACGCATCGACTCATCGGATCCCAAACATGGTCGGGGACACGAGAAAAGAAATGCCGCTGAGGATAAGGACATGTTATATAAGTGGTTTGTGGTCCATTACTGTCCCCATGGCTATGCATCTAAATATTACATTTCATGAAAATAATTATTTTGATACCCGAATTTCCGCCGGCCGTGGACATCGGCGTTCAAAGACTGTTCCCCGACCGTGAATACTTTGTTGACTAAACGTCGGCATCTATTCGAGGGACAAGACGTGGTGGAATTTGCTTCTCTCTAACTTAACATGAGGCTTGAGAAATGTTATGTGTGTTCATCAACTATATATCCAGGCCACGGAAGCATGTTTGTCAGGAACGACGCAAAGATTTTCCGATTCTGTCGATCTAAATGCCGCCGAAACTTTAATCTAAAAAGGAACCCCCGGAAGTTGCGTTGGACGAAAGCGTTTCGCAAGGCTGCTGGAAAGGAGCTTGCAATTGACACTAGTTTTGCCTTTGAAAGGCGTAGAAACAGAGCTGTCAAATATGATCGCGATCTTGTTGCAAAAACTCTGCAAGCTATGCCTGTAATCCAGAAGGTTAGCGGCGAACGTCAATATGATTTCTACCGAACACGTATGATTGAGCGAGAGAAAGAAACAAGAAAAGATGCTCTTCGCGAACTGGCAACCGGTTTGGACGTCATTCGCCCGCTCGTGGTCCGGGAGAAATTGCGAGAAAGAGACGAAAAGGAGAAGGTCATGGAAGTCGTCGAGGAGGGTGTTGGTGAGAAGAATTAACGTAGGGATAAATTTCATTCACACAGCCTTTCTTCCCGCTCCAAATCACATTTTTGCGTACCAAACCCGCACAGGTCGTCCATGATCCCTCCGCACATTAAAGTCTATTCTTGCATGGAAACTCTTTATCATTGCGGCAATACTTAGTTTTTTAATAAGCACAGTACACGACGGCGGTCGTCCTTGCTCAAAAGAGCTGGTCTTCGGAGCCGACGTTTTCGCGCTGTTGACTTGTGTCCCATTAAATGAGCCGCTCCCATTCGTGCGCGATAGTACAAGCCTTTCTCTCCCGGCTTGCTGGATGGGAAGATTCTGGATCTCGCAGCTTTGCTAGATTTGCCGGGTCGCGGGAAGTGGCGTACTTGCTGTTGAAAAAGCCTTCGAATGGAGAAAAACATGATCCTGACTTTGACATTAACTTCGTTCGTAAATTCTTGCTCAGGTATGATTTCAGATATCTTACAGGCGTTGGGCAGTTCAAACCGCCAAAATCAACGGGAAAGCTGAGTGAGATCTGCAAATCGATGAGGAACGTAGTGACCGGTCGCTGCTTGCTGGTCTTGCTATGGCGTCAGCAAGGTTTGCTCGAGCTTGCAACCGGAGCACGATCGAAGCTCGACCGTGTTCACGTTTCGTCAGCCTCCACCGAGCAGTCCGGCCCACCCCGTACCGAATCGCACCGCGTGGACCGAATCGTTCGTATTTTTTCCAGAGAGCGGGACCAAATTTCAAGCACGTTTCGGGATCTGTAGTTGCTAGAGAGACAAAGGCATTGCGCTACGGAATACTCTAAAGTACTTCACAACGGGAAACAGTGGATTTTTATGGAATCGATGCAATTTTGCTCAAATTTGCTCCTTATCCACAAATGTGATGGACACCTTTAATCGAAATACCAACTCGATTTTTTCGTTGATACCCTCTGCGCGACTATCCCGATACCTGCGCTCCGCCCTGTAACTTGTTAGGTTTCCGCGGCTGCAGAGTAACGTCAAAGAATTTACATCACTACTTGAAGTTGCTCTGCCCACTAGTACTTTCAAGCTCCTTTCCAATCTGCCATCCGTGGACTGAACATGGTTGTCACGGCAGGGAGTTCTTCCGCCGCAAATACTCTTGACGCTTCGACTTTGAACAACCTCAAAACATCCCAAGATGATCTGGATCGTCTGGCTGACTCCCTGCAGTCTTGCATGAAGGAATTCCACAGTTTGCAGGACAGTTTCGAAACAGCTGTGAAGAAACAGCAAAAAAGCCTGAAAGCGGCGTCCAAAATCTGTTCCGCGATGTCTTCCCATCGTCGCAGGCGCGGTCGAGAGACAAATGAAGAAGTGGAAAATCAGAACAGGCGTAGCGAAGCTCAATCGACTATTGCGGAGGGGTACATAACCCTCGAAGAATTTTCTGCTCAGCTACGTTCTGTCTCGAATCGGTTACATGCCAGTCAACAACTCATGCCGGCGACGGGCGGTTTTTTCGTGGAATGTTTCCTTGGTTCAATCAATGTCCGATTTGCTCGCAAGAAAGAGAGGCTTTCATTCAAGAAAGAATACGAAAAGCTTAAACTCAAGTTAGCTCCACTTTTCCTGCTCGTCACAATAATATGCTTGTTCTTCGAGGACTACAGATGGGTACACATGATGCTTCAACTTTCGCTCTCCTTTTATTACACTGCCCTGGCAATACGCGAAAACATTTTACGGGTTAACGGCAGCAACCTGAGAGCTTGGTGGATAATTCACCACTATTTCACAATGTTTCAAGGCGTCTTGCTCCTTACTTGGCCAAATGGAGCATCCTATGTACAGTATAGACGTATGCTTCATCTATACGGCATGTATAATGCCGTTCTTATGATTTTTCAGTACAGATACCAGATGGCACGTCTATATACCCTCCGCTCGTTGGGAATGGCAAATGAAATGGATGTCGCAAGTTCAGATTCTACGCAAATTCACTGGAGCGAGACCATGACTTTACTACTTCCTCTCATTGTCATTGGTCACTTCATGCAAGCCTTTCAAGCCATATACTTGTTCTCTCTTTATCGCAAGTTTCCCAATGAGCTGCAGATCATGTTGCTCAGTATATTGTTTATGGCAAATTTCATTGGTAACTTTACCACGACAGCCCAAGTCTTGTTTGCAAAACGTGCTGAGAAAGCGCAAAAGTCTCAACGACAAATTTCTATATCTACACCGGCACAGTCATCTTCGTCTTCGCGGACCCCATCGAGTCACGCTGACCAGAAGGGTGACAAGGCCTCATAGCCCTGGCAGAAGTTGAGACAAACTTATTTTGAGTGCCTGTCACCTGTTTCCATGGATTGTTGTCCTCTATGCGAAATGTTCATGTGGCGGGGAGAGGTCTTCAGGTTGAAATGACGAAGATGACTGTCCTTCCCCTCAGGTCTAACACACCTAACTTACAATGCAAAGAACGTCCCTTAATATTCCATCCTTTCAGCGAAAACCCCTAAGTCATAGGTCTTGGTCGAAGCATTGATGAAGGGTAAACAATTGTTCGTGCAGTTGTCACTAGTAATCGATGATGTGTTTCTAATCGTGTATGTTTCGAGCTCAGTGCGTTTCAAACTTCTGGTTTCGTACAAGCCTCCCACATGTAGATATGCCAGATTCATCGCTTCGCTCGTAAAGAGCCACCATAGATAGCGATTTCGATTATAGTCGAACGTGCCACAAACACCTCACCTGCAATGCAAACCCTGTAGTCATGACATCAACCAACAAAAATCAAATCGTTGAATGCAAAATACCGTCTTGACCTTTTCATTCTGTCCCTTGTATCCAAGACAAAATTCTTGGTCGATGGACAAAACGCCAAACGATCTACACAAATGACTACGTTGACACTTTTTCAATCTCACTCGCCTTCAGAGAGCAGAGGGGTAGCGAAGAGCTTCCATCCCCAACAGGCTATTCCATCGAATGCACATCGCAGACCAACCCAAAAACGCGAAGTGTCAATCACCCATACGCGTATGGGTCGCCCTCGACCTCTCCATAATTCTCTCCATCTGCCCAAGACGACAGTGGCTTCCGAATCAGCATAAAAGGTCAGAGTAGCGCCTTCACCAATACAACAACGTCGATCAAATTCAATCAGGGTACGACAACCTGCTGGATGGGTTCTTACTTCCTGAAAAAATTCGTCGTGTCCAACGTAATATGGATGCGCTGATTCGGCCACGGTTGCACTTCCGCGAATGAACCGTTTGTTAAGACGATATTGGACTTTGTCAAGATGATTGACGCCCCCTCGCGCAAGAGCGTCATGCTTGTACTTTGAAATTAAAAGTGTCTCGGACAACATTTGTAAAGGTTCCATGTCCCGAACAAAGACTTGAGTGGACACGGACAAAATGCGGACCAAGGGAATGAGGTATTCAAGAGCATGGCACTGTGTATCTGCCTCATCTCCTGAGTGTTTGGCAACGTTCTGACTGCCGTCGTATTCCTTTGAATAAGCAATCACGGCTTGCAGTACGTCATCCTCCGACGCCATGAGGCAATCCTGCGTCAGAACATGCTTGAGTACCTGCGGAGGTTCTTTGTGTAGTTCTGGGTGAGTAAGAATTTTAGTAGTGTGCGTCTGGACGTATGAGTACAAGTCGCGAACCCATCGAGAGGAAGGCGGATTCTGAGGTAGCGCTCTTAAATGTTCTAGAATATTATTGGAATTGATTACCATCTGCGCAGGATGAGAGGCGTCGATAGCCCAGCCTTGCTGAAGAGCATCGCGGCGCATGATGACCATGTTGAGAGCTCCGGGCAGCGCGGACACTACGCACACGCTGTCCGAGGCACAGCATCATGCGGACATCGTACGGGGGATGTCGCAGTACACTGCGTGATTTGAAGGGCGTTTTGTGGACCAATTAGAGCTTACGGATGCAACTTACGTCCTTTTACGTATTCTGCAATCTCGCAGGTGATGATCCTTCGTACCCTTCGTACAAAAAGTGAAGCAGCGAACGATTCCATTCGCACAAGGCTGTCATCACCTGTACAGTTCGAAAAATACACACACCTGCATTGTAGACCCACGAAGGTGATTGGTGAAAACGTTGACCAATTCAACATTCGTGAATTTACGTTGGGTGTAGACGCACGTTTATGCATATGAAACATATTCGACTGCATAGCGAGGCCGGCCACGCATGTGGCGTGCGCGACGCGTACGTGTAATTGATCATTGATCTGTTCACGCGCCGGCGGCGG
>JAHNZQ020000308.1:1102783-1154833 GCA_019155205.2 Gracilaria vermiculophylla
GGCGTCGTTCTGGGTTTTCGGTCATCCCTTTCAGAGGGTGACCGCTGCCACCGCTGAGTAGCGGCCGCCGTAGATGCGGACGATGACCGATGCGCGGTCAAAAGTGTTGGGGGTTTCGTTGGGTGTAAACGCACGTTTATGCATATGAAACATATTCGACTGCATAGCGAGGCCGGCCACGCATGTGGCGTGCGCGACGCGTACGTGTAATTGATCATTGATCTGTTCACGCGCTGGCGGCGGTGGTCTACAAAGGAGAGGCTGAGGCGCCGACGGTCTGACTGATCTCCGCCATGCCTCTCTCTCTCCCACCCACCCACCCTACAGATCATGCCTCTCTCTTGGGTTTATTTACTTGGCTTAATATCTAGTAGACTACTCTAGAACTATACTGGCATTTTACGAAAGTGGCCGTTCTAGAGGTTGGATACCGTAAAAGGAATTTGTTTCCCTTGTTATACTAAGACTATCTGTGACAATTGCCTTTACCGTGCTGTTCGAAAGACTCAGCAGAAAACTTCCTTCTTTCTCTATATGCATCTTTGAATGTCTCAACAAGACGAAAAAAGCTCTAAAACTAGAATTCGGTGCATTCTTTGTTCTTAGAGAGCTGACGCAGGCCGTATTCCTGTGATCACCACTGTCAGGGGAGGAATTGGACCCCTTTGTAAAAAAATGACTTCGAGAACGGACGTGACTAGATTAAGCCGACGACTCAGTTATAGCCTAAATAGGTAGGCTGCAACCATAGAAAATCTATGAAGATTTCCTTCTCATTAATCATTGCGAAGGGAGACTTGATGGTCTCCGTGTAAAATACAGTGAATGAAAATGCCGTGTAAAGGGGAAAAGAAGCCCTGCCGTCAGTGCATGACATAATTCACTTTGATTATGCATGCCATGAACGAGCACAGAACTTTGACACACACGTTATCTTCGCCCATGTGCTTTCATCACATTGCAACTGAGCAAGGGTCCAATCTTGGTGTAGTAGATGAGTGTGAAGTGAAACAACAACCATTCCAAATATTCGTTGACGTTGTGTTTCTCATAGCCAATACACAGAGACCGTTCTTATCAAAAATATACACCACAAAGAGCCTGTAGCATATGATCCACTCCCTCGACATTCGTTCGTAAAGCCCTGTGCAAAAAGATAATACCACTCCCAACACGCAGTTTGTCGCCAACCTGGTTCACTTTGTTTTAAAAAGATAGCACAGTACAGTACTGAATAAAAATAAGTCACTAAACAATTCATTCCATGTTGGTTCGAAAACCAATTTAGTAGTGGGTGAATAAAATTAAGAATTGGAGCTCTAAAAAAAGAGAAGTCCTTTATAGCTAACATTCAACATTTTATTGTAAACAGCTGATTGCTTTCCCGAAGTATTTTATTTGTATAAAAAAGATTCAAAATTAGTGGTACACCCATTTTAAATACAAAAAAATACATCTCATAAAAAGGAGAGGTTGGAAACTTTCTAAAGAAGAAAAAGGTAGAATTGCAGCACAGTCTTTTGTAGATGGTAGCCCCTCAGATACTTCCGAAGTTACTGGTAAGTCTAAAACAAATATGACGAACTAATTAAAGAAGAAAAAAAGACTGCGCAAAGCCCAAACGTTTTGGAAGGCTTAACAAATGACTGCTGCTTTGGTTTTACGAGGAGCGCGTGAAGCAAATACAAACTTCACATTCATCTAACTCTATTCGTCAAGTTCGGAATATTCCCGCCAACTCTTCGTCTATTTGCCAAATGTTCAATCGCGTTCCAGATATGACATAAAAGAAGAAGACATGCACTCCTTTACTTACAGAAATGCAAAAAAAAAAAATGTAAAATGGATTCTGCTCAAAATTTGATAACGTTAAAGAGCTGTAAACGGTTTTGCAGTTATATCTCGCGATGAGACAAAATTCAATTTGGATGATCCAGATAGCTCTCACATGTTCTAGTTTCGGAACAACAAAACTAGCGGTTTTATGCAGCTCACAGAAGCACAAGACTACTTAGACGTGGGAAAAGTGTTTGTTGTCGTTTGCTCTGAAAACACACGATCTCTACTGAAAACTCCAGCAGGACAATGTATCTAGACAAACCACAATACACACTAAAGATTGGTGTAGAAACATATATTTTAAATTTGATTTCTCCAACGCGTTTTTCAGATTTTAATCCGATGAAAAACTGTGGGGTATGAAGAAACAGCCTTGCGTCGACTCCGCCAACAATTAATCTCTTCTGCAATCGCCGTGAGCCCTTTTTTGCGTTTCTTTTTTTCGTTCAGAGTTCCTGTTGGCAGAATACGAACTGGTGTTTGTCGGTCGAGCTCTTAAGACCAAAACTTTGTTCGTAAACGAAGATATAAATATCTGGACAAGATGTTTAGAAGTGGCGACAAATATGTCTCTTGAGATTTACTGGATGGTCAAATATTCTGCCACGTTAAACGCCTGCATAGATATACATCTGTATCATCAATGCGCTAATGACCGTTCTTCCAAGTTTTGATTCTGTGATTTCTTTCATTTTAAGCGAGGTTAACCGCATTTTGCGAGTGTTAGTCTTACGAGCTCTGTCCCTTAACCAACTGCTTGTGTGCTCTCTGTTCTGCTTCTTGCTCGACAAACTCAAAAATGGATTTCTTGCGCAATTTACTTTTGGTCTATTGTATGTTTTTGTGGCCGACGCTATTTGCTATTTCTGCACGTACGGGTGTTTCTCAATTGACATCATCTTTTGTGCTTCGCGAAAGTGTCAATGGAGATTTTTGTGCTGTTGAAAGTGATTGTGTCGGGGATAGCCAGTGTTCTTCTTTTCAGACTAAAATTATTCCCTGTTCACCTCCTCTGGCGTGCTTTTGTTACAGACTGGACTCTGGATGTACTGAAAATTCGGACTGTCCCAACGAAGAAGTCTGCCTTCAAATACTGGTCGAAGATTCGAAGATTTGTTTCTCAGAAATATTCGCACCAACGATCGAGGGTCAAATTTGGGGGTTTGAACCAGTGATCGCTTCAGACGGAGAAGGTGGAAGCAGTGGGACTTGTAGGTCAAAAAAGGATTGTGAAGAGAATGAGGAGTGTGTTGCGATAGATGGATCGTTCAAGTGTCGCTCGACGAACGCTGCGTGTATCGCGATGCATCACCTTTCAGAACTAAGCGGCGAAGAAATGTTGTACTCCAATCATCCGCTGGCGCGCGTATTGTGTGATGAAAGCGATAGCTGCGCGACACCGGGTCACATCGTGAAGTTCAAAGGGAGCCCGATGATGATGAGAAGTTATTGCGATATCGTTGGATGCTCGCAGAAGATAACTGAAGTTAACAGTCCAAGGTACATGCGACGAAAACTAGTGGGCTCAAACTCTGACGAAATGGTGTTCACTGCATTCTCGGCAAGGTACAGTTCTAAATTGGAAGAAACGATGCTCGCTTGGGCTGTTCACGTAGGCCTATAAAGGTGGGTGCTGCACCTTTTTATGGAAATATGATTCATATTTGCCGCTGTGAGATATGGTTCGTCATAGGGGACATCACTGCAATAGGCGGCGCATAAGTAAACTTAATGAAAAAAAACTGGAGCAGAATAGAAACGAACCGGGTTTCGGAACGTCAAAGCACTAAATTGCTGGGTACTCTTAAAGTACAAAGCTCGTGCGATGAACTGAACAGGTCACGTTCGAGGGACTACCAAAGACAGGACTGTTCGTTGGGGTGTCTTATTGGATAGGGGCGTCGACAAAGGGCGCACAGATGCTTGTCTTGTAGCTCAGCGCTAGGGATTTCGCACGCTGTCCCTTGCGCGAGAATTTGCAGAGGCACTGACTTGCGGCAGGGGTGTGCCAGAAGTAATTGATTGCCTCAGTCCCTTCGTCACTGGACATTTTCGAGCGAGTACACGACCGTTCAAGGGGTCAGCCAACGTCCGTAGGTTGCAGATGCGGAGATTTTCAGAGAAGCTGTTCAAGAAGAGGGATAACTAACAGTTGGCTCCGCTCGTCCAGGAGCATATGTTTTGCCACATACTCCAAGCTCCTAGTTTGATCTAAATGCTGGTATGACCACGACGGCCAACGAATGAAGAGCATCTCGAAATCCTGGGAGAGCAACCGGCAGTAGGCAGCGGCAGGCAGGTACCGCCGCCTGTGGAGCATCAACGACGCTGTGCAAGCAGCAGACCGAAGCAGAGGAGGCACCGGCAGTGACAATGCGCCACCCACGGCGCTGAGCGATGGATGCCAATAATCGACCGACCCGAACGCAACATCATTGCTGTACTAAGGAAGGTGTTGGCAGCTGACCAATGACGAGCGCTCGTTGGGTGGTGTTTACAGTTCCGCGGGCTGTGCAGGCCATGAAGGCTTCCCGGTGACGGATCTATTGAGACGTGGATCAAGGCGGAAACGCGTCTCCGCCTCGCTGGTGTCCTCAACATCGCCAAAGAAAGAGGGCGCCGGATTGGGTGCGTTTTACACCCACCCTGTGCACCCACGCTCATTCGATGACGATAAACCAGCAGCGACATCTGCATGTTATGTACACGCTCTGCTCTCTGCCTTCCTGAGTCTGTCTTATTAAGAATTTCTCTACCCTGCTCCACGAACCTGGTCGCACCTCACTGCCGAATACACCAGTTGTTATCCTCAACACTCCATCTTCGAAAATGAGCTTGTCTTCTGTCGTCACCATTCTTTGCCTTTCCCTTTTCATAACTTACTTGCAAGCCGTCCCCTCCTATCCGCACCACATTTCCGTTTCTCGCCAACGGCACCGTCTTCATCCACATCCATCTCTTAATCACCATGCAGCCTTGCATGTCTTGCGCCGAGCGCAACATGTCCATGCCACCCGCGGTGCCTCCGATCTCGAGCGCAAGGTGTCTGGCGTAGCCTTTTTGTTTGGAAAACTCAACTCATTTGCACAGAGGAATCTCCGACAGAATATCCCCAATATTTCCAGTCGTCAAGGTCTTATTGGTGACTTTTGCTCGTCAGATACCGACTGTCAAGACCCTCGTGAGTGCATCACCTTAACCAATGGTGAGGCTGCTCCGTGTACCGAGTCTTCACCCCAGTGTGCATGCTTCGCTCAGGACTCTGCTTGCTCATCGTCTGATGACTGCGACTCCGGAGAGCTTTGTCTCAACGTTCCGAGCTTTCAGGGCAAGATTTGTGTTTCTGAGAATGCTCTCGCCAGCGTAAACGTGACTGTCGCTGATGCCGGTGATGGTTCTGACACAGTTTCCATCGCATCCGGGGATTCTCCTCTGATAGATGGCGTAAATGGCGGCGCTTGTACTTCAGAGAGTGATTGCGCTGGGTCACGTTCGTGTGTTACCTTGATGGGTGCATCTGTAGTTTCGTGTTCAGGACAGGAGAATTGCGTGTGTATCGCCGAGAATCCTGTTTGTACCACCAACTCGGACTGTGACTCGGGTGAGTTTTGTCAGCTTGTAGATGCGCAAGGTGCCACCGGTGTTTGTCTTTCCACATTCCTCGTACCTGACAACCCTGCGGCACAAGCTGCCGAAGACGAAGTGACCTCAGATGATGTCAATGACGATGGACTCGAAGAGGATGGCGAAATGGGCATGATACCTGTTGAAACAGATGAGGATGGCGAGATGGGCATGATGCCTGTTGAAACAGATGAGAATGGCGAGATGGGCATGATGCCTGTTGATACAGATGAGGATGGCGAGATGGGCATGATGCCTGTTGATACAGATGAGGATGGCGAGATGGGCATGACGCCTGTTGAAACAGATGAGAATGGCGAGATGGAAATGATGCCTGTTGAAACAGATGAGAATGGCGAGATGGAAATGATGCCTGTTGAAACAGATGAGAATGGCGAGATGGGCATGATGCCTGTTGATGCAGATGAGGATGGCAAGATGGAAATTATGCCTGTTGAAACAGATGAGAATGGCGAGATGGGCATGATGCCTGTTGAAACAGATGAGTTAAATATCACTACCGATGAGCCTGCGCCAACGGACGACGGTTTAGACCTTTTTGACTCGGAGACAACTGATGCTTCTGAGGAGCCCACTACGTCCGCATCAGAGCCCCCTGTTCTAGACGGTGACGAAGAGGTCTCTGTCTGTATATCAACTCATCATTTGTCGCATTTGGGTTCTGAAGAATTATTATACTCAACTCATAGGGTTGCCCGTGTATTGTGTGACCAGAACAATAGCTGTGCCACGCCTGGTCATATGGTCAAGTACAACGGTGTACCTATGATGATGAGCACTTATTGCCAGAGGGTGGGATGTACTAATAAGATCAAGACTGTGAACAGTCCGAGGTACTCGCCAGGAAAGTTAGTGAAATCAGACTCTGACGGTCTGGAGTTCACAGCACATGCAGCACGGTATAATTCCCGGATGGAGGAGAGGCTGCTATCTGTCGCTGTTCGAATCGGTTTTTAAGCATTGGAGGGTACTTCACTTTAATTCCAAAGAAGGTAGGGCAAGACGGAGCAGGGAAATCTGGCTAACAATATCGTGCTTTTCCTTGATCTCTGGGTTCTCGCGTAAGCCCACAAAGAGCAAGTAGCAAATAGTTTTAGTTCATTCGAAGAATGTCGGTGGGAGAGGAGCGCTTGAGAAGTTTCATAATCCGATCCTTAAACGTTTTATCTCGCTCTTTCACATGAAACAGATTAACGTAGGGGCCGTCATTTTCTGTCTTGAAAACGCAACATTTCAAACAAAATGAATTGCTTCTGCAATACGTTAGAAGGCAATCGAATATTACATCATTATTCCACACAACTGTTCAAGGATGACTGCGAGTAGCGTCTTGTCACCGCAGATGAACTAATACTAAATGAACCAGCTTTGCGTACTTTTTTTTTACACAGATTCGTTTTGAGCAGTGGGCATCGTCTCTTTCATTCCAACTAGCTTTATGTGTTCGGGTCCATATGACATCGCTGCCGTTCTTGTACGGCACTGGTGTCGGAAATCAACAACTTCAGTGCGCTGCAAATGTGCGGGGAAATTCTTGCGAGAAATTCTGAGTGGCCCCGTCACAAGGTCGAAAACCCATGCGGTTGGAAAGCTCTGTCAGATAAATGGGGCGCCGCACGGGATCTCGATACCAAACCGGCACTTCACGTAACTTGGCTACAAGAGGAACGCACAAAACCCGACGAGAATGTTGTGTGTGCGGCCATGAATGGTTTGAACGCGAATTGCACCCATCCTGTGGCTACAAAGCGATACGGAACTATCATGAACTGGTTTTGCAGTGCCTAATCAAGCTCTGCAGAATGGTAGGGTCCATGTTGCAATTTTTACTTCTTAAGCTAAGCCGTAGAAACTCGGTCAACACGTGATAATTACATAAACCGTTCTCGTAGAAAAGCACAGAATTTCAAAGCTAGCTTATTTTTAACGTCTGGTTCTACACTTAATGGTTTTGATGAGTCGACGGGTAACAAGTTAAACGACATTACTTGGGATTCAAGAGCGGAAATACGGGATTCGGCGGACACAGCGCCTTCTGCCGTGTCATGTTCCATTCTTTTCAGCTCTTCTTTCATATAGATGTGGAAAACCACGAGGACCAACATCGATAAATCCCACTACGCTTGCCTCTGTCAGATCTTGCGGTGAAATGTCGTTCTTCTCAGTGAGCAAACGATAGCGATATCTCCCGAATGAAAAATCAATGTACCGAAGGGTAAGAAAACACCAACGGAATGTTGTGCGTGAAACAACCAAGAGAACAATCTCTCCCTCGATTCGATTGCACGCCAAACAGAGGCTTCGAAGGCATAAACACAGTCTTGATGAACACAGTCTTGGCGGCCATTGGCGGACAATATCGGCCTTAAGAATCAATATTTATGAGGAGTCCATGCGCCGCGCTTCATGTTGGGGTAAGGACGACACGTGCACCACACACAGGGTTGCTGTAGGATTGTTACTGTTCCATTTCTTCAAGAACCAGCAAGGACCTTCAGCGCTTTTTACTTGGTGGCAGTCTCTCCTGGGTTATATTGCACCCCCAAGAGTACTGACTACCGTCTAATGAAAATTTACACAAAGAACACTGGTGGCCTTTTTCGCTCTATACCATCGCGGCAATCAGTCGTATTTCTGCTCATTGACTGTTATCGACGCAAGCAATAATTGCCTTCTAAATCATCCTTGATCCAGACCTTATTTGAACAGCGTCGAAATGACGAGTAAGCGGTTGCACTCAGCGATTCGTTGCGACGCAATGTCTGTACACGAGCCATTACTTGAATGCTTCTCGGTAACAACCACATAAATACCGAACTGGATTGACGAAGAGCCAGAGTTCACGACTCGAACAGCGAAGGTCTGTGGTTCTCCAGCATAAGTATTCTATTGATATCCGTTGAAATTGGATTACCTCTTTCCCCGATACAATGATGTCAAAAGCAATCTTCACTTTCTTTGCGACGGTTGTGTTCATGCAACAGGCATCTGCCCAATGCTCAGGATCGGCTATGTACGAAGTTGTCTTCTCAAACTTCCTGACTCCGGACAATTTTGCGTTCATTCCTAACTTTCCGGAAACTGGAGTGAACTTCTCACCACTTGCCGCTGTCGCACACTCAAATCGTCTATCCTTTTTAACCGTTCGTGGGCTTGCTTCACCTCAAGTGGAACAGATCGCTGAAACAGGCATGAACGGGCGCTTTATCAAGGCTGCCGAGCACTTGACAGGAAAAGGTGTCAAATCTGTGTCCTCTGGTATGTCCGCCACCCCTGGAACCAATCAAACAGTCACCCTCTCAGTAGACTGTGAGAATCCGTTCATTACTGCCTTGTCAATGGTAGCCCCATCTCCAGATTGGATTGTTCAGGTAAATAATAAAAACACTTTGAGCATGGACGGAAGCTTCCTGCCAAGAATCGATGGAGATCTCATTGCCTATGACGCAGGAACAGATGATGGCGATATGTTCACTGCACCAAATGATGCAAGCATGGATATGCCATCTGAGCCACAGCAGAATATTGCCCCACTGGTTGAGGATCCTACTGATCCCTTCAACGGTGAAATTATAGGCTCATATGTTATCCGACGCATTGATTAAATGCAATACGCAAATTTGCAGAGCTTCTGTCCCGTAACTAAAACCAGGTATATTGCAAAAGCTGTCTGCTGTTCTTCAGAAGACTCTTCTCGATGACCTTGTGCGAAGTGTGGACAACATGAAAATCCCTTTTAGTTGCGTTTCCCCGTCTATTTAATCTCTGCTCATGCGACTGCGGTGAATAACCTTTGTAAACATGTTCTGGTTGTATGGAACTGCTATCAGTTCCTTCACGATGAACAACTTCGTATTCCATCGAGGGTCCATGACGGCCTTACAGCTAAATATGGAAGACAACACAATGACTGTTATCGTTACCGTTTTGGACGAACACTATAGAAAAGAAAGGGTAATCTCAGCAATCGCTGAACAATGAGTACGAAAGAAGACCCATATTTTGCAGTTAAGATCAAAAGATGCCAAAGCGCGACGTCTTTCATGTTTCCTTATTCTCTCGAAAACTGCTAGCTGCGCTCATTGTGCCACGGGTGTGGAGATTTTCTTATTCCATGTGTGTAAAACTATGCTGTAAGTTTGAGGATTACAACCCGATTCTGATAGCAAAGGCCAAGACCTGTTCCTCGAGAACGGCCTCATATCTTGCAGCGAAGGCCGTAAAAAACAAATTCGATTCGAGAGTACTTCCTCTCCATCCACGTTGATATCGAGGGCTGTTCACCAATTTGACCATCCGATCACAACCTACTATTGCACAGTATGACTTCATCATCATGGCTTCCCCCCGAAACAGCACCATGTGCCCCGCTGTTGCACAATTTTCGGCGCGATCGCAGACAACTCTGGCTGGGAGATGACGTCGGTAGAGGAGCTTATCCTCGCCTGTGCGCTGGAGGGATTCCACGGCGATACAGATACTTTCTTCCGAGAAAGCATTTGCTATGCAGGATCCAGTACCATTTGAGACGACGCATTCTTCATTTGGCTCGCAATCTAGTTGAGTGCCACACTCCTCTACTGATGGAGAAACAAGAGGAAGGGTAATGGACGGAAAAGAAGTTGAAGAAGGAAACAGAAATGCTTCAGAAGATGAAAATGGAGTTTCTTGAGGCAGAATTGGACCAGTAGATGCCGGGTTTTTAGAGTTGATGATCCTCTGTGATACACAGACCATATGTTGTCCTACTTGAACACAGGATTCGGTGTCGTCACAGTCCGTATTCCATACACAGGTCGCATCCAGGGTGGTGCAAACACATTCATCACCCCGTTGACAATGTTGAGTGCTGTTGAAATCAACGCTTATCGATAAGGAACATATTCGCGATCCCTTGCAACTTGTCGATCGCAAACAGCGTTCCCCGTTGACCCGTTCGTTTATAAAACTAAAGGGGGCCATACAAGTTGGGAGTGAAGAAGGTAAACCTTTTCTTTCACATATCTCGTTCTCGTCACAGTCACCGTTATTAGTACAGCCCGAATCCTGAGACATACATATACATTCATCGTTCAAGAAGTGAAGGCATCGGCTGTCGGGTGTCTGCTGTAGGACGCATTCACGAGGAGGCAGGCAGTCCAAAAGCGTGAAGCACGGCTCTCCGTTGAGGTTTGAACCTCTCCGTGGAAGAGGGACCGAATCGGATACACATACGCTTTCGTTCATAAGTGAAACACATGATTCGTCCTCATCGCATTGAGAATCATTTTCACAACAGATATCAGGTGTGTAGCAAAAGCAATTAAATCCAGAACAAGGGACGATTTCATCGTTAGAACCAAATGTTGCACACATACGAGGAAGCTCACAATCAGGATCAAATTCACAAAAGTCAAAGTTAAGACCTGAACGACCATTGAGGGTCTGCAGCGGGGCCCAATACGCTTGAGAACCCGTCGGTTGCCGATCTGGAATTTTGCGTAGCTCGAGCAGCTGCAATCCTGAATAAAATGACTCCAGGTGTCCCACGGAAGTACACTGAGAAGGTTGTATATCTGACCAGCCAGGAGCTGCGAAAGAAAGCGGCAGGAGCAACAACGTGAGAATAATTCTGTTCATTTTTCACTTCGGCCCTGCTTTAGCTTTTACAACCTGATGACCTCGAGGGCTTCTTCAGTCCAGCGAAAAAGTCTGCTGACATGGAAGAGTTTCACAGTCTTGTTCTCGAATCCAAGGGATTAGGAGGGGAAGCTCGCACATTAGCGTAAACTTTGAAGAAACGCCAGCTCGTTTCATCTCCACAGAATGTAAACTCTCGATAAGTTTCATGTTTTTAAAATGTAGTAGGGAGCTTCACGTGAATCAGTGCCTGGGCGACCAGCCAAACGCTGACCAATATTTATGTCAGAGCCGGACTACAGTGGCACCAGAACCGCACTGCAGCTGATGATGCGCTAAAGGGATGCATTATTGCCGCCTGATAATTCGCTAAGCGGCCATATTCAGCATTCAGTGCTTTTTGTTGCGCAGACTTGGGTGAGACGCTTGACTAATCACATTGCTTTTCTTCTCCCTGTACTTCAAGGCAATATCTTCGTTCGCGCCTCACTGCCTCGGGATGGTCTCACCTTTTTGTGGTAGATACCCGTGTAGATGCCTACAATGCCCCAATATGTGTTTTAAGAACTCTTAACAAGCTGTCGGGGTGACGATGAGCTTGGAGCTCAAAATGGTACGAGGGAAACAAGGCTATTCCTGGAGTTCTTGCGTCGGGGGGCACAGAGCTGCGGCTACATGTACAGCCAAAATTTCACACGGAGCGAAGAATGGCATTCATTACTTCTTACAGCAGACGTGAATTACAGCCATTCGCCTCTGAATCGTTTACGGACGGGAGTAGTTCGTCATTGGTGGGTACATGGGTATCCCTTCGTAGCCACAGCACCGTCGTACCATCCTTCTCCACGAAAGATATTCAGGAAAAGCTCTAGAGGCTGTAAGCAGCACTTTGCATTGCGGTTTAGACGCTGTAGATTACATAGTCTTCGGTGCTCCGGCACTATTAGCTACCTTTTCCACTCCCGTAACTCTATTCTCATAAGTTTGGATCGGCCTCATCAACAATCTGTATTCATTGCCATCATCAACCCCCACCTAACTCAAAATCAGAATCATCTAACATTTTGCGACTGCACCATGACAACAACAACAACCATTCGTCAAATGCCCATGGTATGCCCCGGCCATAATCGAGGCATTGTCGAGCTTCAGTATTCGCCACCGGGATCGGAGGGCGTTTTCCTTGTATCTGCCTGTTTGGATGGTACGCCTATGTTACGAGACGGAATTTCAGGCGACTGGATTGGCTCATTTGTCGGTCACAAGGGGGCAGTTTGGGGTGCTTGCATTTCATCTGACGCCTCCTTGGTCGCCACAGCTGGCGCCGATTTCACAGCACGTCTCTGGAATGCTATCACAGGCGAATGTAAGACTGTTCTTACTCAGAAGCATATTTGCAAATCCGTCGCTTTCTCGGCGGATAACTCCCGGCTGCTCACCGCGGGGAACACGAGTTCCATCAACATATACGATGTTGCTGCGTGCGAGGATACCCCGGTTGCGCTGCTCACCCCGAAAGACTCTCCCGGCACCAAGCACAGTGTTAAATTAGCGAGGTATGTAAAATCAGACACGAACACCGTTGTTTCTGCAGTGAGCAGTGCGAACGAAGAGAAAGTCTTGTCGATATGGGATGTTAGATCCGGAAGTGTTGAACGGAAGCTGCCTCTAGGCTCTATATGCAAATCTGGCGAGTTGACTTCCGACGGTAAGATTCTCACTGTAACTGGAGGTGATTCAACGTTGTCAGTTTATGACTTGGACAAAATGGAGCGCATAATGCAGATAGATCTTCCGGAACAAACTGAAAGCGCAAGTCTTCGGTATCCTCAAATGGACATGATGGTCGCTGGAGGTCAAGATTTAACGGTCAGAAGGTTCGAGGTGACGAGCGACAGCGCAGCGGTTGAGAAAGAGGCGAACAGGGGTCATCACGGGCCAGTTTGGGTTTTGCGATTTGCTCCAGACGGCGAAAGCTATGCGAGTGGTTCTGATGACGGTACAATTCGTTTATGGTACGTTAACTTGGCAGTTGCTCTCGAGGTGTAAGATGGAAGAAATTATCATTAATAACTAACATGTGTTGTTCACTGCGTTTGCTATCCTTTTCCAGGAAAACCACGGTCGATCCGTCCCTAGTCGCGTGACGGTTCAAACATAGGACGGTCACATTCCTTAGGTTTATGAAAACAAAATACAGGTTCATTTGAAGACGACGATTTTGATGATCTCCTCTTGTGTTGGAAAGCAATGAATATGTATAGACCATCGCGTCACAACCGATCGTGAATCACATGCAGCGAGGTGTGCGTGCACAATGTCAGACTTAGCACGAGTGTCTACCGGTGGAGCTCCACAGCTTTGACACCAGAAGGTGAGTGTATCAGGCCGAAGATGCAATACCGTCGATCATAAGTCGGAATCCCTCACCAATATCATGGCCCTCCTTGATAGATGACAAGAGGCCCGGCATGTCTGTGTTCATGTCGAACATGTTAGACAAGAAAAGAAGCGCGTGAAAGTCAGAGAGTTTTTGGGTATATGATAGTTTGTCATCGGCGAGGATCTTCTTCAAGTCAGATGGGCCCTGTGGGGCAATATCCCTGTTTTCAACAGCGAAGGAAGTTCGCAACCAGCTGTCGCAGCTCTTGATTGGAATATTTAGCAGAAAGAACTCAGTATGCACTTTCCGCACGTCTTTTCCTTCTACCAAAACGTCTTCTTTGCACAAAACGCGACCAGAGTTAGGCTTCTGTAGGTCTTGCTCCTCAAATATACCGTCGACATACATCTGCATTGCCAGATCGGATATTTGGTAGGCTTCAAAAAGGGTTTCTCCGGTTTCTGCTGTTGTAACAACTAGTACTACAAAGGCTTTCTTCTGCTCATCGGTGAGATGTTTGGCCATTCGCGCAGCAAACACCACATCCATTCCTGATAAAATGCACTTTCTAGGTTTAGCGGAAAAAACGATTCCCACGCGTTGCAACCCCAGGAGCTGAGCGACGGTATCAGCTCGATGGGTCATGTCGCCTTCATCGTCTAGAGAGTAAAATTGGTCTGAACCGCTTTGCGGGGGCTCGTAAATCGCTAACACACGCGTTTCGCCGCTTTCAGTGACATCGCCGTAGCATATACCAACTCGCTGCTGTTGGAAGCCAGTGCGAGCAATGTAGGCTTGAAACTGTTCCGCAGCCTTGTTGTCGACCAAAACAGCCGAGGCATGAGCTTCAGGCTGGGCCGTGATCTTGGTTTTCAGCGCCTCTAGTGCTTCCATGACAGCGACACTCATGCCGCGCCCCTTCCATTTAGCAAGCTCGTTTTCGTACCGCTCTCGCTTGTCCTCTTTTGGCATACAATGCTCGCACATTCCGCGCGGCCCGTGTCGACATCGAGGTCGCCAGGTTGCTGTTTCTGGCTGCGGCTGATCGCCATCATCTAGATCGTCTTCGGTGGCGCTTGCAGCCGATTCAGGCTGCGGGTCTGGCGTAGAGGCATCTGGCGGTGGGGAGGTTTGCGATTCGGCAGGAGGCGTTGCCTTTGCTACGCCTTTTATAAAAATAATGTCCCCGTGGCGAGCTTGGGGGAAGACGAAGGGCTGAGTGAATCGTATGTCCGAGTAGAGGGCAAACTGGCCTTCCATCTTTTCGAGCGCCTCGATCTTTGCCCCTAGGTGTTGCAGGGTTTCCCCAGGATTAAGCGTTACGCGCTCTGTGGCGCCGTTTGGGAGTCGGATTCGCAGGATCATGAGAGCGGAGGGGAAGACACGCAGGGAGACTTGTGAAACTCTGACGGCGAGCAGCGATCTGCGTGAGAGTGTGACCGGGAGGGTAAGTCGGATCCGGGCGCAGAGGGGATGACGGCGTAGAGGCTGCGTGGGCGGCGCCCGAAGGGCAGGGCGCAGTTGACGGGGGTGCCCGTGTGGAAGCGATCGAGTGGTGTCACACGGGCCAACCTGTGCGCAGTGGAGGCTGTGGAACGAGAAGCCAGGGAAAGAAACAGCCAATGGGCGCGGCGCGCAGCTGCTGCGCGCTTCCGGGAGCACGGGCGCTGCACCATGGCGCTCCCCGAGGCTGCGCGGAAAGCTCGCAGCATGCGTCGGTCTCCGCACGGTGCTCGACTCCGTCGCAAGCGCGGAGAAGGCCGTCGTGAGCATAGGCGTGTGCACTGGGCTTGGCTTGTGGCTGTCCAACGGCGCTCCGCCGCGCCGCGCCTTGCGCTGCACAGCGTCGTCTGAAACGGCCCAAGTCGTTTCGCTGTCGTTTTCGTCCTCTTCGCGTCTTCCCGTTGCCGTGCAGGAACCCACCTCTCCCGCTGACCCCAAGACCCCAAGCCGCGCCTTCAGCATGCACCCCAAATCCGTCTTATCTGTCACAGTCTTCCGTGCCTAAAGAAAAAAACCCCTCTCGCCCTCGCCGCATGTTTCTTGGTCTGTTGTCCACCTACGTCATCCCGAGTCTCTGCTCATCTTATGAGTGACTATCAAGACGACTGGTGTGGTGGACTGTTCAAAGTCGACCGTAAGCAGATTTACTCATCCGTGCTTGTCTTTTTAATACGTAAGCTCTTGCCTCCCTCTCAACCATGTGCGCACTGTCGTTTCACAGCTAACCAACCTCCTTTTGCGCAGAGCACAACCCAAACGCTCCCCAACAACGACTTGTTCATCTCGCCCTATCGCTGGAAGAAAGCGCATATACCGAATCCGCGTGTCCTCTGTACTACCTCGAACAAGTTGTTGCCAATTTGGTACAAGCCAATGCCTCTGTGTCCAGAGCTTCAAGTGGCGTTCCCAATGCAACCGCTCCGAAACAAGTCAGCACCCTCGGAGGAGTTGCAACCTTAAGTAATGGGCCAGCTATGGCAGCTTTGCATCAAGCCACTTCACTTGAACATCTTCCTTATCAACAGCCTTCTCCGCAAGATGATTGGAGAAATAGTTTGTCCTGTGAAAAGCGTAACAAAATCTTGCAGGGCTTCATAGCGAGGCTGACATGTATGTATGCGTTCTCTCGCACCTTAGTTCCCTCTTTCAACTCTAACTTTCAGATTCTTTCTATACAGCATGTAACATGGGAAAATCTTCGCAAGCAGTAATCGAAGCGGTCACAGCTTTTGAGAGCTGCGTCTTCGTTAGCGCCATGTCGTCCGAAGACTATGTCCAGCAAATCGTAGTCGAGCTTAGTCGCTGTGAGAACTGCCGCACATTGCCTGTTCCTTCTGCACAAGTTCTGTCACTGCTGCAGCAATGTGGCATTCAGCCCTGCGTGCCGCAATCCCAAACTCCTCAATCTACGGTGGACAGTGTGCCCATTCCACCTTCCCCAACCGGGCCACAGAATATCTTGAACTTGGAACCTAGCGAACTTCTGTCCTCTCTCTTTGAACAACCAAACTGGAAAGACTTGCTCACGCCAGCGGATAGACTAACGGTTGTGAAACATATTCACTCCAAGCTAATGGGTAAGTTGCACTCCTTTCTCATACGTGAGACTCCTTTTTACGCTCAACCGAATTCTAATCATTGTCTTCCATGCAGTTCTTAACCTCAATGAGACAGTTCAAGAGAAGTTTCAAATAGCAATCTCTCTCGAACTTGATGCGTTTACAAAAGCCGAAACAGGTTTTACATATCTCAAGTCCCTGAAAGAAATCACTACATGTCTTCAGCCCGTGTGCGTTTCGGAAGCTCGCTCCACATCAAGGCCGATCGACGGGAATAACAGCGAAGAAGTCCAGCATATCACAAGCTGAGCAATTCAATGCATTTAGACTCATCCGTTTCATTCTAACAATACAAGTGAAAGCTCTCAAAAATGTTACTGTATTCTTACGTACATTATGTCACAGAAGTGCCTCGTACGGGCCTCGTCAGATGACTATGAAAGGTACCAGAGCCCAACGTTGGCGCAAGTACAATATCAAACTTAGTACCAAGCGTCTTCTAGAGATTTCAATTCGGCTCCAAAGACATCATCACAATCATCAATACCATCTGTGGGTTTCTGATTGCAAAGGTCTGGGAGCATTTCACACATGATTTCAGCCCTACTCTTCACAGGCCTCCCAAGGCGGTCTGGCACACCCTTTCCTGCGCCCCGCAGCTTCGCGTGCAACTGCTCTTTCTCTTTCTTTTTTCGTAGGATGTGCCTCACGAGATGTCTAACGTATCTTGGTCGTATCCACTTCCCTTCATATCCTCTCTTTCTCAGTTCTATGGCCACATGCATCGGAGTTTGAAATCCATTGCTTAAAATTTCCTCGATCGTCGCTTGCGCCTCCTCCTTCGTCACGTAAAGCCCTTTGTGAAGCGTGGCCGCTTTACGTCTGGCTTCACGACTGATGAGCTGGAGTCGTGCTATGGTGAGTTGATGCTTTAAATCTCCATGCATGAGGTTGAAAGCACCACTGATTTGTTCATTCTGAACGTGAGGGTGTTCACAGAACATATGCACGATACGTCGCAAATTCCCGGCAATTTGCTTAGTTTCTTCCTCACTCCAGTCCATGTTTGTTGGCGAGCTTTCCTAAACGACAGGATTCAGTCGCACTTTGGCGCGCCATTAAAGCCTTTAAGTACCAGTTCAGAATACCGGGCAACATACCGTTTTGATCGTGTAGAAACGACTATCAACATAAACTTGAACAGTCAAGTAATAGTATTCTCTCTTTGATTGGCAGGGTGGGATGAGATACGACCACGATGTCTGACAGGGTTTGGCTCCATCACAACTGTTTTTCTCCTCTGACTTCTGCATCTGCGATCTGCAAGCCAGTCAACCGGAGCTTCATCAAAGTTGGTAGTCACATAACGTACCATACTATCAACAAACTCTCTTTTCCATATCCGTGCAACCATGTTAGAGGAACGAAGCTCATGAGCATCCTCTTCACCATTAGAAAGGTCAAACAAGGATGCACTGCACATTCGGATATGCTTTGGTCTACCATGTTTATTTGTTGTAAACGAGTCTTGCAAATGTCGATCACACCACTCGATGACGTTTTTCATCTGCTCGCGAAATAGAACATCGTCCTGAACAATAACGATGTATTCAGCATCGTTTTCTTCTGTGCAACGGCGAAGTACTTCTGCGTAATCCTGAGCTTCCTTACTTCTCCACTTGACACGCTTCTCATCATCGCCCAGGGTAAGCTTTCGATGAGCAATCGGAGGACGTTCTCGTTGAGCAAGCTTGAGCCAGCTGGGGAGCTTTGCATTACTTGTTTGGAAAACAGTTTTCAACCAGAAGGGATTCGCGGCCGGTTCTAGATCCATGTCAAAAACTGTGAGCTGTCGCAAATTGACGCTTTGATTTGTTGCCAATCGCCAAGACTTGACAGCATTACTAACATATTCGACTTGCGTCCCATCCTGAAGTCGTGTCACACTAGGCATGCATGCCACTCCGCGAGCGCGATATTCTGGATGAACATAATCTTCTGCCTCGATTCTAGAGGCACGCAGAATGTCCTCATCATCAGACGGAATGTTGGATGTCAAAGCTTTGTGGGGTACAGAATTTGGCTGTTTTGATCGCATGATGTACGCTATTGAGACAAGAAACGAAATTAAAACAATGAAAAACACATATTTAGCTTTAGATGCGACTATAGACGGCTCAGGAGAAGGTGGGTTACCGGGTGCGCGAAAGATCGTGTTTGACGAAGTTGCCAAGGGTCGGCGACGAACAGCCGTAACCATCGGAAGATCCGGTTCCACACAACTGTGCCAGCCAGGCTACAGAAGTCGAGGACGGAAAGAGTCAGCACAACTGTGATAATCTATTGTAGTTCATGTGTACGTATCTATACGGCACGTAAGCGTGAGGTTATTGATAATAATACCGCATCACAAAATAGAGGAGTATCGGATTATGGTTCATGTGTACGTTTACCAAAAAGTGGTGAGCTGCCATTTCCTCATGAGCTGGAATTCTCTTTTTTTTTAAATATTTTTTGTGGCGCCTTAAGACACATCGCCACTACGGGTCTGTAGCTCAATTGGTAGAGTGCTCCCTTAGCATGGGAGAGGTACCGGGATCGAAGCCCGGCAGATCCATTTTTCTTATTCTCCTCTACGTACACGTGGCCACAATTTGCTGGCGTTGCTTCGTTTCTGGTCACCTGCTCCACCTCCGATTCATACAGATCCTATAACCTAATCACCCTAAACACCAACCACCCGGAACGCAGTCTCTTCTCATTCCTTTCATCTGCGAAAATGGGCGATCCGTCATCATCTTCGTCCCAATCGCCTTCTATTGAAGAGCTTCTGGCAACAAAACTTTCAATCATATCCTATTCAGTCCACGGAGTGAACCGAACCAAAGAAAAAGTTATTCACAAAGTCCTGCAGCCTGTTTTATCGACAGGTGGTGACTTCGAAGGTGTTATAAACGATGTGTCCACTGCTGTTGATCGCTTAAGATCTACAAATTGCTACAAGGGAATTGACGCTTTCATTGATCACCAACATGATAAAACCGCGTCTGTCAAGTTTACGTTTACGGAGAAATCATCTGTTCAACTTACAACTGGTACTTCGATTGATACTTCCAGTGAACGTGATGCTTCAATGGAAGGCGCTTTA
This sequence comes from Gracilaria vermiculophylla, assembly GCA_019155205.2. Classification (NCBI taxonomy): domain Eukaryota; phylum Rhodophyta; class Florideophyceae; order Gracilariales; family Gracilariaceae; genus Gracilaria; species Gracilaria vermiculophylla. The sequence continues at coordinate 1,122,480 of JAHNZQ020000308.1, forward strand.
AGTATTCGAAATTTACTTGGAGCTGCCGATACGCTACGGTTTACATTGGCATGGATTGGGGCAACGTCTACATCAAGGTCATTTTCGAAGAACCCGTCCAATTCATTTAGCGCATCGTACAGCAGACCGTTTGTACTTGGTTTAAGTTCGTCCATGTTTTCAAATGTTTCGTATTCACAGTTAAATCATTCAGAAGCTTCTAGCTACAATCTGGTCACAAGACTTGCGGATTGCGGGTTGCATACTATTCTGGGTACGTTTACGTTAGCTTCCGTATGGAGGAACCTTACGCATGTTCAACCAACTGCATCTTCTTTAATCCGCGATGATGCCAAGGATACATGGAAAACGTCTCTTAGACATCAGGTGCAAATGGATTTGAGAGATGACATGGCTATGCCAAATCAAGGTATATTTGCTTCTCTGACACATGAGCATACTTTACCGTTCGGAGATATTCAGCTGTCAACCGTACAAACAGCCTTTCAATCCCACTTACCCCTTGTGGCGGATGCAGTATTGTCTTTTTCTACCCGATTTGGTGCTCACTTCTCGAAAAGTCGTGTCCAGACTCCAGACCGCTTCTTTGTAGGTGGTGCCAATTCGTTACGTGGGTTCAGAACTCGAGGCGTTGGTCCAATGGACGGGAAGGATTCGATTGGCGGGGATGTCTTTTACACGACAAGTATGATGCTGTCGCTTCCTATGCCTGCCAACTCGTTGCTCGCGCAATTGTTTAATGCGAGATTGCATGTGTTTGTGAATGGTGGTGATGTGTTTGAAATGACTGATATGAAGCAAGCGATAACCGATTTGAAGGGTCATGGTTTGCGGGAAGCTGCAACGAAGGCTTACGAGGGAGTTTATAGTGGAATACGAGTTGCTGCTGGTGTTGGTGTGGCCTTTGACACTTCCGTTGGGCGAATCGAACTAAACCTTTGTAATGTTCTCAAGAGTTGTTTGTCTGATCAACCTCAGATTGGATTTCAGTTCGGAGTCAGTCAATCTTTCTTGTAAAGAGACTTTCAGTGCCTCAGATATCTTCAAACTCTTCTTCACTCATCGGGTTAAGTGGATCGGTTGCATGTTACAATGAGGTTGAGAATTGCCAGGGCTGTTGCGGTGGTTTACTAGTCCTGAAATCCGATAAGATTTGAGCCTTCGCAGTTCCCAAACGATCCCCAGACAGGTGGACCGTATTGCCTGGCCGCAATATTTTGGAGGGGGAATGTAAATGGACACCACAATCAGGCACAAATTATCCCCCAAGCGTAGAAAGGAATGCAAAAGGCATGGCACAACACTTAGTAGAATGACGAGGAAGGGAAGAGGAAGAATGAGAGAGAGTGGAAGACATTGCGAAAGTGATAACTATTAGTTGCTTACAACTAGAAAAGCGTTACTACTCACTCTCATACATGTCTAGCAACTCCTGCACATCTTCCTTACTACCAATAATGAGTGGCATACGTTGATGCACAGTGTCGGGAATAACATCCATGATGCGCTCTTTCCCAGTAGTGGCAAGCCCACCCGCTTGTTCAATGATGAATGACATCGGGGCGCACTCGTATAACAATCTTAGCTTCCCGTTGGGATTCTTTCTATCTCCGGGGTACCCAAAAACCCCACCGTACAACAGCGTACGATGGACGTCAGCGACTAAACTTCCAATGTACCTTGAAGAGTATTTCACACCAGCTTTGTTTTCCCCGGTCTTCAGGTTCTCAACGTATTCCCTTAGTACAGGATCCCAGGCCGGGGAATTCGCTTCATTGAACGAGTAAATCTTTCCACGAGGCGGGATCTTAATATCTGGATGAGTGAGGACGAATTCGCCAATCTGCGGGTCCAACGTGAATCCATTGACACCGTTTCCAGTGGTGAGCACCATCATCACGGACGAAGAATACATGCAGTAGCCCGCGACAACGAGGTTGGCACCCGGTTGCATGGTGTTGTACAAGCAAGTAAGTTCAGTCTCATCGATTTTGGACTCCCAGTCAGAGGCCAAGCAGCCAGTGTTTTGCACAAATATGCCAAAGATGGTCCCCGTGGCAATTCCGGCGTCGATGTTGGAGCTTCCGTCAAGCGGGTCGAATACAGCTACATAATTTCCAGAGTAAACTTCATCCACCATGACGGGCTCGTCTTCTTCTTCAGAGGCAATAATACCCATTTTTCCAGAATATCGCAGGGCATTCTTCAGCACCTCGTTGGAGAGTACGTCGAGCTTTTTCTGCTCTTCGCCTTGAATATTGATGGAGCCGTCATCTTGATAGCCGGTCAAATTGGTGATACCAGCACGCTGTACAAGCGACGCGATCTTCTTACAAGCGAGTTGAATAGAAGACATCAACGACTGCATATCTTGCATGTGTTCCAAGTCGGTGTTGTCCATGGCGGTCTGAATCATGTAGCGTGTGAGAGTCATGGGCGAGGTGTCGGAATGCACGGTCTGACTGGGGGGCGCGACGACCATGGTCGGCGCGCGACGATCACGAGCATGGCGGGTAGGGCGACTGTGGACAGAAGAGACAGCAGCCGACGGACGAAGCGGTACAGTCAGAGCGGGTATGAACGCAGTCATCTTTGGACGCACGAGCTGAGCACACAGACGCGGTGACGCCGGACAACGGTGCAGAAGAACGCCAGCTGCTGCGGTACGATGCATCTATCAACTCATTCATACGCGTGGCCATTGCAGAGCGCAAGTTGAGCTGGCGCGCCACACACGGTGTCTGTGGTCAGCATCGTGAGCTCGGCGTGACCAGCTCCCAGATCCATTTCTAGAAAGCTGACAGCCTGTACAGTCGAGTGCCGAGTTCTACACTGTAGTGCGTTGCAGTGGGGTCTTGTTGGCAAAGAACCGACAAGCGCGCTTCTGCGCGTCAACTGCTAAATCGTTCGCACAAGTCCGTCGACCGCGTAGTGTCGCACGACGGCCGACTGAGGCAGTGCTGGTGGTCCACCCGGTCGGCGATTCTCATTGCGGGCAGCAGTCTGAAATGCATGATGAACCACTATCGCCATCGCGGCCTGCGGCGGCTGACTCAGCGCTTATCGCGGAGAGTGAACAATACTCCCTGCTTACTGACATTGGCAACATGCTGAAAGCCTTCATTGGCATTAACTTTTTGTATGTGGCGTACGCGTTTTCCAATGCCGGCTTGTGGCGTGGTACTATTGCACTCATTGTCATCACGTACATTACCGAGCATTGTTGCTTATTGCTTATCGATGTGAAGAATGCTTCGCCGCTTGCTTTGCCCACTTCTGCATCCGAGTATGTTCTGCCCGCTGAACAATTTGACAGAGACAACTCCACTTTAGAAACACTCGAATTGACCCCCGAAGAAGACCTGGAAGAATCAGGCGAGAACCAACACTCTCATCGTCATGTCTCGTACGGAGACATAGCAAGAGCTGTGGGAGGACGCTCTGTCGGTGCAGTCATTAACTTTGCTGTCGTGCTTACTCAGTTTGGCTTTTGCGTCGGCTATCTTATCTTTTTGTCCCAAACTCTTCACGACCTCCTCAAGTCCACGCATGCGGTGATGTGGTTCGTTCTTGTTCCATTGCCAGCTTTATTGGCAATTAATCTGCTTTCTTCCATTCGCTCGCTGGGGCCTTTCTCCATTGTCGCCAACATTGCCCTTTTCATAGGCTTTATATCTGTTGTCACATTTCTTGGAAAGCATTTCCAGTGGAAACCCTCAAACCCGCCTCTAACAAGTTTCCCTCTATTCTTTGGACAAATGACAGCAGCACTGGAGGGAATTGGTTTGGTTGTTCCTGTTCAGGCATCCATGAAAACTCCTCATCGTTTTCCAATGGTATTACGAATTGCACTCGTCATTCTGTCCGCCGTTCTTATGGTCATGGGCATTTTAGGGTTTGCAAGCTTTGGCGAAGGTACCAGATCAATTATTTTACTCAACTTTGGTGCCACCCCTATCGTTGCTGCCGTCAAGATTGTGCTGATGATTGGAATCTTGTTCACTTATCCGTTGCAAATAGTACCCGTTTTCCATTATTTTGAGCGTGTTCTTCTCCCAAGAGAATTGATCGAGTTGCAGTCTGACAGCCAGCCAGATGTCTCTTCTTCTACAATTTCCGCGATGTTATCTTCCGGTTTGTTCGTCTGCGACTGGCGCCGAATTGGTATCAGGTACCTGATTACATTCTGCACGGCTGCGGTTGCCGTACTGGCGGGCGGGAGTTTCGGTCTGTTTCAGAGCTTGGTGGGGTCCGTTGGAGGTACAATACTGGCGTATTGTGCCCCACCAGTGCTATACAATATGGCCTTCAAAGACAGCATGTCCAGATGGACAAGATACAAGAACTTCGCATTGCTTTTATTTGGCGTTCTTGGCGGTATTCTCGGAGCATACACGTCTGTGAAAGAAATCATGGAGATACACAGGGGAAATTCAAAACCAATTTGACCAGCGTCTGCACAGGCATATCAGTGATCGACTCAAGTTGGACGGGTCATACCAAGATGGCAATCAAACATGGACGTCGTGAAGCTCTAATCGATAATGTCTAACACCACACCAGTTGCTCTATCGAGGCTTAGGTTCCGACCCGTGGAATTTGCATTCATCTGCAATTATCGATATGTACTTTTCTTTTCATCTCATCACATTTCTATAATCTCCTGAAGTTGGAGCCACCGTTTCCGATCAGCATTACTTGCTTGTTGGGAAAAGGGACCGACGACTTTCGAATTTTTAACTTCAAAATGCTTACCACACGCACGATTGTATTACGTCTGTGAATCCAGATTCGTGCGGATTTTAATTGTTATGATTGCATTCACTTTGAGCCCCACTCATTTGTCCGATCGTACAAAGTAAGGATGTATTTGTTCTCGTCTCATGGTTAATCTTCTCCATAGAAATAACGAAAACTCTGCATCTTTATCAGCTTTGGCGGTTTGAGTGCAAGTCTGACTTCACCAGGGTGTAACTATGTTCAAGTAACTAAATTGTGTGACGGCAGCGATTCGGATTTTCTTTGGCTTACAATTAAACAAAACATCGAAAGTGTGGGCAACGGTAATAGTTGCAATGGTTCGGTGCTGAACAAGGCTAACTGCATTTCTACTTCTCGCTCTGTTGCCGAGTGGAAGGATACACAGAACATGAGCAATGCTGTTCTCAGTGTTTGCGCCGCAATCGCATCGAACGACGTGTTCTCGAAAACGGCTGCTGATTATAGCTTCGCAAATGTGAAAGCAATCGTGCAACAAACGAGATGTGGTCAGACACGGATGTGCGCATGTTCAGCAGGTCTGGCAGTGGGCTTCGACAGCGAATGATTGTATTCTATGCCAGTCGAACAGCAAATCATGTTGAAGTGCTAGCGTGTAGTACATCAGTTGCCGTTCTTGGATGAAAAACGTTAACAATAACTGCCATAACGTTTGCTGAAATACACACACTAGGGCATGTAGCTAAGCGGGCCGCGCGGCAGAGTTGTAGCTACTGCTGGCTACAACACCTGAACGATGCTGATGCTACAGAGTGACGCTAGAGTTTGGCTTTGCTTCAGTTGTGAAGAGCTGAACTCTTTCGGGAACGAACGCATTGCTCAACTCCCAGCATAGCGAGAAGGTGTGACAGTGCGTTGATGATTTGATCACACTGAATTGCTAATCTGCCGCAAGGGTGTGTGTACATAGAACATGTACCACTGCGGAGAGGATCCCCAGTAAAGTTCAGGCTTCGCTGGAAACGAAGCTCAGGCTCCGTCTTTCAGATGTCGAGTTTCCTACGTAGAGTTGCTCACTTAAATCACAACAGTATCCGCAGTTTTCGAAGAAATATTCTTTTCATGGTCTGCATGAGTCTCGAAATCACAGAGCGACGCTTAATGGCAGACGGCCTTCGTAGAGCAGCACAGGAACTACGCAAAAGAGTGGTTGTCTCCAACGAACAACTTTCGTCATTGTGCTTTCAAACCTTTGAGATAAAGATTGTATGTGAACCGATGTATTGATACGTTAGCACGTGTTCACTACTTTACAAGCTTCGTATTGAGCGTTTCGCATATGTTTGACCTTTTTGCAGAAGGAATACTGTTCAGTCGAGACTGATGGACGCACACGACAACGCGTCAACCAATTGAAAAACAACAGGTTGGCTTACTAATAAAGAAATACTGTCATGTCGGCGATATTGTGTGATTTCCATGCACAACATTAAAGTAATTACATCGATGAAACTCGTGAGCCAAACTTTGTTCCTAAGCAGCTGTGCACGGTACTTTGAAAGGATTTTGGACCTGCGGTAACAAGCGGTTTGGGGCCATGATTCTTTGTCTCCTATGCCGGGTGCTACAGCTTATTGTTTCTAAGCAGGAGAAAACTAGACGTAATTTTCTACATATAGACCAAGAATTTCATTGCATTGTGTCTAATCAAACTGCCGACCTCTTTACGGGCGTCGGCAGGGGCGTTGAGCAGCAATTCATGTCTTGGTTCCTTGATAAGTGGGCATCTCATCATGACACGACGTGGCCAACGGTCTAATTCGCGATTTGTGGCCCGTGTGCAGCGCAGTACCCTTTTATTTTCGATAAACGTTGCAACGGGATGTAATACTTTAACGTCATACGTTATGGCCAATGAAAAAGGGCAGTCTCTGTATTTCTAAGAAACAGAAACGTTATTGGGAGCATTTTTGCAGTACTTGATCGCTAGGTGACAACTTCACGGTGCAAGGAGGGCTGCAAATATGTTGGTGTCTCGACAATTTTTGGGAGCTACGATTGACCTACATAGATAAAGAACTAAATTGGCAAACGCATCGTCACGAATGTATTCTTTGCAACTAAACGGGAGTCCGACCGGAGATAACGCAGCCACTCAGTCCGCGCCATGCTCGTAGCCGAGACGGCCAAAATTATCCTATTGATTCATGTGAAATCGTGTGACGGCAATGAAGCCAGGCTCGCATTTGTGACTGACTGACTTACGCTCGAAAATGCATGTATTTTAACTGACTGACCAACGTTATGAGAAAAAAAGTCAGTCAAAGCGATGAAGAGCATCAAAGACGTCGCTAATACTATTTTAAGCGCAACAAGAAGCCTAAAACAATATCAGGCACGAGAAAATGCCTTAATATTTTAAAAAAAAACAAGTCAAGTAGAAAACGCTCGTTCCAAGCATTTTCTTGAGATCATAGCTCTCATTCCATGACCCGCAATTGAAAAGGAAAGTATGCAACAACGACACGAAACAGCTAATCAGCCTTGTACCTCTTCACCATTTTGCGCGTCAATTTTGTCAAAGCTGGCGTTTTTGGCTTCTGCTGAGTGTCTGCAATGTTTTTCATGGAATAGAAGCAAATCAGCGTCAGTCTGTTTTCTGGCCAACTTCAGAAAAGACTGAAGTTATTCGTGCGTTTATTCACAGCAAGCCGGAATGGATAACGTAAGATTAACGCAGTCATTTCTATTGCATGTAAAAGTTGTGGCATTCCTTGAAGTCGTGAAAAAAGATAAAAGGCATCCGGGCTGTTGAAATTAGCTTAATTTTTATTGTTTTGTTCAATTTTGTACAATAATGGATATTGTGATTACTATTATGACTAGTGAAACCGACTTGCTTCAAATCCGGTGACTAGATAACTTCGCGTCCCTTGGAATCTACAGTCACAAATACATTCCTGAAGCTCGGTGTAGATTAAATGAAGATTTTGAATAAAGCATTGCGGTTCTTGCTTTTGTATGAGCGTAGCCAGGATACCAAAGAAAAGTCGACTGTAATCTTCCATGCATCCCAAACAGAGTGCTTGTGACAGCTTCACTCCGGGCTATGGCTTCCATAAAAGAATTTTTTGCTCATTTGTTATGCTCTGTAGATTAATCGAGAGAGTTAGATTACAAACAAACACTTGGCACGAAGGCAATGTGCACTTGCTATCTTTCAAATGCTTGTGAGAAAAGATGATGAATATGAATGTCTCCTAAACTTGATGGAAGTATCCATTCAAAAGGAGCAAACCGGTCGACTAGGTGATGCATAAGAAGCGTGACTACAGGTTGTGGCGTTCGTGAGGAAAGAGAACAATCTCTGGGATAGATGCTTGCTGTGTTAAAAACTAAAACACAGCATCCACCTGAAAAAAGAGGATTGTGACTGTGATCAAATGCAACGAACTGCTGTCGAATGGCAGCTTGATAGAATCAAAGACCACGATACCATAATTTCGTATTGGAGCAATCACACCGCAGATTGCACGTGGAGATTGCCGTGCAGTGCGTCAATATTTGCGATGCTGTTCTAAAATGTGTTGTAAATGAGAGCTACATATGAACGGGCCCGGAAGGGAGGGGGACTTTGTGAGTTGCTGCGCAATTCACATAGACCAAGGTCGTTCATGTCCTTGGGCGGGGGTCCATGCACTGGCGCGAATGAATGCGTACTAAGGTATATTCCAAGGCAACGTGCGTTACTGGAGGTAGATAATATGCGAATGTTTTTCGGCTTTAATAGAATTAGCAGTGACTGGCGCCTGGCAGTTGATGGAGAAGAGCTTCTGACTAGAGAAATTGGCTTTATTCAGCGTGAACAGTAAAGTAAGCCAGAGAGAAATGCACAGCACATGCGCGTGGGGCGCGTTTTCTGAAGCGGGGTCAAATGCACGCTGAGCACGGCAACCGCCCTGGGCGGGTGCAGGTTGACGGCTGCCCGCCCGCAGAGTGATTTGCGACGGCGCAGCTGCGGGGTACACGGCTACACGTGGCTACGTCCCACATCGTGAGCTGCGGTTTACGTTTAGCACAGTCTTTTTAGCCTGCCAGCGGCAGGAACCGTTCTCGGCAGCACATGCGCCTCGCCATTGGCGCGTCGCGCAAGTGTAAACCACGTGCGCTCCGGTTTCCGACCATGTGAATGCTGCGGCGCACGCGTCACGGCCGCGTGCAGCCACCGTGCTGCCTGGTACTCTCTCCCGAGAGCATTGCGCTGCTTGTCCGTGCCCCTACTGAGCGCAGTGGCGCACTCGCGCGTCGGCATGGCGCCGCCGACTTCGTGCGCCTCTCGCGACTCATCCGTGCCATGCCTTTGACGGTCCGACCACGCGACGCGGCGCGCCGCGGAATCATTCCACGCGGGTTATCCGTAGCTCAGCACAAAACTGCGACAGACGCGATTTGCTCCCAACGAGGCTAGTACCTTGTGGAGAGGACCATAACGAGCTGGGTTAGAGGACCATAACGAGCTGGGTTAGAAGACCATTTCCCCATGTGCATGACCACCATGTTGTCAGTTCCGTGCACTCATCCAACTCCCGCGTGCTGTACGTTCACCGTGTATCTCGTGTGGTGTACTCCAAGCGGGCGTAAGCCTACATTAGACTTGAGTTGTGAAAAAGCTGCATCACCTCTGTCCATCCCATCCTCTCACACTCCTACTCACGCCGCTTGCCCCAAAGCATTGGCGCCACTGCCACCATCAACCCAATTTCGAAACACATCCTAGTCGCCCCGAAATTCATCATCCTTTTGTGGCACTGCTCAGTTGTCTGACATTCTCATCCGACAGTCAGCATAAATAGCGGAAAGCGCGTCGACACGTCAATGCTGAATCTTCTCCTTGCGTTCTGACGAGCCGTGCCCCTTTAAGCGACCAAACACTTCGAAGAACAGTTTTGCATCTATTGCAAGTTGTCCCCACTCCAGTTGGCTTTTGCGCACCGATTGTTGAGGCACCTTTCGTGTCATGCTCTGACGCTTTTTGGACACTATATTCAACGGTCTTCTTCTGCCCCCAGACGCTTCTTTGTTTGAATCTCTAGTTGTTTGACTACTGCACGACGTCTTTCTCCCAAAATGGCCCACGTTGTTGACGCCGCTCCGCTGGAGCGCGTCTCGTCGCTCAAAACAAACGGAAGTTCTCTGTCATGGAATGCAGTCACCGTCGATGTTCCTCTCTCGAAAAAGGCAGCGAACAAGGACCCGAACAAAGACCCGGAGAATCCATCAACCAAGCGAATTCTCAACAACATATCGGGATATGTCAAGCCAGGCCAGCTTCTGTTTTGTATGGGACCTTCTGGATCTGGGAAGTCTTCACTCCTTGATTCGCTAGCCGACAGAATCAAACTCCCAGTTCAGGGAACTCAGATCCTCGACGGAAAGGTTAAAACGCCACATGCTCTGAAAGCAGTCGCCAAGTACGTGCAGCAAAAGGATGACTTATTGGGTGTTTTGACTGTCAGAGAGACTCTTCACACTGCTGCGGAGTTTTACTTGTCAGACAAAGCTGCTCGCCCTACAGCTGTTGATGAGGTCATTGATATTTTAGGGTTGCGCCCCCACGAACACACGAAGATTGGAAATGCGCTCGTACGCGGACTGAGCGGCGGCCAGATTCGTCGAGTTTCCATCGGATGTGAGCTTGTTGCCTCTCCCCAACTCATCTTTCTCGATGAGCCTACTTCTGGGTTAGACAGTGCCACCGCCTTCCACGTCATGACGCAATTGAAACGCATCGCGAAAACCACTGGCATGTCCATGATAATCACCGTACATCAACCCAGTGAGCTTGTATTTGAAATGGCCGACACCCTTCTACTCATATCTGGCGGAAGTACGTGCTACTTTGGTCCTGCGACTAAGGCAGCGACATACTTTTTGTCTCTTGGATTCTCGAAACCGGGCAAAACGTCGGACATTGAATGGATGCTTGATCTGGTCAACAAGGACTTTGGCCATCTTGAAAAAGTCAACAAGTGCATTGAAAGTTGGCCGAAATCTCAACTCGCTGCAGATCTCCAGCACGAGTTGAAGGAATTGGAGGACTCTTCTGAGAAGGAGCTTTCAAGTAGAATTCTAGGGCAGAAAATGGAGCGCATGAAGTATGCATCCAGCTTTATGCAACAGACCATCACTCTCACCAGGAGGGGTATCTTGAATACCATTCGCAACCCGGCGGTACTGTGGCTTCGATTTGCAATGTACTTGATGTTGTCGCTTATGATTGGCCTTGTATGGCTTCGTCTGGGAAGCTCCGCGTCGGTTATCAATGACTACAACTACGCCTTGTTCTACACTTGTGCCTTTATGATCTTCATGTCTGTTTCTGTATTACCAGCATACTTGGAAGAACGATCGGTCTTGGTTCGAGAGCGAGCAAATGGTGCTTACTCCGTGGGTGCCTATATATTTGCCCATACTTTATACGAAATTCCGTACGTATTCCTCTTGGCGTTGATGGCATCGTCGGTGACGTACTGGCTTGTCGGATTCACTTCATCTGCCAGACGTTTCTTCATCTTTGTGGCGAACTTGTTCTTGTCCCTCTTCGTCGCAGAATCGATGATGGTGCTTATTTCGGCTGTGATTCCGATTCTCATCGTTGGAATTGCGGCTGGAGCGATGACATTTGGTCTCTTCATGTGCGTGATGGGTGCATTTATAAGTGTTGATCGTATTGGATGGTGGTTAAGGTGGGTTCGATACGTCGCTGCTCATTTCTACTCCTACTCCACGTTCCTTGTGAATCAATTTCGCGATACAACCTGGGATGCATCGCCGAACACCTTCCCACCATTCTTGGAACCTGTTCCTGGTGAAGAGGTATACAGGGCTCTCGGTCTTGAAGAGCGACTATGGGTGAATTTTGTCGCACTGATTGCAATGGTGGTATTCTACCGCTTGTTGGCAGCAATTTGGCTACAGGTTTTCCTCAAGGGAAAGAAATGAGCAATATTTTCAGGCTGACATTCGGTGTGGATGACATCTTCTCTCAAGACAATTACATCGCGTCGCTGAGATGAGGCATGCGATGTCATGAAATACGTTGTCGACTAATGAAATGCTTTTGAATTTCGGCAAGAGCGTTTGTTTCTGCTACGTTAGATCATTACAAGGTTGATCGGGTAATTACGGGTGCAAAGCCTTCAAGAACCAGTATTGTCGAGAAAAATGCAAGCTCGTAAGTGCTGAGGCTGTATGTACTGTGGACAGAGCTCACCGAGCGGTCATGGGACTTTTCTTATTAAAAATCCCTCTACGGCTTACCGCTTGTCACGCTACACAATAAAACACTCGTGTTCCAAGCAAGTGCCAGCCATGGGATCTCATGGACTTAGGTTAGTGGGCTTATTCGTAATGGCGGTCGACGATCATATTCAGGCAGGAAATTGAACGGAGCACAGGGCGAAAGACAACTTGACCATCATTAAACACAGATTCTTGATGGCAATCGTTTGAAGCACCAATGGCGCTTGAGCCAAGTTGTTTTGCAGGGAATGTAATGGAACAAATGCCGATTTCTGTCTTGAGAAAGTGGCACATGCGGAAAGGTTGCACCAATTATCAGGCATGAAATGGAATCAAAATCGGTAGATTCTTTAAGTCGATGAAAACAACTTGTTGTTCTGCGGTGCAAGGTGACGGGGCACTAAGGCTTGGTCTACTACGACAGATATCGCTCTCACTCGCATAGTTGGCTTATCTGTAACTTCATACAAACCTCCGGCTGCAAGGATGAATGTGCAACAGCATGTCGTGTGGAACAATCGCGTCTTCCTCGATTTGGCGGCTCAGGGCACGGACAGAAACTCTTTTCCTGATCAGGACGCCAACATCCTGATACGTTGTACGTCGAAATACATGCATTCATGGGGCATATCACACAGCAGTTGACAAAGTAGCACGTGCTCGAAGCGTATGTGCAATATCGGGTTGGACCCGAATCTCAGTGCCCATCGGCACTGGCTGAAACCGCGTGCAGCTGCGGCTTCCAATTGCCTTTTTCTTTGACGCTCGGGACTATAGCGGTGGAATTTTTTCCAATTGGCGGGCGGCGCGCGGTTCCTCGTATAGGTTTCAACATGCTGTCATGAAGAGCACAATCTATGAAGAAAGAGACTTGGTTACCAATACCTTTCCCATTATGTCAAGCTGACGTCACGAGAAATGGGCAAATCGTTTTGGATCAATGTTGAACTCCTCAACATTTGCCCGTCGTTGCAACCGCTCGTCATGCTAAGGATCATCATCTGTCTTACGTAAGCCTGTTGAAAATTAGAACCGGGCTGAGGGTTTGGGCTATCCAGCACCAATGAATGGCTGTGCGTATAGTCTACATTTAAGAAGCATGGTGCCCCGCATAGAATCATGCCCTATGCCTCTTCCGAGTCGAAGCTATAAAGTACTTACCAAATGATAAGTGGGTGATCGTTTAAGTAGAAGTCCAAGAAATTAAAAGCAGTGATTAAAACAATCTTTATACAGAATTTGTTTCAAGAAGTCAGAGAATAACGTCCAAGCTCTGTGGTAAGAACTAGCATTATCGAAGCAAAAGAAACAAGGTACGCATCCAGTAAGCAGCTAACAAATGGCGAAAGAAACTAGTTAAAATCCAAACTGTCCGTTGATACAAGCTTCACAAATGTCAAACAGTTCGAACGAATGATTGCAAAATATCATCGATTACAACATCAAACGTCAGTCCAATCACTTCTTCAACGTCAGCTGCAACTCGATGGCATCTCCTTCTTCATCGGCGCTGACTCTCACCTTAAACTTGCGATTGAAGATAGGATTCGGCCAATAATTTGGAGTATTCTTTTTGTTGCCATACAAAAAGTATCGTGCAGTCCAGTCTGTCCAAATCAGGCTGCCATCAATGAAGAAGTCTACCTTGGAAATCTCCTTGGTGGCCACAACCTCTAAGGTAAGCTGCTTGTATGCGGAGACATTAACATCAGAATCCGACCCAAGCACCTGCACCACGTTTCCATCAGCAACGAGCTGCACCTGCGTGAGAACACTGCGTCCGGTCGCAACATTGGCAACATCGGCACCCGATACCGCCTGCTGTCCGCGCCGTTCATTGCCACTTGCACGCGCCAAAACTTTCACATCAGCACATTGATAATACTCCTCAGGGTTCCGCGTAGCGCTACACGGTTTCTGCACACGCGTGACGCCTCCTCTGGCACCGCTTTGCCCAAAACACTGCCCCCAATTCTTGGGTCGATCCGGGCCATCATAAAATGAGATAACACCGGGGGGGTTGCAAGTGTTTGCAGCTGACCAGAACCAATGCAATACACAGTGATCACAAACGAGATCCTCTGGCAGAATCCATTTCATTTTGTTGTTTCCCATCCTCTCTTGCGAGTTTTCCGGCTTGGTAGCGCACGGCAAGTACCACCGCAGCGGGTAGTTGCGGTCGATGGGGGCGCATTGCTTGTCAAAGCCCGAATCACAGTCCGGGTTTGGAGCGCGGCGTAGGGCATAGCAATGGCCCTGTTCAAAGCACTGTTCGGAGATCTCGCCACCACATTTCGCGACATCACAAATATGGAACTGGACGAACCCGTTGTGGTGCGCAACGATGTTGACCTCAGTGGTTATGACGTCACCCTGCGTATAGGTTTTGGTAATCTGAGCACCGTAGTAAAAGCGTCCTCCTCTCATGTGTTCTTGTTCACCACGGGCAGGGTCGCCGCACACACCGGCTCTCCAGCGAAAACCCTTCTTGAGCGGCTCGAATGGAACCCAGTTGTTACCAGAAAGACGCAATTGGCTTCGGGCGGCGGCGCCCGGGGCATCGTCCTTGTCGCCCGCCGGAAAGTGGGCTTTCAAGTCCTTGGGCGCATTGTTCCAAACTCCCTTTCCGCGGTTGAACTTGTTGTCGGGATTCAGCGTGCCTCTCTGCGGCGGATCGGAAAGAAGACCGTGTGCGTTGACGCGGACAAGCAGCGCACAAAACAGCCAACAGATGGCGGTGAACATTTGAGCAATGGGGCCAGACGACGGGACGCACTTGACATACGGAGCGAGGGTGGCGGGGTTGGGGACAGCCGTCGCGGGGGAAGCAGGCAGTGCACGGCGCGGTGCGCCTTTAACATGGCGGCGAAGGGCGGGCGCAGCCGACGGGCGGCCAGGCTGCACCAGGTGGCAGCTGCGTGCGGCGAGCGCGTGCGCATGGCGCTGACGTGCTGCGCCTCGCTGCGCCTTGCCTCGCCGCGTCAGTGCTGCGGCTGCCGCCGCTGGAGCGCAGCACAACGGACTTAAGCGCGCGACGCGCAGCGTGCGTATGACATATCAGAGGCTTGAGCTCTCAGCTGCTCGGTGGCAGCCAGCGTGCGCCACCGTCGCTGCTCTTCTCCGCGCATGACGTCATCAGCGTCGTGGTGCCACGGCGCGTGGCGTCGCGAGTGCCGCGCACCGCACGTGTGATATTGTGCCACGCGTGCACGTCACACATCTTGCAGCGCGGCGAGGGCGGGAGGGGGCGGGAGGAGAAGGCGCAATCGCCGCGGCCGTCGTCGCAGCGCCACGCGCGGTCGTCAGCCTCATCGGAGCAGTGCAGCCGCGCGCAGGCAGTCGCGATGAGCGCGACGGCCATGGCGAGCGTGTCGCTGGCGCTGCGCGTGGCGGCTGGCGCGTACGTGCTGCAGACGCACGTCGTGAGCACGACGCTGGCGATCGGGCCGAGTATGCAGCCGACGCTGAACGTGCGCGGCGACGTGTTGCTGGTGTGGCACGTCAACGCGCGGCACGCGCGCCGCCTCGACGTCGTGGTGGCGCGCAAGCCCACGTCGGCCTCGCAGCAGGTGGTTAAGCGCGTGACCGGCGTGGAGGGGCAGCGAGAGCCGCGCCGCGCCGAGCTCGCGCCGCGCATCGCGCGCCACCACGTGTGGCTGGCGGGCGACAACGCGCGCGCATCCACCGACTCACGCCAGTACGGCGCGGTGCCGCGCGCCTTGTTGCGCGGCCGCGTCGTGTGCCGTTTGTGGCCGCCGCGCGCGGCGGGACCACTGGGCGGTAAGCCGCGCGACGCCTGGGAGCGGCGCGCGCCGTAATTTTTGAGGTGCAACGTGTGGTGGTGGTGGCGGTGGCGGCGGGGGAGGGGGGCAGACGGGGGGCGGCTGGACAGCGCTGGTGAGACAAAGAGCGTCGCTGCACACGCAGCGCGCATGTTGTGCGAGCGCAGCGCACGCACCCACTCGCTTCCCTCTCGCCCCCCCCCCCATTTCTCGCCGTCGTCGTTCGTCGCGCTGGGCGCTTTGGCTCGGCGTCTTCCCGTGGCGCCTTCTCTTGGCGCCTTTGCTCCCTTTTGCCTCACACTCGCGCTTTGCGCTCTCGCTCGGCGCTTTCGCTCGGCGCTTTCGCTCGGCGCTTTCGCTCGGCGCTTTCGCTCGGCGCTTTTGCTCGGCGCTTTTGCTCGGCGCTTTTGCTCGGCGCTTTTGCTCGGCGCTTTCTGTTGGCGCTCTCGCCGGCGGCGCTGCCCGCCTGACCATGGCGCCCCGCTCGCTCTCCGCCACCTGCGATGGGTGGCACACCTTCAACGCCACCATCTTTGACCCTGTGCGCATCGCCGCCATCGCTCACCTGCGCTACGCGCCCATGCGCGAACGCGGTGCCATCATCATGAAGGCCACACACCCCGCAGAGTACCGCGTCTCGCACCACGCCGCCTCCGGTCTGTGGGACCTGGTGCCCACCGTTAATGCCGGCGCTGCGCAGCATGTCTCGCCGTCCATCGTCGACCCTGCTCTTCATGTGTCTGCCCCCTCGTCGGACAGCCCCAAGCGCCAGCACAACTCCGTCCCCGACTCCCTGTCTATGAACCAAGCAGTCATGTCCGCCCTCAAGAAAAGTGCCACGCACAGACGCTTCGCTATCACTATGGGTTCGAATCGCCACTTCATGCTGCATCCGAGCGCCACTTCCAGCCGCCATTTTGTTCTGTGTGAGCTGCATGCAGGGCCCTCCATCATTTCGTCCAGCCCGAGGACCGCCCCGCACCCCTCACAGTTTGAACATAACCATGACGACGAGAATGATGATGGCGTGCAGGTGGCTTCGTTCACTTGTGATGGCGTTTGGAAGAGGAGTTACAGCATCTCCGTAGAACGACTCATTCCTGACGAGCTGGTCGTGTTCTGTTTCTGGCTGGTTAACCTCATGAATAGGAGGGCCAATCGTGCTGACCCGGCGCATGTCCATGGATCCGCTTGAGCTGAGCTCGCGCCCGACTGCGCTGTCACGCACTTGTTACTTGTTTTCGACTAGTTTGTTTTCCCTACTTCTGTGCGTGCTTAGATTTGTGTTGATCATCACGGCACGTGGTATGCGCGCCGCTTTGCTGTGGTATTTTGCGTTGTAAATGTGCATAAGAAACGGCGCGTCAAGAAGATCATAAGCTCAGCTTAGTAAAGTATACTGGCAAGGGTTGTGTGAGCTGCGTCTCGCCTACAATGCCGCACGGAGATTCATTTTACAGTTTGGGAACAATGGCCCGTGTCATGCGTCGTGTATGTGTCGAATGGTAAATCACGCGCCTTGGCTATCGCGCTCCGTGTGTCCGATGCACATCTGACGTAGCCATTGTCTGCGGCACGAAAGATTTTAGGAAGGGGTGCCAGAAGGGTCGGTAGATACGGCCTGCGCATCGATGTGAGCCATCAGTACAGTTTGCCGTGGCGGCGTGGGCCAGACGCGCTCACTGCCTCTACTGTCTCACAAACCCGTACACCTTGTTCTTGCTGCACGTGTGTGGTCAGCATGCTTCTCGTGCGTTCCCCCGAGGGCCGTCCGTGGCGAGAGCCACCCTGCAAACGTGATTGCTGTCGTCGTGGCGAGGGGCGCATTTTGGGGCGCCGCAGGCGTGGTGGATTTACAGCGGTGCGGTGACTAGAGCCTGACGTTTGTCACGCTGATGGGGTCCCACCGCTCTCGATCTCCGCACGACGCGGTGAACGTTTTGTGTCCGCAGTCGCACGACGTGCCTGCGTTGACCGCTGTCTGAAAGGTGCAGTAAGGTCCTGCAGAACTGTGACCGTTTGGCCACATGTCGCCGTGGAGATGCTCAAGGCCGTGGTTGCACTTCTGATGCTGGCGTCGTAAGCTTACTGCGGTGATGCGCTATAGAGCTGTAGAACACGTGCCAGGTCACATATTATTGTTGTTTTTGCTTGGTTCACGTGTTTGGTTTGGCGAAATCAAAATTGGAAGGGAGGGAATTACGACGCACCCCCCAGTTCCAGAACGATGCCGACGCAACGCTCACACTCCCTTTCGCGAGCCCCGTAGCTTTTGAGGCGACTCACCGCCGTGTATGCCCTCACTTCGTTTGAACCAGTTGTTGGCTCATGACGGTTCTACCCCTCGTCTATCCAGCACTGCGCTTTCTCTGTTCATTTATTATAGTGACTCATCACCAGTAAAAAAGGGCACAACGAACCACAGAACTGCAAATCGTCCCTTGAGAAGACTTGTCATAAATTGCATGGAGAACACGACAACCTACTCGCCAAGTGTTTCGATGATTACCACCCCCAGTCCAGGCCCGCACCTTGATCCTTGCATCCCAATGGCCCTCTCATTCGCACCAATACAGCTGATTCGCCGACCAGTACGTCTGTCACTTTGGACACTTATCGCGGCAGCGAATACAATTCATTATACAGAAACGTACCACGTGAGCGATAAAGCCAACTCGCTCGTAAAAAAGAGATTCAATACCCGTAAAAGGGGGTTTGCAGTCCGTACTTACTTTACAACAGAAAACCAGACCTTAAAGGCCTTGTTTTGCACGGTCTCTAACAGACTCGCATGGCAGCATTTACATTTTGTTCAACGATACATCAGACCTCAGTGCCATCTATGGTGCTAAACATTTCATGGTCAAGAAAGATTTACCGCTGGGCAAAAACTTCTTCCAAGCTGTCCTTATCCTCGTATCATGAGACTCAGCTTGTAAGGTACGGCTCCTATCGATAATTACGAATGGTTGTATGCCATGTATTTCAAAATGAGATCCTTATCTGCTCTCCGCACATAACTATCTTACACAATCTGCCGCGATCTGAGGAACTAAGATCTTTAGCGCACCGAAACGCGTGCTGTATCAAACCCAGCGGTTCAGAAAATCCGCACATCACTCCTGATGAATGCTTTCAATCCTTTGGATGTTTCGTAGCAGTCGAGAATACCCGGAAAGTGTACCCTTGCATACCACCGCTCTTGTGCAAGAATTGTGGCAACGTCCTACAAAATGAAAGTCCCTTGTAAGTCTGATTCACATGAGAACACCTAATTTTCAGAGCAGTCCCCTGAGAATATTTCTCATAATCCCACACGATCTAAGTTTGATGGGAGCAGGAAAGCATAGTTCGTGAGAGACCCACCATTTACGCCGTGTTCACGTCCATGTTTGGGGTTCCCGTCATTCGGGCCTTTTTTCTTCTCACAAGAAGCAGCACAATAATAAGAGACAGAATCAGCACGATCGCACCGGCGACTATTAAGAAGATTATCCATGGATCCAATGAATTTTCGTCATCACATTCCAAATCTTTCTCGCATAGCGGCGCTTCTCTTTCTCTAACATACATTTCAATATCGTTTGTCACGTTAAACGCGATAGCACGAATGGCATCCCCATCTCTTTCTTGTTTGAAGCCGCTGTCAAGTCCGACGAAGTCCAGTTTACCGTTTTCTTCAGAAACAAATTGCACAATTACCTGATCCACAGGTTCTCGGAATGTACCGTATCGCCATAAAATGACGTTGTCTTTGGGGTAAGATTTTCCGTTGGTACCGTCACAGCTCCTGCTAAACCGCATCGCACCGTTAGAAACTTTGTATCTGACACTGTACGAACTGTTCAACGATGAGGCTTTTGTTTTAAACGCTATGGTCGCTCTGTTTTCCTCTTCGTCTACCGAAATGGAGCTCCCAATCACTCTTTTGTTGATCGTCACGCGCAGATCACTTACTTGTTGGACATTGGGGAGCCTGTAGATAGTCCGCTGAAAGCTCGTGTCGACCGTGTGGGGAAAGAATAGCTTCTCGGATACTATCAACGAACAATTTTGTTCGCGAGCAATGTTGATAAGAACCCCACATAGAAAGCGAGGTGGATTCTCCTTGTTCGCTGAACCAGTGCACGTGATTTCCTGACAATGAGTGATTTCAAACAGAAAGAGAAGTAGAAGCATGATAAAATGAATTGCATGCCTTCCCGGAGTAACATATCCCAGCGACGGCGCCCCCATTTTCTCCTCAGGGGTTGAGCCGTTGGTCCACTTGGCTCTGCGACAAGGGCGTGTTGACCCCCGTGAGACAATATTGATCGGCCAATTCGTGGAACGACCTGCTAACTTTAGGCACTAACCGTAAGCGTCATGTATCACGAATTGCATGTCTCGAGTCTAAATTCCCAATCCCATCATTGACTAGTCGGTGAGCTAGAGCGAGGGGTAAGTGTCTTTCGCACGCCTTTGGGTGGGGGATAATAAGAAATTAAAAAATGTTTCCGTTCTGCATGCGTGGCGAGCCACCCTGCCACAAGTAGCATACCGAGGATGATTCACCTCTCAACCACTGTATACTGCGCGATACGAACGGAATGAAAAAGTTGAACAGCTATCTGAATCGGTGGAGCTGAAATGGTGGTGGCGTCAGCGTATGTCCGATGCGGTAGAGCTTTCTTCATTTGTATTATTTGTCACCGCCCCTGATTCCGAGTGAAGTAGGGGCGTACACATCTCTTGATGCATGTGTTTCTTTTGGAGACGGTGGTAGAGTTTTCACGTCCGAACATCGGGATATATTTGACACAAATGATCTGTATGGCTCCCATTTCCTCTCGATATTGCATGAACACATCGTCTTCTTCAGGTAGGCTACTTCACGAGGCTCTTTACAATGTGCCAAATACACTGCGACTACACACTCGTGACGGCCAAGTCAAATCTAGACGGTGGAGATCTACTTGCATTGGAGAGCATATTTGGTAGTATGGCCCACATTGACAGAATTCGCTCCACTACTGCAGTGCGGCCCGGAAATGGCTTCCACGATTGCGGCGCGAGAACTGTCATTCCATGCAAGCCTTGGAAGAGTGGTGGAAAGCGTCAAGTGCGATGGCACATTTCGGTGGTAGCGTTGCGAAGGGACCAGTGCACGACCACGAGGAGCAGGACATTGCCCATGAGCCTTGCTCAACGATGGAGCTAACCTGTGTTTTCGTCGGGCGAGTAAAATCAACGGGAGACCTCGCGATCAGCCCTTACAGAATTCGTCTTGCGTATCTGGTACCCAATGAATGGATCTCCTCTGGTTCATCTTCTCAAAATTGAGATCTGCTAAGATTCTTTTGTTTCAAACGCGATCCTTCTGTGGGTGGGAGATATACCCTTTCCGATGTGGAAACAAATGCAGCCTGTGGAAGACCGAGAGCGGTCGTCAGTGTCCACTGCTGCATTGGTGAGAAAAGGCGCCTCTACTCCATTGAGAAGCACCGGCGTGGCGCTACGCGAGGGCAGAGAAGCCGTGGGCATGACGCCTCATGGTGCGGGATAGAGGAATTGACATGTTGCAAAAAGTATGGCGCGCTGGCACCCACAGCGCAGGTGTTTCACGAACCGCAGCTCTTACAGTAGCATCACATTTGGACAAGCCGCTTGAATGTGGTGTTGCGAGCTCCTCACGCCGCCATGGGGCTGAGGATTGGATGGAACGACACACGACAGTTTAAAACGATCAATAATTTTCTCACGCTCACATATTAGTGTAGCCACTCCCCACCATGGCAACGAGCCACCACACAAAAGTTTCAGCAGTGCCCCTGTCTTCAGAAGCCGCGACTTTCTCACACCGAGCTCTCAATGAAGCCCACCCGTCCTCGTTCCCCTCCGTCGCTGTCTGGGACACCATCCGTGTCAGCTTCCAGCTCAGATACAGACGAGCTCGACGATGCCCGTCGTCAGACAGAGGCTGAGATTCTCAGCAAGATCCACCGTTTGCATCTCCAACTTGAATCTGTTCGAGGTGAGCCGGTTGAAGATGACGATGACCAAGTACAAGGAAACGGCTCGAGCATCGGAAGCAGGTCGTATACCAGACTCGACAATGCAGTTTCCCAGGGAAGACGAACCCCACGCCTGATTGTCGTCAGCAATCGACTGCCCGTCACTGTCTCAAAGACAGATACGGGAGAGTGGAACTTCCGAGTCAGTTCCGGCGGCCTGGTCAGTGCTCTTGCAGGTGTCAAAAACCAAATCCCGTTCATCTGGGTTGGATGGACAGGGAGAGAGGTTGCCTCCGCTGAGCAAGAAGATATGAGAACTCGTCTCGTGGAAGAAATGAATTGCTATCCTGTTTTCCTGTCTGATGGAGATGCCAATCTCTTTTACAACGGCTTTTGCAATGACGTTCTGTGGCCTCTCTTCCATTACGTTCCGTTGCCCATCGTCTCCTCGGATGGTGAACGCAAATTCGACTACAAGTACTGGGATGCTTATTCGCGAGCAAATCACCGTTTTGCAGATGCTGTGATGCAGTTGTACGAGCCTGGTGACCTTGTGTGGGTGCAAGACTACCATCTGATGCTGTTGCCTAGCCTTTTACGCAAACGAGTACGAGATGTGACCATTGGCTTCT
This sequence comes from Gracilaria vermiculophylla, assembly GCA_019155205.2. Taxonomy (NCBI): domain Eukaryota; phylum Rhodophyta; class Florideophyceae; order Gracilariales; family Gracilariaceae; genus Gracilaria; species Gracilaria vermiculophylla. Next base: position 1,144,908 of record JAHNZQ020000308.1, read on the forward strand.
TTTTGCACACTCCTTTTCCGAGTAGTGAGGTGTATCGCATTCTTCCCGTACGAAACCATGTGTTGCAGGGCGTTTTAGCGGCAGATCTGATTGGATTTCACACATATGATTACGCTCGGCATTTCTTGAGCGTGTGCACCCGCATACTGGGCTTGGAGGCTAGTCCGAAGGGCGTTATATACAAGGACCATTTCGCCAATGTCGGTATATTTCCTATCGGCATTGATCCTAATACTTGGATTAATGCTCTTCAGACCGCTTCTGTCAAAGAGCGTATACTTGACCTAGAAGACAAGTTCAAAGGCAAAAAAGTGCTTCTTGGGGTTGATCGATTGGATTACATAAAAGGGGTTCCGCACAAGCTGATGGCGTTCGAAGTCTTCTTGTCGAAACACCCCGAATGGAAGGATAAAGTTGTCCTTGTTCAAATTGGTGTTCCGAGCCGAACTGAGGTTGATGAGTACAAAAAGCTCATAAGTCAAACAAATGAGCTCGTTGGACGAATCAATGCGCAGTATGGAAGCGTAGAGAATGCTCCTATTGTGTTCATTAATCAGTCTGTGACATTCGATGATTTGTGTGCTCTATACAACATTGCCGATGTGGCAGTAGTCACATCAATTCGTGATGGTATGAATCTGGTGTCATACGAATACGTCGTTTGTCAACAAGAGCGCCACGGGGTTCTCGTTTTGTCTGAGTTTGCGGGATCCGCCCAGTCACTCTCGTCTGCAATTCGTGTTAATCCGTGGAATATCGAGGAAGTTGCGTCCGCTATGCATGAAGCGTTGACTATACCCGATAGAGAACGGGCATTGAAGCATTGGAAGCTTTTGCACTACGTTCAAAAACATACAGCGGCTTTTTGGGCAGGGTCTTTCGTGGCAGAGTTGCAACAAATTGAACGTCTAACCAAGGCTCTAGAAGTGCACAAACCGAAGCAGTCCCTGTTGCGAGTGTCGGTTGATTTGATGCCGGAGTTGCGTCAGCGAAAGAAACGTCTCTTCATATTTGAATACGAAGGCACTCTCTGTCATCCTGCAGCTTTACCTGATCTTGCCATCCCCACCGTGACAATTCGAAGGTTTTTGCACAGGCTTTGCGCGGATCGAAGAAACGTGGTTTACATCATGTCAGGAAGATCAGGAGAAACGTTGGAAAGCTGGTTTGACGAACTCGAAATAGGTCTCGTTGCAGAGGAAGGTTGCGACATTCGTCACCCTGGGGAAAGCATCTGGGAGTCGACAATCGAGGACGACGATCAGTCTTGGAGAAGCAGTGTCTTGCCTATTCTTCAGTACTTCACGGAGCGCACTCCCGGTTCCCATTTGGAACAAAAGGAAAAGACAATCACCTGGCATTTCAAGGACGCTGATCCCATGTTTGGATCATGGCAAGCAAAGGAGCTTCAACTCTTGCTGGCTGAATCCTGTCTCAACTTGCCTGTCGAAGTCGTTTCTGGGCAAAAGAATCTTGAATTGAGACCCGTCGGAGTGTCGCGAGTGGGGGCTCTACAGAAGATTCTGTCACGACTGTCAGAGGAATTGGACTTTGCTTTTGCCTCGGGTTCAGACAGAGCTGACGAGGATCTGTTTTCGTTCTTGAATCAATATGTTCGGAGTGGGGACGGGCGAGTCGTGACTTTGGCATGTCGCATCGGAGGAAAGTCTGATAGCTCTTCCGCTGAGCGTTATGTGCCAGATCCCGATACATTTGTGCGGATGATTCGAGAACTTGGTCAGACAGGGAACCCTTCCTCCATGAAGAGGGAGCGCTCTGCAAACAATCTCAACCCCAATAGTGTGTTGCGTAGAGGAAATCAAGAAGCGAAGAATCGTATCCAACGCATCAACAATGGTCAGAGGAGTCGAGATTATGATGGCAACGTGATTTCAGTGGGCAAACCACCACAACAAAGACCGCGAACAATTGCACGCCAATCGAAATCAGATGTTGGAGCGTTCAAGGTTGAAAGGCCCGTAGATGAGTTGAAATTGAAAAGTGCTGGTAGCTCTTGAGTTGAGCGGCCGCATTGATGACTTTTTGAAAAGGTATACCAGTTGTACCTTCGTGCAGTTAGCACTGTGTTGCGGAGGGAATTATTATGATGCGGACGGTTACTAGTGTCGCCAAGGGTATTGTCATGCCACGCGTGGCCTGGTTTGTAAAAATTTTGTGCTTGCATGTTCTATGTAGAACAGGGGACCAACGGGAAGGTCATTACTGTACGAAGAGAGGAGGTTGCCAGCATTATGCACAACCTGACGGCATGGTGTATACTTGCTCAAACGTATGTACGATGAGCCACTCCATCCTTGTAACGTATGTGGGCGTTCTGAGGCGTTATTTCCGTTCCGACGTCGATCAGGCAAGCTCCAGAACTTGTGACAATATCGTCGAAGCGATAGTTGATTGTTGACTTTCCGCGTATGCATGTGGAGAGGCTGTAGATGCGAGAATATGATGAGAGCATCGAATGCATCCAACTATCCCTGGATATTTTGAGAGACCTTATCCTTCTCAGTTATTGGCTATAAGCTGAAGAAACAAGTGATGTAGTCTGTTAAGTCGACATGACGATGGCAACCTATTTTATTGAAGGTAAAGATATCTGTAGGCCTTTGTTTGAAGGCGGTTGCTCGGCGGTTGGCGACTGGCAGAATTTTTACCTTCTAGAAAACACCCGTTTCGTGTCTTGTATGAAGGGTAGAAACACACGCAGTGATGTACTGTATGAGGTTCTTTGGGTGCAACGCCATGGCCCGAATGGCGCAAGTAGTTGATGTTCCTACATCAGATCTAGCTAGAGGGCGGGAGGACAGCCGTAGGATATTTTCAAATCGGATTGTGTCGCAAGTTGACATGGGGCAAAACTGTGTCCTTCAACGCTGGGCCGATATCAGGCTTTGATACTCCCGACTCGGAGATCTACAGCTGGCGCTAGTCAACGAGCTCAAAACTAGTGAGGTGGATGATTTACATATATCAAAACCGGCAAGTTGTAGTGATTTGGTACGGATCTATGCGAGAAAGCTAGTGGAGTGAAATGCCAACAACGAAACTGAAGCCAAGTCAGGTGCAGCTGTCGAAAAAAGATTACATGCCTGCCTTACGCAGCGTGTGCATGGCCCAGTGAAGTACCTTCTGCGCACTCTCGGGGTGGCGCACATCAAACATTGTGAGGGTGGCTTCATCATGCGTAGTCTCCTCCCAAAGATGGGTGAAAACGGAATTGACCACGACCATTCTCCTCTCACACGGAACCAGAGTGCAGTACTGCTTGTAGCTCATGGGCTTACCGTTGATGCGCAGCATATGGAATTCTGAGGCGCACGGAAGCGTGGATTGGGGGCAATAGGCGTTGACAGTGTTGCCAACCTTGTGCACGAAGGTGTCGACAGTGTGCCCCTTGTTAAGGAGATATTGCTCGTCCACGCAAACTGGTTCTGTCGATTCTTCAGGCTCCTCTGACGATTCCTCAGGCTCGCCTGACATCTCCGCTGTGGGCATGGCGGTCTCTTCTGCTTCCGGGGAAGGTTTCATATCTTCTTGGCGAACCAACCAGTCAATCGTGGGCGTGCAATGTGCGCTTGACAGTACAAGTGCCAGGACCAACACAGCCAACAAGGAAAAGCGTGTCATTTTCAGAGAGTATGCTATGGACACCGGATCGGCGAGGAAATGTCGATATATACGGCACCAGAGTTGTTGAGGAGTGGATAGAGGGTGGAGGCGCGATGAGGTGGTTGAAGTCTGCTTGGGGCAGAGGAGGCTGTTTATATAGTGGTGAAATGAAGCGTCATTGTTGGACACGCGAAGGGCGGGTTACTACCGTTTAGATTACAGTGCGCAAGAAAACGGTGTTGCGCGCTCGCTGTTGGTGCATTTCTCGAAGCGCACGGCGCTGCGCTCTAAATGCATCGCAACCAGTCGCACGACACCACAGACACGCACACAATTCTAAGTGAAGCGCGAACCAGCGAGACATCCCATTCGCGCATTGGCCACAAGCCGCGTCGACGCGCATGTACACTTGGCGCGGCTTGAATCCCTGCCGTCCGTCTCTGCGCGAGGAGCGTGCAGCATTGCTTCACCCGCCGCGCGCCGAACCCCCCCCCCCCCCCCAGGATCTGCGCTTTCCTCCGCATCGCGTGCGGAGGGCGCGCCGCCGTGTCCAGCAGCGCGAGCGGTACGCTGCTTGAGTGCGCGCGCCCGCAACCCTCCATACGTGTCCTTTCCTTATCTTTTATTGCTGGAGGACTGTGACGTATGCATCGCACTTCGGTGCACGCCCACGCCTTGGCTCTAACTTCACACACGCGTGATGGCAGCCTGGCCTGCCGCTGTGCATCAACACGTTTGGGCATAACGCGAGGCTGCAGCGCTACCCTTGTGGTTTTAGTTCGAATTTGTATTGAGTGAGACTGGGTTTATGTCAACGCTAACTGTCGTCTCTACATCTTTGCCGCTGGTAACCACCTCGAGCGGGTCCTTCACTTGCCACAATTAACTCGACGTGTGAATGCTAAGCGTCGTAGATTGGCTCTGTGTACAGCATTCCTACAAGTCCAAAACACGCGATGCCTCAAGCAATGTGCCTACGGGACCGTCCTGGTCTTCGCCTTTATTCAACGTTCCATGCGAGTCCATGTTCTTTTCCTCATGCTGTTGACACTTATCATCCCCGACGTAACGAGACCACCAACACCGTCTCTTTAATGCGAATCTCTTGCTGTGCATCGCTGACCGTATTCTTGATTCGTTTTGCTCGTAAAATATGCCCACACAGTCAAGCTTGTGAACCGGTACAACATACCCAAGCCCGCCTTACCCTTGCAGAAGCTTCACTGTCAGCGTTCCACAACCTTTCCCTCCTAAACTCATTTTCGAAACAGTTTAAAACCCGTGCTGCAACCTCGCGGTGCCAGCAGTTTGGCTACGACGCGCAGAGCACAGCTCCGTTCCGTGAGACAGCGTTCAGGAGGAACAGTTGGCACCAACTGCTCGCGTCTACGCCAACAATCTCATCGCGAAACTTCTGCCAGATATGACGCGTCTCACTGCTCAAGCAAAGCAGACAAGTCGCCAGGCACAGCAAAGCTTCTCCAGGTCACCAAAACCCATCGACAACATCTGCATGTGGTAGGCCACTATGATCTTCTGGAAACACTCGGTGCCACTCGACCAGCGAGCGTGTTTAGGAGGATCCGCGCAACTACAGCTGCACCGCTTCTCATTCGTCATTGGGCATTTCTTTTTCCCCGCTCCAGCGCAATCCCCATACCGTGACGTCACTGGTTTTGAAACTAACATGAAAACAGAACTTTAAAAAACGGTTGATAATAGTCATAGGCCGCCTGGATCCGGCCGGCTCGCTGGGATCAAAGTTGTCGTCTGGTTGTGCAATTTACCATGATTTCTCAGAAGAGTCATCTTTCCAGTTCAGTTACGACGGTAGCTTACCTTTTCAACTTGAGGCGAGAAGGCGCTCTAAGCGTTACCAATAGTGTGCTCCCAGCTCTCATTCTCCGCATCCCAAGATTGGGGTTTCCATCTTATCAGGTTTACCACGGTGCGAAGTATCCATGAGTCATTGCAGCGTAGAGCAGAATCCTACATGTGCTTGGCACCTTCGTCTGAAACAAATTCGGGCCCGCATTTCGAACTTTTTGCGCAAGCGGTAATTCAAATCAAGAATAATGGCCCCGCACGACTTTGAAGGTCAACTGTATGTGATTTTCAGATGATGTAAACCCACATTCCTAGCTTCTCAGTTTTCCATGTAGTCAATCATACAAAATCAATGTGTAACTCACAATACTTCGCAATGTTTCTGCCAGTTGAAGAAGCATTCTTGAAAAAGTAGGCGTCGCATGTACGCAATGAAGGGAAATGAATATGCATCAAACTGGCTCTCATTTTTCATACTCAAGCCGTGCCTGCATTGTAGTCGGGTAATGTTCATTGGGAGGCCCACTCACTGCATATCGTGCGAGAATTTGGAAAATTACTACCTGAGCACAAAGCATGGATCGTGGCTGATACGTATTGAGTGATTCACGAGGAGTCGGTAACATTCGGTACATGAACATAAAGCAAGTGCTAATCGCCTCCAGCACATGATCTACAACTCACTTGTTCCGGCACAGTCCTCAGCGGTTACAATGAGATATGGGCAAATAGACCCTAACTTCGCCCTTTCCACGAATGCTCCCTGCCTTTATGATGTGGCCTTCATTGAAGATCTCGACGCCTGTCGCTTTGAAGTCTTTCCATAAGTACAAAGGCCTATGTCGAACGGTCTTTTGAACAGGACGTTTGGAAGAGATATCACAGCATTCCTTCGAGGCAACTATACCAAATTATTTAAAACTCTTGACATTGCTACCTCCATCTTCAGATCAATCCCTGATCTTGTGCAAAGAACCAGGTCGCTTTGATAGTTGAGAAACGGAAATCTAAGCCCGCGTTGATGGTGGCTTGAAGTAGTGTGTTTGCAGTTGTATTCACCCCAACGGATTGACAGTCGCTAAGGAGTTACTTCAACTGGAAGTGATTCGTCGGAATCATGCAGTGCGCCCTCAATATGACGAGATGCATCACCCTCTTCCGTTGGCAAATTGCGACGTTTCCCACACTTATATCGTTGCATCTCTGCCCATAAAGCTAAACAAATCCCAACAAAGCCAGTGGGGAATACGATTACAGACAACGGAATAAGGACGACCAGAATTCCAATGTCATGAACAGCTTGCTCACTGCAAGCTACATCACCTCTGGTTTGAGAAATAATGTCGGATATAGTGCCATTGATCCGTAGTCCAACAGTTTCTCTATTGATGAGCCCTTGCTCCTCGTCCGTCACTTCGCAATTGTACAACCAGCCAATGTTAAAAACAGGCAATGATTCCCGTGATGTCCACTCTGTGAGAACGTTGCAATCCGCAAATTCGTGGATAAAGTGATTTCCCATAACATGATACGTCACTGCAAATTCCACACTGTGCGTGCCGCGGAACACCCACTCAATGCACTCCTTGCCGGATATGCAACGTTTCCATGGGAAACTGGACGGATCAGAACTGTCGTACTTGCGACCTGTCGGATTCACTGGGAATGACGAGAAAAAAGCAAAACACACTTGAATTAGAACTGGTTCATAATCTCAGCTTCATGGCCAGAGAGCACATCGCAAAGAGGAAACATACCTTTTTTATTCCATACCTGCTCCAGTGCGGAGTCTTTCAATACTGCATAGCGTGACAGATCGGAGACGCGCAAGCTTGAGACACTCTGAGACATCTCCACATTGCTCTGTGCAAAAAGAAAGTTCACAACTGAAGCAGCGTAGAACAAATAGCATATTGCTCCAAAGCTGGTCATGGCTCCACGAAGAAAGGCAAGCGACGAAGCAAGTCGCCTCGAGTTGTAATCTCGCAACTTGTCCTTGTGTCCCATCAGTATAAACACTGTATGGGAAAGCTTGTTTGCCACAATGACAGCAATAGCCATGCCAATAATCGCAAATACGAACGCTATGATGGAGACCGCAACCCACGTGCCGGTTCGGAACGGTCTGGTAACCTGTTCAAACGCATTGCGAGCGGGAGCGAGAACATTGGGACCCACGATCATCATGGCGGAATCTAGTTGTGGAGCAGACGGTTGAAAATGGGCGCGCCTTCCTGGAGTGTCCAAAAACGCTCCAGAGAGAGCAAAACGATAACCGTACTTGGCAAAGAACGCAGCAAAATCGCTGAGTTGGTTGGACGAGCAGCCATGCTTCGGTCCCGCCCAAATGCAAGACGCGGTGGAGGAGGAGGTCATGGCGTGGATTCGAAAAGATATGCCGCTGAGCAGAGGATGCATGCGGCGGGGTTGGCCGCAAGGGAAGGGTTTGAAGTGGCGCGCTTCGGGGGAGAATTGCGGAAGGCGGATGAAAGGAGCCTCTTCAATGAAGAGATAACATGTTTGGCTTTTGCAGTGGATGTAGTCGGGATGCTGCGGGTTGCGTGCGAGCAATGGGAGGCATTGTGATGTTGGTTGGGGCAGTTGTTCAACAGGTGGGCACGAACAGTGAACGACGCACAACAGAGCGAAAACTAAGAGCGGGCTGCGAAGCAGCAAGGAGTGCGTTTGATGCATGGCGCTTCGAGGGTTTCAAAAGCAATGACGGACAACGTTCGGTCCATTGGTGATGGCGCTGGGCATATATCGGGCTGACGGTGGGCGTTGCACTCGCTGGTGGCGCAAGCACAGGGCAACACAGCGACGTTTGCACAAGGCGGCGATCTTTGACGGCACGTGAGAGTGCGCAGTTCGAAACACACCCCGTCACTGTTTTCGTGCGGGTTTGGCCGTGAACGCAGCGTTGGAACGATGGAAATGGCACACTGGTTCACTGGCAACGTGAAGAGGATCGACATTTGGCGGCAGTGACATACAAGTGACGTGCTGCCGAACGCCGACTGGCGCAGTTTTTCGGTACTAATGACGTCCGCGAGTTGTCTGTTCCCGAACTACTGCTTGGAGCGAACATAAATTTCGCTCTGAAATGAAACCGTGGCATCCCCAAAAAAACATCTCCGTGACAAGGTGAACGGTCTCGTGTCTACATGACACTTGGCCTCATGTGAGGCCAATATTGCTTCAGCTCTGAACTGAACAAAAGACGAGAAACTGGAGTACTTGTTTTCTTGGTCGTGTCCACTTTCTTCTTGAACGGCATCAACCAAGTTATGCAGTTTCTTAACCCGTTCTTGCGTGAAACATGAAGATACTTGTTTCATTTTCATACCAATAACGCTTGTAAAACTGCTGACGCCTTTGCCCTTGCGCCACGCAAGGTTTGCACTCTTTACTTTCTGGCTTATGAACAAGATTTAGTGTTGAAGTCTGCTTGTTTTTGAATGTAATTTAAAGCTTTCATTACTTCTAGCTGAAATCTTTGCATCATGGACAATATTGAGCTACAGACTGTTTCAAAATCATACGTTTAGCACGCCTGAAAAGCACACGAAAGTAGTAAAGTACTTTAGTGCGCCTTCTGCATAACTTCGAAGTAAAAACAGTTTTATAATCATAAAACTAAATCAATATCATCCATCATTATGGCTCGAGGATCACCTTTTTCGCGCTCCGAACAGCTTGAAATCATACAGCTAAAAACTAGTGAAAATTTTTGCGCTGGAGTTGGCCGACTTTAAACCGTCATCCGGTCACAATTTTTCGTTTTCTTAAAAATCCAGCAACTTATGGAATAAAAACATCTAAATGGTGTGTACATCTTTAAAGTTCTATAAGTAAACCAGGTAACGTATAATACGGGAACTGTGTCTAGAAAAAGAAGTTTCATGGAATACAACTACAAAAAAAACTTAAATTTCATTTTTCTAAACCAACGGCTTGGAAGTAAATCAATAAGAACAAATTTTTCAAGTACAGAAAAATGAAGAAAACATTCGTTCTAGAAGATCATCGTAAGTAGAAAAGGATATTTTGGTGTGCGAACATGGCGTACGGAAAACCTCAATTAGATACAGTCATTATTTCTGACGAAAAGAAGTTCAACTTGGATGGTCCAGATTGATATAGATTTTACTGCCATGATCTAAGAAAAGATCATTCTGGACTTTAACCAGAAAGCTGGATGGGCCTATTTATTATAACATAGAAGAACAGATATTGCATTTATTTCTGGTACCTCCAGTTCTACTTTCGAGGTTGTGGTACTGTCAGCCCTCCTCTCGAGGTAGTAAAGCACAACTTCCGTTAGGAGTTTTTGTTGACTCCAAAGGCGCGTATTCCTAAAGGTGGTCTCCGGTATCCACTGTCGCGAGCCGGGGGAATTCTTAAAGGGGATCTGTGGTACTGTCAGCCCTCCTGTCGAGGTAGTAGAGCACAACGTCCGTTAGGAGTTTTTAGTG
>JAHNZQ020000308.1:1154933-1205804 GCA_019155205.2 Gracilaria vermiculophylla
GTAAGCTCGAGGTCTCGTTCTGTAAGGAAGTACAGGGCGAGGGGGCGTGTTGATAGTTCAAATGGTGAACTGTGCGCCCTGTGTCACAAGAGAGTATAGCGCAAATAGCTCATCTGTTTTCCAACATCGGTGTTGAGGCAAGTACGGCCTCCGGCGGTTTGCCCGTTCTCTCCTTGAGGCGTTCCTCCCTTTGTACATACTCCCGCGCGGCGTATTGCCGCAGGCTTGCGTTTCATCCCTTGCGGAGTTTGTGGGCTCTGCTCCTCCTTCACCCGGCTGCGTCTCCTCCGTTTTGGCGTAACCTGTTGGTGCTGCAGTCCCCTTCGGCGGCGTGGAACTCCGCGCTTTTCAGCGTATTGTGCGCGGTGCAAACGCGAGACTTTCATGACCGGAGCATGGGCCAGTCCAGAGCGGACAACGACTCCCTCATGGCACTTGACGCTCCGATTCCTCCGAGGATTCTCCTTCGTGGAACACCCGATTCATCACGTCCGTTCATTGCGTCTCCATGAAGGTGCATCGTCTTCTAATCTTCTCGTCCGCGCCCCCTTCGGTCTTCACTAGATATGAACTTGCGCCCCGCCATGGTGCTCCATATCTCGCCTGTCTTCGCTCGTCTGTCTTCTCCGCGCATTCCACGATGGCGTCACAACACAGCTCCCTCCACGGTCAGGTGTATGACCGCGGGCCGCTCTTCAAGTGGCGCTAGATCCCTCATCTCAGATGCTGCTGTTACGAGTCCTCGACTATGAACTTTTGGTGGAGAGCCTGGCGACCAGCGTGCCCTGTTGGTTTTCAGCTCCGTTTTAGGATATGGGCGCACCTCCTGGGGTGATACCTCCGCGGCCCGCCGCAGTTCCGAGTGCTCCCGCAGAGGTAGCCGCCGTGTCTCCTATGGAAAAGGACGAGATTGCTCCCATCCCAGTATCTTCGGCCCCAGTGGTGCAACCCCGACTGCGGAGCGTCCCTACGCCAATTTCTCAGCTTCGCCTGCGGAGCGTTCCAGTCCCCACGCCGCCGTTACCTCCGGTGTCACCGACTCCGTCCTTGGCATTGCCGACCTCCTCTGCGGAACCCGCGGAATCCCGTCGGGGAACCCCTGTCCCAGCTGGTCCGCCGTCCGCGGCTCCTTCCGTGGCGTTTGTTGCGCCGTCAACGGAGGTGGCCGCATCGGGTGCAACGTCGGGAGGAATCTCCTCTGGGGCTCTGGAGGCTGCCTTCCAGGAGTTGGTGCAGGCGTGTCTGGTGACCGGCCGTCCTGCTTCTGCTTCTCCTGTAGAGGATCTGTGCGAGGCGCGTGCTTGGGTCTTAGAGCTCGACAAGGCCCGCACAGACCGAGCCTCGATGGCGGCCCTCAAGGAAAACCTGTCGGAATTCTTTGATAGCCAAGCGCTTACGGCAAAGGCGCGCCGCGAAGCGGAGTATTCAACGCGATTCGGTGACCTGTAGGTGACAGGACCCTGACCAATAAAAGATCCTTTGGATGGAGCACAAGCTCCATGAACGGTAGTTCAATATGCATAGGCCGTACCCGCGCGCCCAAGAACACAAAGTGCCGCCGTGGGAGCATGCGGAAAGCGAGCAACGGCATCCTGGAGGCGAAAAAGAGAACTCCAGGTAGGGGATAGACCGTGGAGGCGAAAAGCACTCCGGTCGGGGGCCCCCTCCTCCTTTCCTAAACGGACGCGCCTATGTGGAGAGGCGTTTCCGCACCAGATTGGCGTGGTATCTCCTAAGGAAGTTCTCCGGGATATGTTTCGGAGGTTCTTCCGTGTCGTCCTTCGAGGTGTACTCATACCAGCGGACGCGGTACAATATTCCTGCAGGGGTTTGTCGATGGGAAACGATTTGCTTCACCGCGTAGAGGATGTCACCTTCAGGGGTCAGGATGGCATCGGGAGCCTCCAGTAACAGTTCACCGAAAGCGGTGATGCGGTTCCCAGTATCCCGTGGTATCGTCGCGCCTGAGGTGGTCGGATGAGGAATCTCCGTCCGTTGTCCCTGAGATGGGGTGACGGGCATTCCTGAGAGGCTGGGCGTTGGGGCTTTTGTAACTCTATCACGGGAGGCGACATCTCTGAGCCCGTTCACCTCAATGGCGACAGTATCTCTATAGGTGGCCAGGACTTTGAAGGGCCCTAAAGCGGTCGGCGCTAACTTGCGCGTGACGTCCGGCTGTTCATCGCAGTTTTCCCCGGGTTTGTCGAGGAAAACCTCGTCGCCTTCCTTCAGGTGAGGGCCTTCCATAACCTTTAGGTCGAAGTCCTGTTTGTATTTCCTCTGCGAGGCGGTGAGCCTCTCCTTTGCGAGGGTGAGGGCGTTCTCATATCGCTTTAGGATGGAGCGTTTGGATTGCGCTGCTGTTCGCGACTGTGGCCCATCCGCCGGGTGCGCCGTGGCGCGTGCCACAATGACGGCACTTGGCGGGAGGCGCGATAGCACCAGATTGAAAGGAGCGGTCCCCGTGGAGAGATACACCTGCAGGTTGTATGCATACGTGAGTGGGCCCACATATGCGTCGCAATCCTTCTGGTGGTCCGCGACGTAGTGCTTCAGCCTCCAGGCGATGTTCTTGTGGAACTTTCCCGCCTGCCTGTTTGTTTGGGGGTGATAAGCAGTTGTAAACAACTGTTTCATCCCAAACATTCCAGAGACGGCACTGAAGAGCTTCGCCGCGAACTGGGGGCCATTGTCCGTAAGGAGGTACAACGGTATCCAATAGCGGTAAACCCAATGCTCCAGAAAGGCGTCGGCAATCACTGCGGTAGTGGTGCTCCGGAGGGAGATGGCACGCGTGATCTTAGAAAAACGATCCGTGACCACGAGGATAAATCAATGTCCTCGCTCCGTCTTGGGGAGAGGACCCAAGACGTCTATGGCCACAAACTCCAACGGTCCTGATGGTGGGAACAGCGTGAGCGGCGTCCGGTGTCTCCGTATTTTCCCCCTAGCGGCGGCACAGGAATAGCAATCCGCCACCGTTTGGAAGGCGTCGTTAGCCATTTTAGGCCAATAGAACTCTCTCCGCATGGTGAAATACATCCGAGATCCACCGGGGTGCCCCGCGAGGCGAGGATAGTGCGAGAGGTACAACACTCTCGCCCGTAGCTTCGTTGGGACCACCTTTTGGAGAGCTCCATCCAAGGGAGCGCGGCGTACAAGCACGCCGTCGTGGTCGACGTTGAATGACGATGTCAAACTCCCCACAGTTGCGAGGCACTCCTTGCAGTACGCATCCGTACTCTGTTCCTTCAGGAACTCTGCCACAGTGATGGGGAGAACTTCTTTCACCTCCTCAACAAGAGCCATCACCTCAAGGAGTCCACTATACTTTCCTCCAGGTTCACAGCATTCCAAATATTCTCCATCAGATCCTTCTTTCCCATCGGCGTCCTGGATGACCGGACACGGGATGTTGTCCTCCAAAGCTGTTTTACCTTCCCCGTCGGTGGAGATTCGCGAGAGCGCATCCGCTGCCTGGTGTTTTATGCCAGGACGGTGGAGGATGTCAAACTCGAACACCAAGAGGCGTAACCTCCACCTTTCAAGGCGACCGGAAGCATCCGTCAAGGACAGTATCCACTTCAGTGGTGCATGGACCGTCTTCAAGGTGAAGCGCGCGCCTTCCAGGTATGGGCGTAAAAGCAAAACTGCCCACACGATGGCGAGACACTCGCGCTCCGAAGTGGAATTCTTCCGTTCCGTAGGGGTGAGGCTGCGACTCCAATACCCGATGGGTTGAAGTCCACCTTCCGGTTGCTCCTGCAGGAAGGCACATCCGACCTGGTATTTACAGGCGTCAGTGTCCAGCACCATTCGGCCGTGCCGCTTCGGAAGTACCAAGATTGGTGGTTCTATTAGTCTCCTCTTCAGGGTGTCGAAGGCTTGAAACTCCTCATCCGTCAAGATAGCCAATTGCGTCGGCTTGTCCTTCTCCAAGAGGCGATTTAACGGCGCCGTTATACGGGAGAAACTCGGTACAAACCTCCGGAAGACGTTACACAACCCAAGGAAGGAGCGGAGCTCTGTCTCGTTTGTGGGAGGGCGACCTTCCTTGATGGCGTCCTGAGTTTTCCTGGAAACCTGTAGGCGGCCCGGAAGCACAACGTGCTCCAGGTACTCCACCGACGACTTGAAAAAGAAACATTTCTCCAGCTTCAGGGTGAGGCCAGCATCCTTTAGGAGTTGGAGCACGTGCTTCACATGAATGAAGTGCTCCTCCACGCTGCGGGAGTATATGATGACGTCATCAATATACACCAAGGCGTACTGCCATTTCACCTTTGACAGGATAATGTCCACCGCTCGTTGGAACGTAGCGGGTGCATTCTTCAACCCGAATGGCATCCTTAGGAATCTGAATATCCCACAGTGCGAGGTGAACGTTGTCTTATCCTTATCGGAGTCGTCCATCTCTATCTGCCAGTAGCCGCTATTGGCATCCAGCGTGGAGAAAACGGACGCATCGCCTAAGGAGTCGATACATTCATCCATCCGGGGTATCGGGTACGAGTCGCGTACCGTCACCTCGTTAAGGCGCCTGTAGTCAATACAGAACCGTAGGGAGCCATCCTTCTTCTTGACAAACACCACTGGGGAGGCCCATTCGGAATTGGAAGGCTCTATAACGCCCTTCTCCAGCATCCGGTGAACCTCATCGCGTTCAAAGTCGCGCGCGTGGGGTCCGGCCCTCCTCGGGAGTTGATGTACCGGCTTCGCATCCGGCGTGAGCTGGATCCTGTGCTTGGCCAGGCTGACCTGACCCAGGCGACCATACCACATGTCCTCAAAGGCGGATAGCATCTCCATTATCCTATGGCGATACCCTTCGAAATCCTCGCCAATTTGGAGCTTCTCCTGCCAGGTGGCAGGATTCTCTTCCTCTGGAGCCGTTGGATTTGCTTGAACCTCCATGGTGGCGATTGCATCGCGGTCCACAAGGTCTTCCGATCGGGGAAGGTGAGCCAGACCTGCAGGGGCGCGTAGTGCGAGCCCGACGATAGTCCCTTTGTGGAGCCGAAACGGCGACTCCTTGAGGTTGGCGAGCACGACCCTGAAGGTAATGTTCGGTATTAGTTCCATAACACCGTTCGCCATCATGGAGTGCTGCTTTGTCGTCAGGTGTGGACTCCAATGTAGGAATGAGAGGCCAGATGCAGAGGTCTGCACCCAGACTTCGGCCTGACTCCTCGCTGGTATTTCGATGCTTTTCACCACTCGGAGCTTATTCGACTGCGTCTTTTTTGGAAGATTACCCACGTGACGCGCGTTGGCTTCCGGTCCTGGAGATGCGGACACAATACCTACAGGGGCAGCGTCATGAAACGTCACCTTCCGCAGAAGTGGGTAGATTGCACGTACATATCGATCCACAAAGGAAGTGCCCAATATGCATTGCGCGGCCAAGTTGGTCGCCACGAGGAACCACACTTTCACCTGTGAGGAGCCCAACCGGAGGTACAAGGGGATTGGGCCGAGAATGGTCAATGCGCGTCGCGACGCATCGCGGACCGTAGAGAGCTTGCCAGTCCTCAAAGGGCCGAGAGCAGACTGCGGGAGCACGTCGGCGTGCACCAGATTGGGGCCAGCTCCGGTATCGAGGGTAGCGCGCACCGTGGTGGAGGCGAGCGGGGAACATCCTGTAGAAGCGAATACCTTGTAATTCTCACGGCGGAGCGTGCACACAGAATCCCCAAAGGTGTCGAATGGGTCCATCGGGATTGGGGGGCCAGCCGATTATGCGTCGACGGAGTAGGTGGTCTCTCCCCCATTCCTTAAGGCGACCTCCGTGGAGCTGATGCTCGATGTTGGAGAGCCACGCGGAGCCTCTACGCGTGGCTCTGAAGGTTTTCCTGGTTTGAGAGGGGCTGGCTTCCAGGCGGGGATGGCTTCTGCGGCTGTGCATCGCGATGCGACGTGTTCCCTTGAGGTGCAACCGGCTGGGACACCGGCACCTGCGTTGAGGGTGCTAGTGACCGTGGGGCAGGCTGCACTCCCGGTGGAGCACGGTAACCGTAGTTTTCTTGAGGGGAGCGGATGTGGCGATACGCGGTTCGATAACTTCCGCTCTCCGTTGGTGTGTCCTTCAGGTCCTGGAAGTTTTTCTCTCTTTCCTGTAGGATGGCGGCCCTCCTTGCCGGGGTGAGATTCGTACAGTGTACGGGCTCTCGTGACAAGCAGATCCTGCAAGGCGGTGGGTAGCCTCGATGGTTCACAAATCTGACGCTCCTGTACGGTCCTGCCGAGGCTACGAAGTGAGAGACGAGGGTGTCCTCGTCCTAGACGGTGCTCCCTAAGAGGAGGCGTATGAAAGGGCAAGGGCCTCCCGCTCTGCTACGAGCGTGAGCTTGTCGAATTCCTTCAAGGTGCTGGAGTCCAACGTCAGGGCGGACGCCCGACGTGTCCTTGAGGCCGCCTGTTTGTCCGAAAGTGGAGCATGACTGCGGCGAGCGGCACGGTGGGTATCTTTATAGGATTCCGCTAAACGCGCTAACTCCGTATAGGTGGTCTTTGGGTGCGTTGTCAGGTAATTACGCACCCTCGCGCGTATCGAAGGAAGAAGTCCCTCGACAAACAGCGACTTCAACCGCCGTTCGGAGTACACATTACCACACCGCAGAGACTTCGTCCACAGCTTCTGTGAGAACTCCGTCTCAGTCATTCCGGTGTTCCGCCTGTAGAAGGTGACCTCAGCGTCAGCATCGGCTATCACCTCGTCGGTGGCGTACCTTTTAAGGAGGAAATTGACTACCTCCGGGTACGTCTTCAAGGTCTCCGTTCCAGGATCATCAACAATGGTGTTCTCCCCCGTGAGGCGCGGCTGCACCAGCGAGTGCGCTTGGCCTGTGAGGTAGAACTGAAAACACCAAACTTCGGCCCCTTCGTGGACACCAATGGTGTTACACGCTGAACGGAAACGCGTAAGGAAATTCAACCCAGAGATGGGGTCTTCGCCTGAGAAGCAGTGCTTCTTCATTTGAATATCCATACGACGCTGCATCTTCGTGAGTCGTTTAGCGACCGACGCAACGTAGAGTGTGGAGCGATCATTCAACCTGTAGGTGACATAATCCACCACTTTGGCGAAGAGCTCGATAAGCGGGACGACCTTCCTGACCCTTCTGCTCTTCTCCTTGGGAGGTAACCTGTCCTCCGAGCTGGAGCTGTTTACAGATTCAGAGTCTGAGCTTCTCTCCGAATCGGTGTCTCGTTTTCTTCTTTTCTCCCTCCGTTTCTTTCGTCGTCTTTCCTTAAGGTGGTCTTGGTTGCTGACGATACCCCCGTTATCGCGATCCATCCGAGGAGTATCCTGTCCTCCCCTCCTTAGATGGACTTCTTCGCGATCGGTATCCTGTCCTCCTCCGCGGAGCGTCAGGTCCAGACGGTGCATAGCAAGATTCCTGAGGTTATCCCGTATCCCTACGGCAGTATCCGTTCCTTTTCTGGCGTAGGGGGCGGCAGTATCCTTTCCTTCTCTGCCCGGGGTCACCTTAGGTGTTGATGGAGGGAACCTCTCCTGTACGGAAGAATAACTTTGAAACGCTGCTGCGGGGAGCAGCTGCGCGGTTTGGGAGCGAACCTCCGCACGAATAACATCTGAGATCACCTTAAGGAAGGGATCAGAATCCAGCAAAACATCCACAGCACGATGAACGCTCTCCGTCGTGATTCCTTCCACAAAGACGTAGCGGCGCGCTCCGAGGTGGGCTTCAACACCTGCAGGTATTCTTTCGACCAGCTCTTGTGGAAGCCTATCCGTAAGGCGTGGGGCCAGGGACTCCAGGAGGGAGGTAGCCTCCGGGTGTTCCTGTCCCTGCAGCTCCTGAGGTGGCGGCTGCGATGCCGTGTGCGGTTCTTCAACCTCCACATCGGCGTTCTCCAGAGGTGTCACGGGGGATTCCGCTTGCCTCCGATCATGCATTCACCTAAGGCGAATTCCTGAAACGCTTCACAGAGGAGCTAGGATTCCAAAGGAGACTTTCATGGTCCTCCAGTGTGGCGGCCATCTCCTGAGGAGCGCTGCGCGTGCTGCGCCCACCGATGGAGTTGGTTGCTTGAAGATACTGTAGGAAGGTTTCCTTTGGGGGTTCTGAGGGGTCCATAGAGGAGTAGGTCAGGGGTGATTTGCTTCCACTTCCGAATCACCTTAAGGAAGAATTCCACTGTTGGGGGTTGGTCGTTGCAAACTAGAAACACAGTTCTGCTGCGACTTGTGCGAATTCTTTAGGAACTGTGACCTTCTAAATCGGGAGACCAGTTGTGGTACTGTCAGCCCTCCTCTCGAGGTAGTAATGCACAACGTCCGTTAGGAGTTTTTGTTGACTCCAAAGGTGCGTGTTCCTAAAGGTGGTCTCCGGTATCCACTGTCGCGAGCCGGGGGAATTCTGTAAGGGATCCGCAAACACCAAGCGGAGGGGGAGGTTCACTGGGCGGACAATGCTCCTACAGGCGCTCCTATGATGCGACCTGGGGATCGGCGGCTTAGAAACCTGAGTTGATCGACAAGAGACTCCAACTGGAAAATGTAGAAGAAGAATCAAGGGTGCTTGTCTTTACTTCCCCAGAGGGGGAGCTCAACCGGCAGATTAAGTATCAAGCCGGGAGCCCGCCTCGGCAGGTCTGGCTACTGTACTAATTACCTGCATAAATTAACTATAATAAATAATAATTCTACCGTTCCTCAAGAATACTGTATCTCACGTGGGCGGGATCATGCACTACGTCGCCCAGCTAATAAAATACGAGCCCTCCTTAGGAATATTATACCATAAGGCCAAACCACCCTATCACCTTAGGAGCCACTGTACTACAGTCGAGAGCGCGATTTACGTCCGTTTGCACCGTGGATTCCGAAATTGCCGACTCAAGGGGTGCTGCGCGAAATAACTTGCGCGCTGGAGGCCCCCCGGCACGCGCGCAGCAGCTGCGCTGGGCCAGCTGGCTACAGTATGGGTGCCGGAGGGCACCTGCCTTGCACGGTTCATTTAGTTTTATCGCTATTTATTTATTTAGATATTTCCGCCATTTTAGCCTTACAGCTACATTATTAAGCGCGACCGCACTCGGGTTGTGGCGCCGAGTAAACCTCACAAAACGGGATATCCGGTTTGAACTTGCCGCCCACGCGTTGCGACGGCTTGGCTCCAGACTTACGCCCGACTCGTGTGCCTCGCCCGAGGAAAGCTTTGCCTCTGAACCATCTCGCGAGAGAAAGGTTCCGAACATCCATTGTAGTACTTTCCTCTTTAGGGCATTGCATTAAAATCAGGCCCATCGTCCCAGCCTTTCGTTCGCACGTGCATGACGCCGGGGAGTCGAAATGAAAGTTTGGAGAGTTTAAAATCCTCCACGGTAATTGTGTATCGCGGTTTGAGGCATCCTTTCAGGGTCATCCTGAAGCATTTGTAAGGTTTGCTAACGGAAAAACGTTTTTTATATATACGTACTGATTTTTACAAATATATGCCTTTTCTACAACTTTTGCCTACATGAGCACTGAATTTTTGACGCCAAAAGACAAGAGTGTGTTGGCGATGGAGTTGCTCATTACATGTCGGCCGAAAGACAATTTCTTTTATTTTCCTCTTTTCAAAATCTTCCCTCTTCCAATACTTCAATCTCCACTTCGATTCACCTTTAACCTGCTTGGTAGACCCAATTGCACCTACAGGTTTCCACTTGCCTAGTAGATGTAGGGAGGGCTCACTTCCTGAGAGTGGTTCCCCTTTGGTGCAAGGCTTCAAATTCTTTGAAAGACATCCTGTCCTGGTTTTTGCTTTACACTGATGTCATTGTCTCTCTCTTTTTCGGGGATAGTTATCCCTTCATTCTATCCATTGTCAGACATAGTTGCTGTCATTTTATCAACAATATCGTCTGCAATGATACAGTCTGCAAGGCAATAACCGGAATGCAGGTCATCATTCCACCCATCATCATCATATTGCGCAAACCACCAACTGCTTTCATTTTCGTCTAATTGCTCACTTTTTCTTCTACAGAGACTTCGTCGACAGTTTGAATCTCTTCATTGTCTTTATGACGCACATTTCTGCACTGAAGGGTGAGTCGTGCACGGTTATCTAATCGCCTGCATTTGTCCGCTTTATCTCGAAGTCTTCTTTCTCATACACATATGCAGATTCTGCAAAAGAGTATTTTACTTTGAAGTCCAAAAGCAATTCATTTTCCATCTACGTTGCTAAAATTTCTCGAATAGATGGAAACATTTTTCACGATATTTATTACCTGGATCAGCGCGTGCCCCTTCGTTTCGCGCCCTATGCATCAGGACGTCAGTGATCCGGATGTATCAAAGATGCAAAACAACGATATGCTTTATGGATTGACTTCACTGTTGGAGCTCACCCTTGGAATCAGAAGACATTAATCAAAGGTGTGACATTTTTCTCAATGACATTGAAATGGTGTGAAGCATGCGCGGTACGTTTTCTGAATGAGCGGCATACATTCATGGATTACAATTAGGCTAATGATCTAGTTTGAGATAAAGATGAGTTCTTCAGGTTTGATGAATGTTTTGAGACAAGTAGTACTGGTGCTCACGGGAAGTAAAAAGGTGCAGTGAGAGTTGTAGAGCATATCTCGCCGGCGGGGAATGCACCTCACGGTATTCCAAGCCTTGTCCTCGTAAAAGGTAAGTAAGTGAGTACAGCCTTCTGTTACGCTTAGAATTAGAGCATAGCTTGCAGGGTATCTCAGGAAGAAGCTACTGAATTGGAAGTCTCCAGACTGGTATTGAGTCTCGACATTTTCTTATCCAGTGCAAATCTCCCAAAAGCGGGGAAAAAAGCAACAAAAATGATGCATTTAATGCACACAAAAGCAATGGATCCGATGAAACCAGGAAAATGCAAGGGAAAATAGCCTTAAACGGGGGCGGAGGTCTGTCTTTGAAAAGATAAACAAACAATAATAAAAAAGTGTTGAAAGTCCCACGTGCGGAGTGTTATAGGTGACCTGGGCATTTCAAATAGGATCAGTAAATGGAATCCACTGGTACACACTCTCTGTGAACAGTCTTGATCCAACAAGGGCTACTATAGTTACAGCAACACTTTCCGGTTTTACTTTCGAACGCGCGGCCGTGAGGTCACGCGCTCCTAATTAGTTCTCAAAATGATTTCTAGAATAATACAATATATTAGTGCACACCTGCCAAGGGCCACACAGATGCAAATTTTCAGCGTCGGGGCTAAACTAAAACTAACGAAGTAGAAATTTTTTCGAAATCGGCAGCGAAGGTCCTACACGTGCTACGCGCTACGCCCATACAATCCCATTCTTGATCAACGTGTCAGGGTGTCATTTCCGTCCAATAATCATCCTGTCACACGTCTTCTTAGAAAGAACGCATATGTTTCAAAGTACTAGCCCCCGTGCCTACCAATCTTCTATGAAGATAATCTACGCTGAGTCCGCTAAAAGCCGTTCCTCTACCAGAGAGTTACGTTTGAGAGGGTTTCAACATTGTGAGGGGGCTTGTGGGAGGTACGAGGGGACTATACGCGTTACGATCGAAAATTTGGGCAACAAACTAAACTCTCCCCCCGAACTTTTCATTATCACCGATGTACCCATCTGCGCATTAGAATCTCTGCATAGGTAATCTGCAAAGATGATCAATTCTGCAAGCAGTCATCCCCCTAATCGTAGAATACAATAATTTCAATTGGGACACTGTGTGTATTCACAACTTTGCAGAAATTTTTTGAGCAAAACGATTCCGTTTTGCTGGGCATTTAGAAATTGAAAACGAGGGTCGGACAAAGTAGGAGTGTAGCAAGTCTTAAACCACAAACTATAGTTGGATGCATTTAGCAGCACGAGGCGATCGCCCGAGGCACAGGAAAAGGAACACATGAAGACCAGACTCTCTTGACCGGCCTCCTCTCCTGATCTGGCTGCGAGTCTAAATGTCCTGTCGAATTTCATCTTGGGAAAGGTTTCGCACCAGGAGTGAGGTACAGGCGAGGCTCGTGTTTCTCTCTATTGCCAATCCAACCGGTGCGCTGGCCTCATATGAGGTCAAAACGACCTCATATGAGATCAGCGAACACTCCAGCAAAAGTAAATATAAAATATAGGAATATGACCCGTAGGCCAATATTTTGGAAATTTTAAAATTTAAAACCTGTTCTCCAGGACGACCTGCAAGCAATAAAACGATGTAGACCACGCCATGAGCTATCACAGCAGCTCAGATGTCATCAGACTATATGCAAGCATCAAATTCTGAGTTCGAATCTCGCCGAGTATATAAAACATGAAAAACTCCTTCGAAAGCTCGACTAATTCGAAAGATATTTAAACCCTCCAAACTTTATCAACACCGAATTGAACAGCAGACCGAACAATATGACATCTGTTAAAGGGGCAGTTTCGTAATAGAGTTTAAATATTCTAGCAAGTCAAAATAACTCGGATTAAATCAGTAGAGGGCTTAAGGTAAAAGAACTATTGCTCAACAATTCCATCAAAATGTTGAATTATACATAGAAAACGAATCTTGTCAACGTTGCTGACCTTCTTTTTTAAGAACTATTTTTCACTATACCGTGACACTCCTCAATATGTTTCATAAAAAATTACCTGTTCGTACCAGTGTAACATAAAAACACTTCTTTTCCTTTCCTTGAATAGCATCCAGAACATTAAAACTTCGATTTCGTAGTACCTCTGCAATAATTGCATTGTCCTTGAGATAAGACTTTTGTAATCATTTAATATTTTGTTTTCCTTCTTCTCTTGGTTTGCATTAATTGCAAGCCACTGCCAGCAATCATTGGCTGTTCATTATTATTTTCATTTTCCATTTCATTTCTGTTCATTAATCCGGTGAAGTCCCAAATATTTTCTATTTATTTATCAGCCAGCTCACAATAAAAACGGTGTGGAAAATTAACGCTTCTGCTTCCATTTACTGCCTTATACAGTTTCCATGCATCTACAATGCAAATTTCTAAAAGGGAGCAGTTGACTCGAAATGACCACTCTTTCACTTCTATTTTCATTTCAAGATATATATCACCTTGTCGGCATCTGTTATGGTGATCGATCATTGAACATGTTTTCTAATGTTCTTCTTAAGTCTCTGGAATTGCAACCTCTAATTCCATTTTCTTAGAAATGGTTCCCTCTCGTCTCCATCGCTTCCTAACTATAGGTGTACCTGGATTAACTGTGCCCGATGTTGAAATAAAATACTTTCTGTCTCGATCCATCCACATTACGGCTGTTATGCCACTCTTGGGGACGCTTCCTTTTGAAACCATAGATGTAAATTCGCCTTTGTTCCTGAACGTGATTTCAGATAAGAATTTAATAGAAAATTTCCGAGATGCATTTTTGATTACTCCAATAAATCTCAACCCATTTTCCATAAATGCTTTAGCGGTGTTGACGGATGCAAAAAAACATCAGCTCATACCAAACGATCTTATCCAAACCACGGTTGTACTTTGCGGAGTGGATAGCCGATCCATCAGCATTATCGGAATCAAAAAGCTGTTCCGGATTACTAGCACCCATATTGAGTTCGATATTTAGCATTTTACCCTTTCGTCTACAACAAACAATTTTCATTTCAAGACAATTTTCGTGCTCTCGATCCAAGGCCGTATAATAGAAAAGCCCAACATCAATCCATCGAGCTCCTAATCCGTACCACCGTGACTTTCCGTCGTTTACACATTAAGCATGTGACAGAGTGACAGAAGAACGGCGACGATTATTGACGGCCCCCACAAAATCGGCTACGAAGTACCATCTTACGATTCCTAGCTCTTCAGTCATAGTATTTCCACCAAAACATATGCAACTTTTAAGTGATTCAACTCTATTTCGTGCTATACCAAGCCCATTGTTAGGTTGTTGAATGAATTTATAAAAAAGCTCAATGCTCGTAATATCGCGTCTGTTCGAAAACGCAATACGAGTCGTTAAAATAAGAACTCCGAAAATTTTGAGCACCTTTTCTCCTGAAGGCCTCCGAGCGCCTTTGCTTTCTATTCAAATATATATGTCCTGCTCACGATAAATTCCAAATGATACATGGGAAACACCCAGAAAAAAAAATCCAAAGCAGTCATTTCTGAAGAAGCGAGACGTGATGAGATATAGTCTCCTGCTGGGCTAGTAGCTTTCTACTGATGCATTTGCATAAAACCATTCGGAGGACTCAACGTCGTACAGGTTTCCCATTTCCAGCCATGAACAGTAGTGGATTGGCAGATTGTACGCAGATTTGGAGTACCTGACTGCTCTTGCATATTTTTGCACATTCAGTGGTGTAACAATAGCTTCACATTCAGCAGTTTCGAGGTTACTCTGATCAATCGCATGATTATGTTTTTTTGCAGCATATGGGGTCTCGTCAACACCGGTACCGAGTTAGACACTGGAAATTGGTAGAGTAACTTCTTTCTCACGATTGGGGAAACTGAAGTTTAACATCAAGAATGTGGTATTTCGATTGTTGATTTTGCGAACATCAACATTTTGAACTATTTCTCTGACCGTTGTGGACTTTCAAAAAGATCCATAGTAGCGTTTACATTCCGCGTCACTGGTATCCAATCGAGTGCGGCTGTTGACAGTTGTACCACCAGTTCTGCGAGGATCGGTGGACGATGCCATAGTTTACTAATGTTGTTCACGGCTCTGATTCATGTAACAGTCATAATCCACTCTTGGTGGTTGTGGACACAGTTCAGTGCTGCCGGCGCCGACAACATGATAAGTATCTCAGAACCAAAAAAAAAGTGGGAAAAGTTTTAATGTTTTCACAAAGTTGTAAAGTAATTAAAATTGACCTCATATGAGGTCGCTGGTCAGATAGACACTAGTGAAAGTGCGAAAAAAATAGAGTGCACCCACTTGTGTTTGCCACACCCCTCTGTTCCAAGTAAGCCATTTCTTGGAAACGCAGGCGCGGTGCGCCCGCGCAAAAGACGGGCGCATCACTTAAGTGGCGTCGCCGCGCCCGCAGCATTTTGCGTCGGTCGCACTACAGAGATTCGTGGATTTCAGGTTCTTTGCGGCTTCAGCCTCAAGCTCGCTGCCTGTTTGAGGGCACTCTATGTCTGTACGTGGCAGTGTGGCTCCGAAAGTGGCGCGTGGAGTAGGTAGGTAGGTATATCATACCCGCATTATTGTGTTGGACTGCGTGAATTAAAGAATGTTGAAATCTAAAACATAAAGGTGGCGCATAATGCAGTCACGGACAACCGATGGAGAGAAAGAGAAGCGACACATGGACTAATTCTCACAAAATTAAAATGGCTCAAGGAAAGCCTCACGAAGCAGAGCACTGAAAGACAATGCGCGTGCAAAGAAGCGACAGTCGACGAGCAGATGTACATGGATAAGGTACAGGCGCGTGCGTGGCAAGCTGTTTAACAACGTCAACAAACTAGTGAATTTCAAATACATAAGCTGGAAGGTACTCCCGCAGTCTATCGCCCTAATGATGACAAATCGTCTTTGGCCACCGCGGTACAGATATGTTTGTAAATCCACGAGGATCCAGGGGAGTTTTGTGAGACAACTTCTTAGGCGAGAGCGTAAGTAGCACACGATTTGACATCATTGCGATCATGGCAATCCAAGTGATGGGGGAGAAGAGAGAATAGGTTTCTCTTGCAAACGAGGTGACGAAACGACATGGGCTGAAAGGAGACCCCGAAAAGTGCAAAGATTGGACGCTCAATGACGTAATATACTAGGACCATGACACTGTTCTGCTGGGGAGATGGGCATACGTAGGCTGCAATGGGGAAGGTAAAAAGGCCCTAACCACAATGACCTACGTCGGGGCTGGAAACCTAAATTCTTAAGATCATTGGCGTTTTCAAGGGTCGGCTTTAACGTCTTAATGTGCGGCAAAGCCTGATTGAGCTGCCTAATGTGGGTGACCATCAGGCACGAAACGTGCTGCAGGACTCTATGAGTGGCCGTCTCGGCATGTGCAAGAACCCCATGGCCCAGGACGTTGAGCTTTTCATGAGGGTTTGATACATTCTGGACACTGCCAGGGTACAACCGCGGTTGATGTGCTGCATTATTTTAAAATAAAGAGTGAATGAATATATAATGCAAAGATACTGTGCCGTAATGAGGTAGAAATTATAGTCCTAAAGCTTGTGGATGAAAGGCCTATTGAAGACTACGTTCCTGTTAGAAGTGAAGCGGCCTCCTTCAATTTTTGCAAATATTACGTCGGCAAATTCCGTGAGGCTTTTGTAGCACGTAATAACGCGCTTTCCGTCGCTGTCGGTTATCTTCAGCGCCGTGGAGGCAGTAATTGTGACTTCTAATTAGACTCTTGAAAATCTGCTCAATATTAACAAAAATGAAAAGCCCCGGACGAAGAGAGAGAGAGACAGAGAGAGAGAGAGAGAGAGAAAGAGGGAGCTCCTTGTCGATCAGTGGCCTTTGCTTCTTGCTTGCGAGCGCGTTGCCTGAAGTCTCGCGAGCCCGCATAGTTAAAACTTTTCTGCAGGAAGGGTTCTTGTGATTTTGCGCTTTACGATGATGCAGATGAAGGAAGCGCCGGATACCAAAGTTCACGTGCAGCAGACGACTGTGGTGGGCTCTAAAGCTCTTCAGCTAGAACCGATCGATCTAGCTCTAATTGTGCAATTCATGAGCAAACACAATCACTAGGAAGAACAGATCGCCGAGAAGAACAAGCACGGTCTCGACATCGATCAAGTGTCACTAAAGATGAATATTACCGAAACTGTGATAGAGACCATACTTGAAAGAAAGCCTATCGAAGCCGCGTCTGTCTAAGATGACGACGACGATATGATCAATTATTGTTTCCAAGAGAAGTCGAAACTAGAAACACCTTTCTGTTTGAATACTTCGACGTGTACAGAGAAGAGACATTACATGCGTGACTGCCATAGCTTGCCAGCAAAAGAAGTCAAATCGCTGCTGAAAGCATTCAGAGAGAATTGAACGGCAGGAAACTTAGGTTCAGGCTCTGTGAAGAAAATTCGCGACAATGAGCATGGTTTTTCTACTGTTTTCAATGCGTATTTCTGTAACGGAAAGCTGTTGGAAAACAGATGAGCTATTTGCGCTATACTCTCTTGTGACACAGGGCGCACACTTCACCATTTGAACTATCAACACGCCCCCTCGCCCTGTACTTCCTTACAGAACGAGACCTCGAGCTTACAGTAGCCAATCTTCACTACTGCTGTACACCTGTACAATTTCTCAGGCTCACGTCACTTCTGGGAGTCGAACCCAGGGTCCTAGCAATTAGCTGGGCCCATAACCTGTTGGAAAACAGATGAGCTATTTGCGCTATACTCTCTTGTGATACAGGGCGCACACTTCACCATTTGAACTATCAACAAAAGCTTGTGACGCAAGGCACTGCAGATGAAGGGGATTCTGCAAACATCCTACCAAAAAAATGTATACTACCAGCTTTGCAAGCTTGATGGTGTGGAGTCCATTTATAAGCTCGCAAGACAAACCAAATTTAATGTCTTCAACAAAGCCTTACCAACAATCACACGCGATCCCAAAGTCAATTCTTACGTAATACTAGAAACCCGTCATGGCAAGAACATGACCCTTCGTAATGTCGATTGGTTAGTAGCTAATGAGCAGGCATCCAAGATTGTAACAGGAAGATATCTCCTGAACGATTTAGGTTTGAACAACCGCGTACTACTTGAAGCTGAAATGTCTCGCGTCAGAGTGGATGTCAATATCCCAATACTGTACGCATCATCTGAGATGGAGCTCAAAAAGCTCTAAGACATCAACAAGATCTCACCGGTTTCTACACAATGGCAGGGACAGGGAATAGTGCCCAGCGCCATGAATGAGGATGAGTATGACATCGATGATAAAGATGTGTATTCGGAATTCGGAGAAGTTTCTGACGCCGATATCAGTTCTGCGATGGAAAAACCGCTAGACGAGTGCAAAGAGAACAGTCTATCCAAAACAGTACTAGAGCGTGTTGAAAAGTGCTGTAATAAGTATAAGCCGGTTCTCGGTTAAGACTGGGAAATTCGCCCCAGACTTGCTTTTCTCCATTGCGTATTGAAACATTTGAACAATGGAGACCAATTATGGTGAAAGCACGCAACTACGCGCCAACACCGCGAATATTTCCTGGTGCGTTTATAAAGAAGCTCTTGCACATGAACGTTATGATGCTATATCCCGACGCAAAATGGCTCACCACAGCAAAAGTCAACCCAAAACTTGGCTCAAACGCAAGGTTCAAGATGAATGTAGACCTACGCCTGAGCACGTCGGCCACTGGGAAGATCGTCTGGCCAATGCCCCTTGTCGATTCAATAATTCATGACCTCGCCGGAAGTAATGTCTTTCCCATTATTGATTTTGAATCAGGATATTGTCAAGTTCTTCTTGACCCGGAATTCCATGCTAAATGCAGTGCGATCAGCCCGACACGAATACAATCGTCTCGAAGAGTACTCATTGTCTTGGAATACGAAATACCACACTTTGAACGATGTGTCCAAAAAGCTTTTGCAGAGCTGCAAGATAACTTCAAACTATGGATTGATGATTTCATCATCCATGGCATGGATGCGGCAACGCTCCGTGACATACTGAGACGATTCTTGAGGATATGTGTGGGAAAGGGGCTGTATATCGCTATCAGGAGGAGTTAATTATTCGACAAACATGTGAAGGGGTGTGGTGAAATAATCAACGAGAACAGTAATCGCCTCGACACTACCCGTGGTGAGGCTGTGAAACAAATTGATACCCCCTAGTCCCCGGTAGAGCTCTGTGAGTCTCTACACTGCGTCCGGTGGATGTCGCAATGTATTCCGGACGCCCCACGATTGCTATCCAAGCTATGCCAAGTGCTGGGAGAGGCATACAAGATATTATCAAAGCGGACGAAAATGAGCATTCAACGCACGCCATTAACAGGTTTGGGCTGGGCAGCAGAGCACAAAGCAGCCTTCAAGACTCTTCAAAAGCTATTGAACTATGCAGTACAGTTGTGGTATCCCAAGCCTGATCATGTCTTTTGTATCAAGACGTACGCTTCTGAGAAGTTCTGGTCTGAAGTGGTGGCGCAGGTATACTGTTCGGAACTACACAAAGAGATTAACATACAGGTTCACCAACGTTTGGCTTTCGATGGTCAAGCCTTTTCTGCGTCTCAGTAAAGATGGATTACACCTGAAAAGAAAGTACGCATTATATCGAGTAGTCCGAAAGCTAGACTACTTCTTTATGGGCGGGAGCTCCTTTCATGTCTACACTGATTATCACAATCCGCTGTTTGCGTTCCATCCCCAAGTACTTGAGTCGACATTAGGGCGTCCTTTCATCACGAAATTGCAACGATAGGCACCGTATCTGTCTCAGTTTGATTACACTTTTAGATATGTTCTTGGGAAGCTCAATATCTTTTGCATAAATGCGAGCGAGATGGACTGAATCCTACCTGACACAGCAAAAACCGATGGGATCAGTTCACAATTTGGTCATGATTGCGAAACAAAGTTTACGTACCCCGAAAGAATTCGTATGGCCGACTGTGCACACGGTTAGAGATTCTAAGCAAGAGCTGGAATAGAGGCCCATCAAAGCACTAGTTAGATGTGGAACAACGCTACAAACACCGAGATGGTTGGAAATGCTCTTCTTATTCCAGACACAGACAAGGAACTGCTGCTGAAGATCTGGTCGTAGCGCACTGCGGTGTCGGCGGGCATCTTGTAGCTGATGCAACCATTAGCGTCTTTTATGAATAGGTGTTCTGGAAAACACAAAGACCTGGTCTTATATTATTCATCAAAGGATGCATGCCCTGCATTGTCTCTCGAACAGGCATGCGAATTTACCGCCTTTATGGAAGCGCCATTAATGCTGCACGACCAAATGAAGTTCTTTACTGCGCTTTCCTTTTGATGGGAGAGAGCATCATCCATCAGAGATATATTCTAAATATTCGTGACAATCTTTCCTCTTATTTCTGGCTGTGGCCATTCATACGGGTCGACAGCGCAAGAGTCGCCGAAGCATTAAGCATCTGGATCGCTTTAATTCGGGGTTGGGAATGGTTAGTATCTTATCAAGGTGCGCACACTAAGAATCAGTTACTGCACAGGCTCGCTGAAGAGTTCCACTACTCGCACCACTTTGTCACACCATACTGTTTTTGGAGAAATGGGTCAGTAAAGAGGGTTTGCCGAGAAGTCCTAAGAGCCATGAAAGGTCTCCTGCCGGAGTGGCAGATCAAGCAGAAGGACTGGCCACGACTTGCAGAAAGCGTTCAGAGTGTACTGAATCATGCGCCTTTGAAGCGTCCTGGCATTCAAATCAGTGACAGGCATTTGGTGTATCGCACATCGCTGAAGGTGTTCACGGGGTATGTTTCTGTAAGGCTGCTTATGAGAGCGTGGTAAGTTGAGCATTTTGCTCATGCTACAATTAAGGATGAAACTCGAATCAGGCAGCTTATTCGGATCGAACAAATCCAAAAGTCACTTCGCGACATACATAGAAGTGCCCATTCCGTAGTGATCATGAGACGGACAAGAAGGGTCGAGCGCCATAACTTCAAGACTAATGTGCACCGCAGCGAAATAGAGGTCGGGAGTTTTGTTTTGGTGAGAGAAGCACAGTCCTTCACGACCCATAAATGACATGAAACGCCTTCCAAGGAGCTTTTTCTCGGCTCTTTGCCGGTCCATCGACTTCCAGTTAGGCCGCAATCATGAGAACGTTTAATTTTGCGAGTGCGATTCGCATCCGTTTGCGCGATGGGGTCCGAAAAAACCGACCCGGCACGTGTCGCGCACCGTGGCACGCACGCAGGAGCTGCGTGCGGCCCGGTTGCTACAGTATGGGCACCGGTTGGTGCCTGCCTTGCACGGTGGATTTAGAAATTTTTCGAGATTTTATTTATTTATATATTTCTGTAATTTTGGCCCTGGAGCTATAGTACTTAGCGCGACGGCACTTCGGCCGTTGCGCTCAGTGAACCGCACCAAACGGATTCTCCGGTCTGTAATTGCTGCCCACGCGGGTATCTCTCTTCACCGCGGAGAAGTACGCCGTAGACTACTAAAGTCGACCACCCGTGACGCTGGGAATCATTGTCTAGACTATTCTTTCATTCTTTTAGGTTCGTTCTCGTACGAGGTAACCACACCAGATCTCCGGACTACCTTTTTCGGACTACGTCCGCCACCCACTCATCGCAGCTTGCCGGAAAGCCACGCAGCCTAATACATTACCCATTTGCGCCAAGATAGGGGGTTAAGGGAATGGTGTGGTACTGTCAGCCCTCCTCTCGAGGTAGTAAAGCACAACGTTCATTAGGGGTTTTGGTTCACTCCATAGGTGCGTGTTCCTAAAGGTGATCTCCGGTATCCACTGTCGCAGGCTGGGGGAATTCTTAAAGGGGAACCGCAAACACCAAGCGGAGGGGGAGGTTCCCCGGGCAGACAATGCTCCCACATGCGCTGCAATGATGCGACCTGGAGATCGGCGGCTTTGAAACCTGAGTTGATCGACAAGAGACTCCAACCCGAAAAGTAGATGAAGACTCAAGGGTGTTCGTCTTTACATCCCCAGAGGTGGAGCGCAACCGGCAGACTAAGTATCGAGCCGGGAGCCCGCCTTGTCAGGTCTCGCTACTGTAGTAATTACCTGCATAGATGAACTAAAATAAATAATACTTCTACCGTCCATTAAGGGTACTGTAGCGCCTTCGAGCGGAATTATGCACCTCATGGCCCAGCTAAGAAAACCAAAGCTCCCCTTAAAAATACTATACCTTAAGGCCAAACCACCGTTTATCCCTTAAGAGCCACTGTACTACAATTAGGGGTTTAGGGGTTTAGGGGTTTGGGGCTTAGGGTGTTTAGGATGTTCACCCGTTGCGACGGCTTAGACCTGAAGTTACGCCAGGCTCGCTTGCTTCACTCAGGGAAGGCTGTGCCCCTAAACGACCTCGCGAGAGGGAGGTTCGAACATTCTCCGTGGCAATTCCCTTTTTCGGGGTATTGAGATACAACAAGTTACAATGCATGTGGAGAGGTGCATATCGAGTGGTCCCAACCGTGTCAGATTGGGTCTTTGAAGTCGAAAACATTATTGACCAAATGAAGCAGGAAAAGCATCTGTCGAAAATGATACTGTATCGCGCAGACCGAGATTGAAAGGAAGTTGATCGAGCATTTCTTGAATATGCGCGCACTAACGAATCCGAGTTATAGACTGCAGAATAGCTTTGTGATATCCGTGATGGATTCAATGGTGTTGATCTGTACGTTATGTGAATAGGTTTTCCCGATAAGGTATACCGAACTAAGGAGCCCTACAGCAACGTATGAAAAGATCTACCTAGCATTGTGCACGAGTTTCTTTACAAGAAAAAAAGAGAAAGCTCAAACAACGAGCTTTGTGACTTCTATTTCCAGAAGAAACAAACCAAAATTGTTTCTAGGGCACTACAGCACGTAAGAACGCGCTGTCAGTCGCTGTCGGTTACTTTGAGTGACGTGGAGCACGTGCTCTCAACCTCTAAATAGAATCTTGGCATTATACACGACTTTAACGAAAAAAGAAAGCCCTGGACGAAGAGAGAGAGAGAGCGAGTTACTTATCAATCTGTTGGCCTCTTCTTCTTGCCTGTGAGCGAATCGCACAAAGTCCCGCAAATCTGCATAGCTTTTGTGCACGTTTCTGTGCAGGATGTCATCCGCTATCTTGGCTTTATTTAGCTTTTGATTGCAAGCTTCTTATTGAAGAAATTGGAGGAATCACTCTGTACAGAACCGAAACGTTGTTCGAGAAACTAATGTTCAACGCGGGGCTTCCAGATTTTGCCAATTTCTACAAGGCTGTAGGCTGGTTCAAGGAGCTTCGGGATCTTGTCCTAACGTTTAGTATAGGCTAACGCGTGACGCATATAAATGTCCGGCGTGAGGTACCCAGTTAAAACTTTGGCAACATATACGGCGACAAAGGCGCTGAAGAGATAGAAAAGTACGGTAAAGAACAGTTGTAGCCGTGCGGTTTGGAAATGTGCTGTGGAAAAATCGATTCTTTTCGAGTCCTCGTGGCTGTTCTAATTCACAAACAGAACGATTCGGCACTTTAGCTTCATCGAGTTACTCTCAGCAACATGCCTGATGTAAAAGAAGTGGTGAAAAGAGATGAGGTTGGCATTGTGAGAGATAGACGTGACGGAAAGCGGTTTGTAGAACTTGCGATCTAAATAATAACGTTTTTCATCGTCTTTAGCGACATGTAAAGGCTACCAAAGAGATTAATCTGGATTATAATCTTAAAGTAGCACATTGTCGAAGATCTGGTAGAAATTCTTAAAGATAGGATTTTACGCCAATGAGAGATACCATGCGTCGCCGACGACTTTGTGCGCAACTTATTCGTCAACATCTTTTTTCTCGGGGGAAGGTGATAACAGGTCGAGCGGTCTGTCTTAAAGAGAAGTTAGCTCTTGGTAGATGATGATAAGAGCCTTCATGAAGGTCAGAAAGTTTCTGCTCGTGAAGATCCTGGTCCAACGGCTCTTCAAAAAATGTCACTGACTGTCTATTCTACCCAATGCAAGGAACGGGCATGGTACTTGTAGCCACAAAGGCATTTTTTATCTCGAAGGATTCATATCTGAGATTGAAGCGGTCAAGCTTGCGGATCAGCTCAGAATGAGGACTGATGCAAAGATCTTCGTTCGGTATGGTGTTGGCCTAGTGAGAGATGAGTTTTACTAGAACTTGGCCACCACATTGCTCGGATTATTTCCAGGAAAACGCTTGGATGGAAAAAGATGCCAAGTATTTGGCGCTGGTCAAAAATGGCAAACCTGACGTAAACTATCCCAATGCCGTAAAGTAACCCAAAACATTCCCATTTCTGTGCAAGGTCTTTTTCATAGACACATATTTGCCAATGTTGGTTGGGGGGCGATCCTGTTATGGATTACGAAAGTTGGAAAGCAAGTTTAATCGATATTAATCTCATTTGGATCCGCCGTCAATATGCATCGCTGTGAAGAATACGCATTTTCTGTACATAATGACCGTCGTTTTCTCCAGCCCTATTCACAACTCGCACTGCGCATTTTCTAACGTTCCATCCAATACTTATTGCTTTGAAGCACCATTCAGGGGCGATTTGAAACGCATCAAATGGATAAAAAAGAAAAGGAGGTGGACGCTTTGCAACGTAACCCGGGGGCGCACCAGTTGGTTTGATTTGGATTCACCATTTTTATCTTTGGTTGAAGTTGTCATGTTTGTGGTACAATCAGTTCTCCTTTCGAGGTGTAAATGCACAAGGTCCGTTAGTAGTTTTTTTTTTGACTCCCATGGCGCAAGTTTTTCATGGTGGTCTCCCGCAATCGCTGTCACGAGCCGGGAGAATCCTGAAAGGGGATCCACAAACACCAAGCAGAGAGGGAGGTTCACTGGGCGGGAAATGCTTCCACAGGCGTTGTTACGAGGAGACCTGGGAATCGGCGGCTTAGAAACCTTTAGGATGTTCGATGAGAGACCCCAACCGGAATAATAAACTTAGACTGAAGAGTGCCTGGTTTACTTCCCCAGAGCTGAGGCTTGATCGGCAGATTAGGTATCACGCCTGGAGCCCGCCTTGGCAGGTCTTACTACTCTAGTAATTATCAGCACAAGTTAACTAAAATAAATATAAATTCTACAGTCTCTCAAGGATACTGTAGCGCCTATGGGCCCAGTTATGCACCACCTGGCTCTGTTAATAAAATACGAGCCCTCCTCAGGAATATTTAGCCCTAAAGCCACTCCACAATATCACCTCAGGATCTACTGTACTACCAGGTTCCTTTCATTCGATCCTTTTTTTCACGTCCTACCTGCGTAAGCGTTCTTTGGCCTTAGTTTAAATGAGAAATTCGATAGCACTGCAAAACGTTTTAACGTCAAACTGCCCATTTTGACACTCAAAAGAGAACGTGATCGAATGAGTACCGGGGAAAAGTGCCAATGAGTTTCCAAATATGCAAGGAAGGATATTGATGCTGACCATTTTGAGGAGTTCTGAAGTAGACCTCTTTGCTAAAAGCTTCTCCGTGAACGAGCTGCTTTCTGACGACATAATATGGACCAGTTTTCGACTTATTCTTCTTAGTAGCGCTCTCACTTTTCTGCATAACTTTTCTCTCTACATCTGGGAAAGAAGGTTTTATACGTGCCTGTTCCGTTCGAACAGCGTATTAGTTTCTTTACGTATCCGTGACTAATGCTGTTAAGTCTTATTTCGAAGTGCTTCGAGATCTGGTTCATGCGTAGAACTATCCACGCCCGCAACTTTGTTCAGCTAATCCACTTTTGATTAGAGCAAATTTCATTTAACCGAACGCTTCGCAAGTTTTTCCTGCACTATTTGCAACAGAATTTCTATAGAAGAAGTGGGAAAAGACACAACGAAAGACAACTTCTTCAGCGATTCTAGTTCTGTCTCGAGTGTAAACGACTTTTGTCAAGCAGATTTGTGGTCCCTTGACATCTGCTCCTGATAGTTTCAAAAATCTTCAAGTCTTTTCTTTGAAGCAGTAAATTCAGATGGTGAATGTGAAAAAGCTTCTTCCTAACTGTTTAGGTCTGCCTCAATAGAAGATTGCCTCCTTCTTGCGCCTTCGTCCTGCTTCTAAAAGTTTGGATTCTAACTTGAAAATTGATGTACCTTAATGCACGTCTTCTTCTCATTAGTAGTATATAGAAAAGCTCCCAGCTTTTCTGGCTTTAAGGTGAATTGTAACACAGAAGGATTTTGAAGAGTCTGCCCGGTCTTATAGCTAGGGAGAACTGGGCCCGGTCATTTTAAACTGTCAGAATAACTAGCTGTTTCTAAAATTACGAGCTGTTTATAAGTATATACTAGCTGTTTCTAATTAGCGGCCTTCTTTATTGCAGGGCACATTTGCACGGTGCCCGGCCGTTTCCCTCTGTGGGACAGCTGTCGGTATTTCTGTTGTGTCGTTGTTCAAAATCCGCTATCGGATGTGCCTTCTCGTTTCACTCGCTCCCTCTCACGACAATATTGTCTCAGTGAGGTAAAAGTGGTCGTGAATTCGACTGGTTACGCGCGGCAGTTGCGTAGCGCGGAGCGGGGTGATTAGACTGTGTCGGAGTCGTGGTCTCCAGTAAAGCGCGTGAGGTAGTAGACACAGAGTTTAATTTGATGTTTCTGCAGAATTCGGTCCCTTTCTTGCTCGATTACACCATCATTGTCGATGACGATCGCGAGTGGGCCAGAACGGCCGCCGTAAAAATTATGGAGCTTTGACACGTGATAAAAATCGTGTACTTGACGCATTGTAGGCGGTAGTTCCAGGCGATAGGACATCGGTCCCAGGACTTCCAAAGAGCAGAGTGGGCCGGGGAACGCTGGGTACCACAGTTTGTGCATGTCAGCGCTTCTGGCTGACCAAACGCGGTCAGCGTGGACCAAGACGAGGTTGTTGGCGGACAGTCAAAGGTTGGAACGCTTTTTGTCTGCGTCGTGCTTCTGCTACACAATCGCCGCTGCAAGAGTGTCGCGGACATGGGCCAAAGGAGTCAGAGGCATCAGATCATGGGTGCGCGTTGAGCGCGAGTCTCTCCGGAGAAGGTGGAAAGTAGCCTAGACGGATCTCAAGTGGTGTGACAATGGTGCTACCGTGTCGTGAGGAGATATATTTGACTTCCAGATTCGGGAGTGGCGCGTGCCAGTCGGTTGGGGCGGCCTGAAGAGTGAGACGGAGCATTTCCGACAGGGTTTGGATGATATTCTCAGACTGGCCGTTCATCTGGGAGTGGTCTACTTACGATGAGTTCGAGTGGATGCCTAAGAGGCGCGTGTGGGAGCGCCAGAACTGGAGGCTAACTTCGTTTCTCGTGTAGAGAGCACGGTTCGAGGGATCCGAAAATTTTGAGAACAGAAAGCTGTCGAAGGGTGCAAATGCCTCCTTTGCTGAGGCCGACTTTTGCGGTGGGGATAAAAAGTGACCATTTCGTCAGTTCGTCGGAGATGAAAATGATTGTGTCCTGTCCTACAGCATTGCTGGGGAGCTCCGTCAGAAAGTTGAACGAGACTGTCTCCCACTGCGGAGTTAAGATGGGTAGAGGCTGGAGACTGTCTTGTGGAGCAATATCTGGCACCTTTTTTTACTGGAATTGAAAGCATTTGCGCGTGACATTGAATATGTACCTATACATTTGAGGCCCATTAGCTTGATGCGAAATCTTGCAGTACGTCCTATCCGCACCAAGGTCGCCAGTGCCATGGAGGTGTGCGATAGGCTCCCTTCAAAGGCTCTCGGTGGGGATGTAGAGCCGTTTCGGCGATGTAACTGTCCAATAAAGGACTCATTCCGTTACCTGAGTGTTCATGGTACGGTGGGAGCTCGGCGATTTGTCGGTGTCTGGTGAGAACAGCGACTGGTCTAGTTGATCCGTGTAATATGCAGCTCGAATGTCGATAAGTATGTCGGCAAACTGGGCCTCAATAGCCCACAGATGCAGTAGTTAGTGATCTGGGTGGTGGCCGAGGGCATCGGGTGCAACGTTTATCGCTTCCGCGATATGTTTGATGTCGAGTGAGAACTGCTGGATATCATCGAGCCAACAACACTGTTTTCCAGAGAGCTCGTGGTTCGTCTGGATTTATTTGATCGCGTCTTGATCCGTTAAGAGCGTGAAGTAGCAATCTCGGAGGTACGGACCCCCTCCGTGGAGGGCGATCATGGCTGCGAAGATGTCTTGATCTCCCGTATCCCATTTGTTGTCTGCCGGGGCTCTTCCCTGCGAGGGTTTCGCTTCAGTTTGTTCGACATTCATAGCTCCCTTCCAACGACCCAGAGAGATAACAAATTTTTTCTCCGTATCACAGTCCGTTTAATGAAACTGATTCGAACTGTCCCTTGACGGAAGATTACGGCCTTTACGGTTGCCAATGCGTTCGTCAGGCATTGGATATTCAGCTGTGGCCTTCCAGTGGAGTTATTATCCAGGATGTATGGCGTATCCTAGCCGTAAAGAACCTGTTAACTACGACAAAATACCCCCAATGTAATGGGGTGTTTGAACGTTTTAGCCGTACTATCCTCGCTTCTCGACGGTCGAATGTTGTGAATCACCCAAAGACGTTGATCTGTGCATGAATGCGCTGAAGTTCGCATGCAACACGCAAGGTCACCAGATTACCGGAGTATCACCGTTTCAGTTGGTAATGCTGCGGACTCCACCACCGATGGTTTTCCAATCTAAAGCTACGCTTGGCACTTTCTCGAAAGCGGGTGACTACCGCCAACGGTTGAAGGTCTGGTTGATGAAACCCGACCCCACTATGCGGAGGTCACTGGCTCGAGCTCATGCCACTTACAAGCGGAATTTTGATGCTCTCTGGCGGTGGGCACGTATTAGGCCCATTGAAGCCGGCAAATTTGTTTTCATCCAGGAATAATTATTTGACCCCAACAGGCAGAACTGCCATTAACTATCGCCTGTAAGAGCCGGGTTGCATAAGGTCATCTCGATGACAACCGATGCTTACATGGTCGCCATGAACGACAACCTCGAACTTCTGCACCGTGATGGAGTCTCCCCGGATTTTCTTTTCCCCTGAACGTTAGCCTTCCCTGCCTGATTTTGTGGTACACAGCGGCCTTGCATCCGCCAAAAATAACCAGTGTACCGGCCAGCAGACGGCCTGCGGTCTTTCCTCACCAATTACGGGGTCTCTCATATCTTGCGTATGCGTCGGGAGACATGCAAACTTTGTCGGACGAGCCTGGCCAACATGCCCAGATTACAACAAGTCGATTTTACACAGAATTATTCACTCGCCAAGCGGTACAATCGGTTGCTCCCGTCGCTCCGTGAAAGGGTGGGGAGGACGTCCCTTCCACGTGTCTCATGAAGGTTGTCTGCTCCCCGTCGCAACTGGAAGCACGCCGCGACCCACGGATAAGTGATCCTGCGCCGCAGCCTACAAGGGAAAACGTATCGGAGACAATACAGTCCGTGATGTAGGTAAGCGCCACATCGGCAAGGAATCGCCCCACAAACACCACGGCACACGCTCAGGAGAACCCGGCCGCGCCAAAAACGCTACTTGACTGAGTGGAAACCACCGACCAAGTCGGAAACGGGCACTATCATGGGCCAGCCTACAGAACGGAATTACACGTGGAGAATGAAGAGGTGGCCCCAAGAAGGGGAAACGTTTCGGACATTCCCTGCAACCTTACGGTACCGAGGTGCAACGTCGGGGACCCCAGCTACTCACGTGTACATGGGGGTCCGCTCGAGGTGAAAATAGCAGCGCTCTCCGAGCCATGGCACCCATGGGACGATAGCCACGCAGGCTTGCGCTCAGACAGGATCACCAGGAGGCGGAGGCCGACATTCCAAGATGGGAAGACAAACCAGAAACGAGAAGCCCCAGCTCTGTACAGGAAGGGGCTACGATAACCCGGCATGGCCAGAATCACATACAAGAGTATGTTGTTGAACGAATCGTCGGACACTCGAACAACGAGGAGGGGGTGTTGCAGTGTCACGTTACTTGGTACGGATACGACCCACCGTTTGACATGGATTAGCCAATGGAGCATTTCCCATGTTCTCTCGTCGTACGTTATCACCGCAGTACAGGTACAGCAATTCCAGCGACGCTGAGTGACGCCCAGCCGGCGTAACCGTCACGTCAAACGGGCATCTCAGCGTGGTGGCAGTAGTGCTGTCATTCGCCACTTCACCCCATTGATAACGTTTTTGGATCAATCATCGATGCTTCTTTTTATCCAGCTTGCTGTTCGATGGTCATCTTGACCACGAGTATAGTTTCTCCCATTCGCATGGCGTACATTTTCGGCCACGCCGTAATCATGTTCGTGTCTTTGTGCGCTATTTTAGAAGCTACCATGCGTAAATATCTCTCACGGGAACGGAAAAGAACCGATGCACGCAGGAGGATTGGAAACAAGACACGGATTTAATGGAAGAGACCCCCTTGGGGGAGAACTGGACGAATAGGCTAGCCCACCTAATCGTTTCGAGGTTGAGGCATTCCGCTAAGGCAGTTCGAAAAGAGTCCTCGCCCGGCAGACAGATCACCCGAAGTGTCTTGGATGCTCATCCTAACGCCGCGGAGGAAATTCGTGGCGAAATCCCATTTGTCGGTACCCATAGTTGGAGTCTCATTTCTAGAGAAAGAGCCACCATAATTCCCCGGAGGAGTTGGAGCTGGCTAGCAAGTCGGGCTACCTGGTACAGGCTGAGTTCCAACCTGCGCCGAAGCGAATGGTCCGCTCGTCAATGGTGCTCTCGGCCCCTGTTCATGCCTGTCACCTGCAACCATCGCTTCTTCACCAGTCTCCTCGAGGTCGCCCCTTCCCAGAGTCCCCGGCTCGTTATCGACCATCTGGGCGTTCTCCTCGTAGAATCCGTACAACTTATCGGAATCAACATACCCTATTGGGTGCTCAGCTGGAATAACTCTCGGAGCCATCCGGTTCTCCCAAGCCTCCATGCGGCTAATTTCCTGGAACTACCACGGATCGAAGTAGTTGAAGTTTTCCACTCGTGCAGTGTTACTCCCCAATCTCGTGCCATAACCACCAATCTGACCGTCGTGGAGCCCGCTCTGTTCCAGCGGTACTTTGTCCCGATGGACTGAATCGATGAAATCGAGTAGGCCTGCAACGTCTTCGCGGCTAGGCACATCCCCAAGGGGGACCCGCACGTTAAGGTGACGGATGGTAGCCCGTTCTCACGGTTGAATGTACCACAGCTGATACTGATCGTACGCCTCCGCAAGGACACACGCCACAGTGCGGACAGCCCATTTGGTAATCATCACCATCCAAATCCGCGCATAAGAGGCGTTCACGAGGCATGACCCCAAATACGTCAGCACTGGGATGCGCTCGATGTATCACCATCGGCAACCTTCAATATGAGGCCACCAAGGGAGTATTGGAACATGCCGACCCTGAAGCTGCATTGCCCCGTGTCGGAATAATGGGCTAAGTCCCACTAGTAAATAGTACGATAACCACTGTCGGCCGCCGATGTCCTGGATCGCGGACGAAATCGCCCTCTGGGTAACACGCGAAGAAGTCGGCGGCATTTGAACCGATCAAAGCCCTGCGGAAAGGTTATTGTTAGAGTTCGGAACATCATTCCCCGACGAAGTTGACGGATTTGGAGTCGGCGTGCTCATAGTGCGGTCGATGGTTGGCGTAGCAAGAAGAGCTGTCGGAAACCGAAATGGTTGTTCAAATGGAGAGGTCGGTTTAACGCTGGTTGTGTGTACTTCCAGCGCGCTGCCGTGACATCCCTGCAAGTAGGAGAAGGGCGCATACTTTAGCATCTTTACCCTCCTGCCGGACGCCTACCTTGGGCTGGTGCCCTTTGGTAAGGGAGGGGGTGGGAAGAGCACGCCCGTTATTCGGGGAATTACTGCTTATGGGTTCGTACCGAGGACTGCGCAGGAGAGGAATAATATGACTAAGTCACGCCAGGTATTAATTTTTTTACTAATTTAGAATTTTGACTAGGACTACAGTACATAAGGGGGCCCGTATTACCGCCGCCGCCCTCAATAAATGGTAACAACCGTCCCAGCTCTGAGCCTTCCGCCTACGTCTGTGTTCACCTCTCGCAAGGGGTATCCCGGTGTGTACGGTTGCTCATCCGCCGTGTTCGCTGCGAACGCCCATACTTGTGTATGTTACCAGTTTCGCTGTGCTCGCTCTTTGTATAACGATCTTCACGATTTCAATCGTTTTTCCCACGGCCGCCTCCCCGTTCTTCAACCGTGGTGGTACATCCTGCACTGCATGGATCGCAAGACCCACGCTGCTTCTTTCTTTCTTATCTTTTTTCTTTGAGAAGGCACTGCACACCCATGCCCCCACCTCGTGGAGATCTATTCCATACCTCTCCCGCCAAGTGCTGCCGGCGCAACCTCGGTCTTACACCGACATTGTCGTGTTGTAATTTCGATAGTGTGGTACCTTCAATTCTTCTTTCGAGGCTGTAGCGCACAACGTCCGTTAGTAGTTATTGTGGACTCCAAAGGCACGAGTTCCTGAAGATGGTCTCCCGTAATCACGGTCACATGCCACGGAATCCTCCAAGAGGGGTCCGCCAGCACCAAGTGGAGAAGGGGATTCACATAGCGGACAATGCTGCTACAGGCGCTGCTGTGAGCCAAGATAGGGATCGGAGGCATAGAAACCTGAAGGCTTTCGACAAGAGTCTTTAACGAGCAGAAAAGGTACCACGCCGGGAGCCCGTCTCGGCTGGTCTTCCTACTGTAATAATCACCTGCACCAAATATCAAAAATAAATCTAAATTTGACATTTCTTCAGAAGTACTGAGGCACATATGGGCCGAATAATGCACCACGCGGGTCAGTTAATAGAATACGGACTCTCCTTGGGAATAGGCCGTTGTAAAAGCACAAGAAAATATCACCTTAGGATCCATTGTACTACATATCTCTTTTTCTGAATTCCACCACGTCCCCGAGGTGCACATTTCTATAGCTCAATTTTTAAGCGGCTCCTAACGGTGTTGATGTCAGAGCGGTCTCCCATGATGTTAAAAATCCTTTTCTCCATGGATTTCTCCGTAATTCTCCGTTTCCGCACGCCGTATTGACCGCAGGCTCGCAAAACGCCTTTGAGGTGGTTCGGAGCCCCGAGCGCTTCTCGACGTAACCTCGTTTACTTCATCTTGGTGTACACGGCTGGTGCTAGAACGCCTAGCATTCCGAACCCCTAGAGGATCTCTTTAAAGAAACGCCCGAGCCGTTGCGCCCCGCTCGTCCATCTAAAGTGGAGAGAACGCACTCATACTTTCCCCTTCTGTCCTGTTGCCGTTTTTGGTTTGCTATGAATCTGGTCCCCACTTAAGTGTTCTTCTTCTGGCCTGCATCTTTTTGTCCGTCTTCTCCGCGCAATTCTCGCCGGCGTCGTGACATGGCTTTTTTCTCCGAGGGGCATAGAAGGGCGTGTCTCTCCCCTGGTGGTATTTCGTCCAACTCCTCTGATGCTACCACGCGTTTTATCTACGTCCTTCTGCCTCTATCCGACTTCAAGATGATTTCTCCGGCCCAGGCTCCTGCTTCTCCGTTCAATCCTGAGATGTATGACACCTCCACTTGTGCCCCATTTTGCCTGGGAGAGCACTTTGACCACCATGCTACGCAGATCTGCTTGCCCTTCTGTGAAAAACGCATCAGTCCCCCGTGCCCCGCGGAGGACTACATTCACCATTTGGGACAGCACATTTAGCCGA
Organism: Gracilaria vermiculophylla; assembly: GCA_019155205.2. Classification (NCBI taxonomy): domain Eukaryota; phylum Rhodophyta; class Florideophyceae; order Gracilariales; family Gracilariaceae; genus Gracilaria; species Gracilaria vermiculophylla. The sequence continues at coordinate 1,188,279 of JAHNZQ020000308.1, forward strand.
TGAGGTTCCGCGTCGTACTGAAAGTCGCGTGGAACGACCATAAGCGAAACCGGGTGGACGCCTTTCGCGCTGATTTACTTCACACTCCGGTGCACGATGACATTGCCCCAACCACGGTGGGGCGCAGCAACAGTCCTTACCTCCGATGCGGTGCAGAGCGCGAGTTTCAATCTCGGCTCAGACTGCTTCTGCATAGGGAGAGCACACATCAGCGAGCGAGCGGGACGGCCCGGAAGCATCACCGATAAACGCTCCACCCTTGTGGTGCTGCCCTTCGATCCCCCCTAGGAGCATCTCTACTGGCTCAATCGCAAACGATGGAGGAACTTTCTTGCGGATGAGACACGAGTGCGGAACGCCTTCGGATACTTTTATGGTTAGTACCACACGGAATTCCAGGACGTACCTTTCGGACAACCTCCGAAGATTTACCTCAAGGTGAACGACTCGTGGAGAAACCATTGCGTCTGCCCACACCTCTGTGTGTTGACGCCCGTCACGTTCGCGTACAACGCCTCAGAGGTTCTGGATCCACATAACTCCTTAGAACGTTTCATCATGTTGACACCTTCGACCGAAATTCGCGGTCGGCACCCTAGTGGCTTATATCTAGGCCGCGGACGAGGGCATCACTTCCTACGCTCGTTGTCTTGACGGTCGTCTCAACTGGGATTCCTCAAATCAGCCAACCGCCGGACCTTTTCTCCCGTTGTCGGTGCCAAATATCCGGGTCCTGCGCTCCTTGAGAATTCAGAGAGTGGTTCGCAGCGTCTCGTGGAACGAATCTTATGCGGAGACGCTGCTGGATTACAACCTGCAGGTGGCGTGGAACGATGCGCCAGGTTTTATCTGGTATGCCTATGGCGAGAAAAAGTTGCATCTTATTGTGAGGAGCCTTAGTGGAGACGGTGACGCGCGAGCCTGTCTGGCATTTCCCCTCCTTGCCACTTCTCGGATTCCGCAGGTGCCACGACTACGTGTCTACGATTATAATCTCATGGTTTAGAGTCTGGCGACCCACAGGCCTTTTCCATTCACGGCTCCATCGCAGGACATTGCTGCGCTTCCTGAGAGCACGACGCAACCTCCAGCATCGATGCCGTATCATCCCAATGTGGTGGCCGATGAGGCTCCTACGGAAAAGGACGATATTACTCCCGATAAGACTGCTTTGGCCCCGATAGTGCATCTCCAGCTACGACGCGTTTCGGTGCTGGTTGTTTAGCCTCGCCTGAAAAGCATTCCGGTTCCTGTACCGCCCTCACCGCTGGTGGTGGCTGCTCCATCCTTGGCTCTGTCAAACTCTGAGTCAGTGCCTGCAGAACCCACTTGGGAGCCCACTGTCTCAGCCAGTCCGCCGTCTTCGAATTCTTCTGTGGCAGTTGTGGTCTCGTCAATGGAGATTGCCGCATATAGCGTACCCTCGGGCGGGGTATCGCCTGGGGCTCTGGGTACTGCCTTTCAGAAGTTCGTGCAGGGGTGCCTGGTGACTGGCCGTCCTGCTCTGACTTCTCCCATAGAATCTCTATATGAAGCTCGTAACTGGGTCCCAGAGTTCTATAAGGCCTGGAAAAACCGAGCTTCGATGGCCGCCATCAAGGAGAGTCTGGCGGAGTACTCCAAGAGCAAAGCGCAACCGGCGAAAGCGCGCCTGGACGCAGAGTATGCGATGCGGTTTGGTGACGTGTAGGCGTAAAATACCTCTGCGATGGGAGTTAGTCCACGGAAGCGGCGGAGTAAAAGATCCATGAGTTGGAGCAGAATCTCCTGAAACGGTAATTTCAATGTGAATTGTGCGTGCCTGAGTGCCCATCGACATTAAATGCCGTCTCGGGAGCGCCTGACAAGCGGACGCCGGCGGCATAGAGGAAGAAAATACAATTCCAGGTGGGGGATAAATAACAGACACGAAAAAAAGTGCAGTTGGCGGCCCTCTCTCCCTTCCCTACACGGAAACGCGCATAATGAGATGTGTTTCCGCCTCAGATTAAGGTGGTATCTCCTGATGAACTTTTCCGGGATGTATCCCGGAGGTTCTTCCGTTTCATAATTTGGAACGTACTTGCACCAGCGGACGCGGTACAGTACTCCTGCAGGGGTTTGTTGGTGAGAGACGATATGGGCTACTGCATAGAGGATATCATCTTAAGGGGTCATGGTGGCGGCTGGAGCTCCCTTAAATGCTTCACAAAAAGGTGTGATGAGATTCCCAGTATCCAGCGGTGTCGTCACTTCTGAGATGGCCGGAGGAGGACGTTTCGCGCGTGATCCATGAGGTGGGCTGGCGGGGATTATTGAGGGGCTGGGCGTCGAGACTCTCGGCATCCAATCACGAGTGAAGACGTCTCAGAGCCCGTCTCCATCGATGGCGACTAAGTCCCTATGTCTATCCAAGACTCTGTAAGGCCCTCAGGCGTTCTGTGCTATCTTGAATGTGAAGTTCGGTGGTTCATCGGATTTCTCCTCGGGTTTGTCGAGAAAAACTTCGTAGTCGTTCTTCAGGAGAGGGCCTTCTTTCACCTTTTGGTCGAAATCAGGTTCATATCTCCTCTGCGAGGCATTAAATTTCTCCTGTGCGAGAAAGAGTGCGTCCGCATACAGCCTTATGATGAACCGGTTTGCTTGAGCCGATATTGATACCTGTGGCCCATCTGCTGCGTGCGCTGTGGCGCGTGCCATAACTACGGCACTAGGTGGAATGCATGATAGCACCAGATTGAAAGGAGCAGTTGGCGTGGGGCGGTGCATCTACAGCTTATATGCACACGTAAGCGGGCCCACGTATTGGTCCCAATCCTTCTGGTGGTCCGCGACGTAGTTTATCAAACTTGACGCGATGGTTTTGTCAGACCACTCCGCCTGTTTGTTAGTGTGGGGGTGATAAGCAGTAGTAAACAACCGCTTTATGGGCCGCATTTCGGAGATGGCGATGAATTGCTTCGCCACAATCTGGTGTCCGTTGTCCGTAAGGAGATCCAAAGGAATCCCATATGGATACACCCCAGTTCTCGAAAAATGTGTCGGCAATTACTGCTGCAGTGGTGCTCCGGTGTGGGAAAGCGTGTGTGATCTTCGAGAACCAATCGGTAATCAAGAGGATAAATCGGTAACTACTTTCTGAGTTGGGGAGAGGCCGCAAAATATCCATGCTCCTTAACTCCAAAGGTGCTGAAGACGAGAATAGGGTGAACGACGTCCCGTTTCTGCGTATATTTTCCCTAGCGGCGGCGCACAAGTGGCAGTCCGCCATCGTTTGGAAGGCTTTATTAGTAATTTTCGGCCAATAGAACTCCCTTCTTATTGTAAAGTACATGCGGGATCCACCGGGGTGCCCAAACTTCCAGGGTGGTGCGAGAGGTATACCTTTCTCACCAGTTGGCTCGTCGGGACCCCCTCTTAAAGGCTCCGTCCAGGAAAGCACGACGTACGAGTACGCCGTCTCGGTCGACATCAAATGACGATGTTAGATTCCCCACAGTGTCGAGGTACTCCTTGCAGTACGCATCTGTACTCCACTCTTTCAGGAACGCCACTATAGTGGTGGGGAGAACTCCTTTCTCTTCCTTAACAACGGCCATCACCTCAGGGAGCCCAGTAAACCTGCCTCCAGTTTCACAGTATTCCAATCATTCTCCACCAAGTACTTCTTTCTTGGTGGTATTCTTGATGAAAAGACATGGAATGATGTCCTTCAAAGGGTTTTTGTCTTCTCTTTCGATGGAGATTTGGGACAGTGCGTTCGCCGCCTGGTTTTTCATGCCAGGACGGTGTGGGATGACAAAATCGAGCTTTAGGAGGCGTATTCTCCACATGTCCCGGCGATTGGAAGCATTCGTCAAGGACAGTATCCACTTCAATGGTGCGTTGTCCGTGCTTAAGGTAAAACGCACGCATTCCAAGTACAGGGGTAGAAGCAATACAGTTCATACTGTTGCAAGACATTCGCGCTCCGAGGTGGAATAATACCGTTCTGTAGGTGAAAGGGTGCGACACCAGTATCTTTTAGATTAACGTTCACCTTCAGCTTGTTCCTTAAAAAAGGCACATCCAACCTGATATTTACTAGCGTTTGTGTCCAGCACCATTCGGCCGTTCTGCTTCGAAAGTACGAAGATCAGTGGCTCTACTGGTCACCTTTTCATGGCGTTAAAAGGCTTGACACTCTTCGTCGGTCTAGATATCCAGTGGCGTCGGCATTTCTTTCTCAAAGAGATGATTTGACGGCGCCCCAATACGGGAAAAATTCAGAAAACATCTGAAAGACAATAAACAACCCAAGGAAGGAGCGGAGCGCCGTCGTGTTTGTGGCAGGATGAGCTTACTTGATGGCATTATAAGTCTTTTTGGAAACCTGCATGTGGCCCGTGAGCACAATATGCCCTAGGAGATCAACCAAAGACTTGAAAAAGAAAGGCTTGTCCAGTTTCAAGGTCAGTCTAGCATCTTACAGGAGATGGAGCACGTGTTGAAAATGCATCAGGTGCTTCTCCACGCTGCTGGAGTATATATTAGCATTGTTAATATACAACAGGAGGTACTGCTACTTCACGTTCGACAGGATTATATCCACCGCTCGTTGGAACGTAGCCAGTGCATTTATCAATCCATATGGCATCCTGGGGAATCTGAGAATTTTGCAGTGCGAAGTAAAACGTTTTCTTATCCTTATCCGAGTGAACCATCTTATTTCCCAGGAGCCACTGTTGGCATTCCTCAAAGAGAGAACGGACGCATGAAATAAGCAGTCAATATATTCTCCCATACGTGGTAAAGTGGATCCTAAGGCGAAATTGTGGTGTGGCTTTACGACTGGATGTTCTTAAGAATGGCTCGTATTTTATTAACAAAGCCAAGCGGTACATATCTGGGAACACATGCGCTCCAGTACCCTTGTGGAACGGTAGAATGTAGATTACTTTTCTTTAATTGGTGCAGGTAATTACAACAGTAACGAGAACTGCTGAGGCGGGCTCCCGGCAGAGTACTTAAGCTACCGGACCCGCTCCACCTCTGGAGAATTAAACCAATCAACTTTGGGTCTACGTCTACGTTTCCGGTTGGAGACTGTCGTCGAACCTCCGAAGGTTTCTAAGGCATCAAATCCCAGGTCGCCTCGTAGCAGAGCCTGTAGGAGCATTGTGCGCCCAATGAACCTCCCTCTCCACTTGGTGTTTGCGGATCCTCTTCCAGAACTCCCCAGATTCGTGACAGCGATTACCATGGACCACGTTTAGGAACTCGCACCTTTGGAGTCAACAGAAATTCCTAACGGACGTTGTGCACTACCACCTCGAAAGGAGGACTGAGAAGGTTAGTTTCCGTAAGGAATCGCAAGAGTCCCGACAGAACAGCGTTTCTAGTTTTTAAAGCTCGGGTCCCAACTGTGAAATCCTTCATTACGAGGATTCGGAAGTGGAAGAAAATCACCCTCGAACTACTCCTATATGTGCCACTCAGAACCCCGAATGGAAACTCCCCTGCAGAACGCTCAAGCAACCAACTCCATCCTTGAGCGCACTACGCGCAAGGCTCCCCAAGAGATGGCCGTCAGACTGGGAGACCGTGAAATTCTCCCAAGTAATTCTGGCTCCTCCGTGAAGCGATTCAGGAATTGACTCAGGAGAGTGGAGGATCGTAGGCAAGTAGAATCGCCCGCGACCCCTTTGCAAAATGTCGACGTGGTGGTTGAAGAACCGCAGTTAGCATCGCAACCACCACCTGAGGAGCTGCAGGGACTGGAACATTAGAAGGCTATTTTTCTCTTGGAGTCCGTGGCCCAGCGCCTTACGGATTGACTCTCACAGCAGCTGGGCGAAAGAATTCCTGTAGGGGTTGAGGCACATTTCGCAGCGCGGCGCCACGCCCTTGTGAAGGAGTTTTGCAGCGTAGAGTGCTCACTGTGCTATGGATGCCTTGCTGAACGCAGGCCCTTTCGTTGAAGTGATCTTAGATATTATCCTTGCGAAGGTTCGATCCCAAACCGCGCAGCGGCTCCTCGCTGCAGTGTTTCGAAGGTATTCTTCCGTGCAGAAGAGATTTCCTCTATAAATACCTAGGATGGGCACGGGCAGAAAAGGACATGATATTGCCACCCCTTACGCAAGACAGGGAATGGATACTTCAGTGAGGAAACCGGAACACCTCAGAAATATTGCTATGACCCGTCCGGACTTGTCACTCTACAGAGGTCGCAAAGTATTTCACCCAAGGAGAGAAGGATAGGATACTCCTCGGGTGAATGGCGATAGCAGAGGTATCCTGAGGCACCTAGAAAACCTAAAGAAAAGACGCCGAAAGAAACAGAGGGAAAAAAGAAGAAAGCGAGACACCGATTCGGAGAGAAACTCAGACTCCGAATCCCAAAACAGCTCCAGCTCGGAGGACAGTGTACCTCCAAAGGAGAAAAGCAGAATGGTCAGAAAGGTCTTACCGCTTAACGACCTCTTCACCAAAGTGGTGGATTATGAAACCCACAGGTTGAATGATTTCTCTAAACGACTCACGAAGATAAAGGGGGGATGATGTATATTCATATGAAAAAGCACTCCTTCTCAGATGAAGACACCGTCTCGGTGTCTAATGTTCTGACCCTCTTCCGTCCAGGATGTGAAATAAATGGTTTTGACGAAGGTGCCGCTGTCTAGTGCTTTCCCTTCTACAGCAGAGGTCCAAGGCACTCGCTCGTGCAACCGCGCCTCACGAGGGAAAAGATAATTGTGGATGATTTTGGAACGGAGATATTGACGACGTACGCAAAGGTGGTGAACTTTCTCCTCAAATGGTACGCAACGGACGAGAAGAAAGCCCATGTGGACACTGAAGTCACCTTCTATAGGGAGAAAACGGGGATGACTAAAACGGAGTTCCCACAGAAACTGTGGATGAAGGCCTAACGTTGCGGGAACGTGTACTGCGAACGGCGGCTTAAGTCGTTGTTTGTCGAGGAACTCCTTCCCTTGATCGGCGCCAGGGTACGTAATAACTTGACAGCACACCGGAAAACCACCCATACCACATTTCGTGCGGCCCTATGGGGATGCCCTCCGTGTTGCTCGACGCAGCCACGCTCCACTTTCGGATAAAGCTGAGCTCACCCTCTATAGGCATAACACTGGAATGACCGAAATGGAGTTCTCGCAGAAGCTGTGGATGACGGCCTTACGATTTGTAAACGTGTACTCCGAACGGTGTTGAAGTCGTGGTTCATCGAGGGACTTCTTCTCTCGATCCGCGCCAGGGTGCGTAATCATTTGACATCGCTCTCAAAGACCACGTATACGGAGCTAGCACATTTCGCGGAATCCTATACGGATACTTATAGTGCCGCTCGCCGCAGCCACGCTCTACTTTCAGACCAACCGAAGGCCTTCAGGAATCGTTGCGCATGCGCCTTGGCGTTGGACTCCAGCACCTCAAAGGAGGTCGACGAGCTCATGCTCGAGAGAGACCAAAAGGCCCTTGCTCTCACTTACGCCTTATCTCAGTGTGCACCGTCTAAAACGAGGACACCCTCGTCTCCAACCTTGCCCGTCTCGACATGATCTTACAGGAGTGTTCGATTCGCGAACCCTCGGGGCTACCAATCGCCTTGCAGGATTTGGTCATCTCGAAAACCAGTACACTGCACTAGTCTCATCTCAGCTATGAGGGCCGCCATCCTGACGAAAGGGGAGAAATATTTTCAGGAAGCAAAAAACACACCAATGGAGTGCAGAAGTTATCGAACCGCATATCACGATGTCCGCTCCCCTCATGGAAACTACGGTTATCGCGTTCCAGTGAAAGTGCTGCCTGTTCCACTGGCACTTGCACCGACAGCTCAGGTGCTGGCATACATACCGGTTGCATCTCCGAAGAACACGGCGCATCCCAATGGGCAACGACAGCATCTGTCCCCTACTGGAATTCAGCTCCCGTCCAACCAGTAACACTCTCAGGGTCACGCATAAAGGCCCTGCGTGGCTCCTTACCGTCGAGACTCGGCTCCACGAAGGTTGCCTTTAGGAAAGGGGGAGAAACCATATGCACGGTTGACGCAGAATCGGCGGGCCTTCCCATCCATTTGGACCCATTTGCCGCCTTTGAGGGATCCGTTTGCACGCACTGCCGTACGAAGTACAAAGGGTTTGCCTTTAGAGCATGTTCCACGCTCGCCTCCATAACGGTGCGCGTTATCCTCGACACCGGAGCTGGCCCGAATTTGGTGCACGCTGACGTGCTCCCGTGGTCTGCTCTCGGCTCCTCGAGGACTGGCAAGCTCCCAACGGTGCGCGATGTGTCGCGTCGAGCATTGAACATCCTCAGAGTATTACCCTTGCATCTTTGATTGCGCTACTTACAGGTGAAAGTGAGGTTCTTAGTGGCAAACAACTTGGCAGCACAAAGCATATTGGGCACTTCCTTTGTGGATCTTTATGTGTTCGTGCAATATACCCACGCCTTCGTAAAGTGAAACTTCACTACGCTGCACCTGTACGTATCGTGTTCGCATCTCCGGGACCGGACGCCAACGAGCGTGACGTGGGAAACATTCGAACGGAGACGCAGTCGAATAAGCTCCGGGTGCTAAGGAGTACCGAAATACTCGCCAGGAGTCGGGCGGAAGTTTGGGGCACAACACTGGCTCGAGCCTTTCATTCCTACAGGATAGTCGACATCTGACGACAAAGCAGCACTCCATGATGGCGAGCGGCCATATTGAAATAATGCCGACTGCTCCCTACAGGGTCAAGCTTGCTAAACTGAAAGAGTTACCACCGCGGCTGCAAAAACGAACCGTCGTCGAAATGGCCTTACCCGTTCCTGCGGGAACGACCCACCTTCCTCGTATGAAAGACCTTGCGAAACGCGATGCAATTGCCGCCATGGAGACTACAGCGACATTAAAGACTTCAGAAGAAGAGAAGCCTGCCACCTGGCATGAGAGGCTCCAAATTGGCAAAACTTTCAAAGAGTATCGCAACAAGATGGTGGAGATGCTATCCGTCTTTGAGGGACATGTAGTCTAGTTGCCTGGGTTAGATTAGCTTGGCCAAGCACAGGATCCAGATCATACCTGATGCGAAACAGGTACACCAACTTCCAAGGAGGGCCGCACTACATGCGCGCGATTTTGAACGTAATAAAGTCCACTGGATGCTAGACAAGTGGGTTGTCAAGCCCTGAAATTCCAAATGGGTCTCTTCTGTGGTGTTTCCAAAGACGAAAGATGGCTAATTGAGGTTCTGCATTCAGTATAGACGCCTCAACGAGGTGACGGTACGTGATTTGTACCCGATATTAAGTATGGATGAATGTATTGACTGTTAAGGTGATGGGCTCGTTTTCTTTGCCATGGATGCAATCAATCGCTCCTGACATATTGAGATGTATGTCTCCGATAAGGATAAGACAACGTTCACCTCGCACTGTGGAATTTTCGGATTCCCAAGGATGCCATTTGGATTGAAGAATGCACCCGCTACGTGCCAATGAGCGATAGACATAATCCTGTCGAAGGTGAAGTGGCAGTACGCTCTGGTTTATATTCAGGAGGGCCATTTATACTCACGCAGCGTGGAGGAGCACTGTATGCATTTGAAGCACGTGCTCCAACTTTTCAAGGATGCTGGACTCACCTTGAAGCTGCAGAAGTGTTTCTTTTTCAAGTCCTCGCTGGATAAACTGCGGCACGTTGCGCTCCCGGGCCGCCTACAGGTTTATATAAGAACTCAGGACGCCATAAAGGAAGCTCACCCTCCTAAAAATCAGACCGAGCCTCACTCCTTCCCAGGGATGTGTAGTGTTCTTCGGGTTTTTGTCCCGAATTTCTCCCGCATTGCTGCGCTCTTAAATACCCTCTCGGAGAAAAAAATCCAACGCAATTTGCGACCCTGACGCAATATGAGTTTGAAACTTTTAACACCTTGAAGAGGAGACTGATAGAGTCACCGATCTTGGTACTCTCGAAGCGATACGGCCAAGTGTTGCTGGATACAGACGCATGTAAATACAAGAATGGATGTGCCCTCCGATTGGAACAATTTAAAGATGGACATCAACCTCTAGGACAATGGAGTTGCAGCCTTTCACCTACGTAACCGAATAATTAGAGTTCAGAGCGCTAATTTCTAGCCATCATATGAGCGGTATTGCTTTTACGCACGTAGCTGCAAGGTGCGCGTTTCACATTGAAGACAGACCACGCACCATTTAATTGGATACTTTCATTGACAGATGCTTCTAGTCGCCTGAAGAGGTAGAGACTTCACCTCCTGGGGTTCGAATTTGACATCTACCACCGCCCTGGTGTATAACACAAGGCAGTGGACGCGCTGTTGCGAATCTCTAGCAAGGGAGAAGACTAAACACCTTGGGAGGACGCCTTTCCGTGTGTAGCCATCGAGGATGCCGACAGAAAAGAAGGACTCGATGAAGACTGCTCAAAGTCCTCTGAACCTAGATGCAGGTTTAGTGGCTCCCTGAGGTGATGGCCATTGTTGAGAAAGAGAAAAACGTTCTCCCCATCACCATAGCGGAGTTACTTCATGAGCAGAGTACATATACGTACTGCAAGGATTGCCTCAACAGTGTAGGCCTTCTAACACAGTCAATCGATGTCGACCGAGATGGCGTATTTGTACGCCGCGCTTCTCTGGACGGAGCTCTCCAAAGTTGATCCCGACGAGTATACGGGGGAGCGTGCTGTCTCCATCGCGCTGTTCCCGCCTCGCCGGGCACCCCAGTGGATCGCGCATGTAATTCACCATGAAGATGGAGTTCTATTGGCCGAAAATGGGTAATGAAGCCTTTCAAACGCTGACGTATTGCCACTCTTGTACTGCCGCTAGGGGAAATATCCGTAGACACCGGACGCCGCTCACTCTGTTCCCGTCTTCAGGACCTATGGAGTTCGTGCCCATGGACATTTTGGGCTCTATTTCCAAGTCGGAGACAGAGTACCGAATTATCCTCGTGAGCACCGATAGAATTCCGAAGACCACGCGTGCCGTTACTCTCCGGAGCAACCCTGCAGCCGTAATTGCGGACATGTTTTTGTAGAAATCGGTTTACCCGTATGGAATACTTTTGTATCTCCATACGGACAACGGACCCCAGTTTGTGGCAAACCTATTCAGCGCCATCTCTGGAATGCTGGGCGTGAAGCAGTTGTTTACCGCTGCATATCACGCCCAGACCAACAAACAGAGGGAAAATTTTAACGAAACCATCGCCTCAAGGTTGAAACTCAACGTCGCGGACCACCATAAGGATTTGGACGCAGACATGGGCCCGCTCACGTATGAAAAAAGCTGTAGGTGTAGCGACCCACGGGGACTGCTTCTTTCAATCTGGTGCTCTCGCGCATCCCACGTAGTGCCGTCATTGAGGCACGCACCACAGCGCACGCGGCTGATGGGCCATGGGTATCAACAGCGGCTCAATCAAAACGCTCTCGCTTAAGGCGGTATGCAGACGCACTCTTCCTCGCAAAAGAGAGAATTAACGCATTGCAGATGAGATATGAACAGGATTTCGACTGGAAGGTGAAAGAAGGCCATCACCTGAAGAACGGCAACGCGTTTTTCCTCGAGAAATCTGTGAATACATTCGATGAACCACCGGATTTCACGCAAACGTTTGCGTCTAACACCCCCAGGCCTTACAAAGTCCCGAACATCTCTAGGGATACTGTAGTTATTTAGGTACACAGACTCCGAGACGTCGTCTCCCGTGATAATGTAACGAAAGCCCCGACGCTCAGACGTTCAGGAATGCCCCCCACCCCAGCTCAGGGATCACGCGCAGAAATTCGTCATCCGACCACCTTAGGAGCGACGACACCGCTGGATACTAAACATTTCGTCACACCTTTCAGTGAAGGATTAGTTAAAGCTCCAGATGCCATATTAACTCCTCAAGGTGATATCCTCTACGCGGTAGACCAGATCATCTCTCTAAGAAACATCCCTGCGCGGATACTGTACCGCGTCCGCTGTTACGGGTATACCTCAAAGACGGACACGGAAACACCTCCGGTACAAATTTCGAAGAACTTCATCAGAAGATGCAAAGCCAATCTGGAGCGGAAACACATCTCCGCATAGACGTTTCCGTTTCAAAAAAGAGGAACGCGCCCCCAACCAGAGTTTTTTTTCGTCTCCGCAATCGGTCCCCCACCTAAAGTTCTCTTTTTCACCTCCCGGACGCCTTTCCTCGCATGTCGGACACTGGCGCCGCGGCTCTTTGCGTCGCTGGGCCTTCGAGCACGCCTCATTCACATTTAAGTTACCATTCAAGGAGCTTCTGCTCCAACTCATGGATCCTTCACTCCGCCGCTACCGTGAACTAACTCCCATCGCCGGTGTTTCTTACGCCTACAGGTCACAAAACCGACTCGCATACTCCACGTCCAGGCGCGCTCTCGCCGTCTGCGCTTTGATCTCGAAGAACTCTGCCAAGCTGTACTTGATGGCAGCCATCAAGGCTCGATCCGCCCAGGCCTTATCGACCTCTAGGAACCTTTATCGAGCATTGTGCAAAGTCTCTGCATGACAAGTCGGAACAGGACGGCCCATCACCCGGCACGCCTGCATTAGCTCCTGGAAGGCAGTACCCAAAGTCGCAGAGGATAACCCGCCCGAGGATGCGCCACAAGCGGCAACCTCCGTCGACGGAACAACAATCGCCAAGGAAGGAGGCGCAGACGGCGGACCGGCTGGGACAGGAGACTGTCGAGGTGATTTTGCATGCTCCACCGCGGAGGTTGGCAGGGATAGGGATGGAGTAGGCGACAGCGGAGCTGCTAGCGGTACGGGAACCGGAACGCTCCTCACTTGCGGCTGAATAATCGGCACTGGGACGCTCGGCAGTCGTGGTTGCGCAACCGGGGCCAAAGAAGCGGGAACAGAAGTAATCCCATCCTCTTCAATAGAAGACAAGCCAGCAACCACCGCGGGTGGATCCAGAATGAAGGCAAGAGGCTGCATCCCGACCTCAGAAGACGCAGCGACGTCCTTTGACGAAGCCGTTACTGAAGAGGCGTGTGAGTCGCCGGACTCTCCATCATGGGATCATATTTGGGGACACGGAGCCGTAGCATCGGAGGAACCGGAGCAGGGGCAAGAAAGGGAGAGGCCAAAGATGCTCGCCCGTCATCTTCTCTATTGGGGCTCCTCACCATTGAAAAAAACTTGTCATCGCCATAGTCATACGATAAAAGCCCGGCGTATCGCTCCACGCCACCCGGAGGTTGTAATCCAGCAGCGTATTTGCCTTGGAGTTGCTCCACACGGTGCACTTGACCAGATTCTGAATTTTTAAGGAGCGCAAGACCTTGATATTTGACACCGAAAAGGAGATCAAACATCAGGCAGGTGGCTGATTCGAAGAATCACAGTAGAGGCGACCGTCGTGACACCGAGTATAGGAAGTGAGTCCCTCGTTTGCTTCCTGGAGATAGACCACTAGGGTACCGACCGCGAATTCCGTCGAGGCGATCAACCTCACGAATCGCTTTAATAAGTCATGTAAATTCAGAAATTCGGATGTGTGATACGCGACAGAAATGCGCTGTGCAACACAGAGGTGTGGGGATACTCAATGGTCCCTCCAAGAGACTTTCACATTGAGGAAATACTTCAAAAGTTGCCCGGAAGGCGTATCATGGAACTCCGTGCTGTGCCAACCGTATACGTAGCCAAAGGCGTTCCGCACTCGGGTCTCGTCCGCAAGGTGCGTCCCCCAACGGTTACGGTTCAGCCAGTAGTGGTGGTCGCTATTGGGATCGAAGGGCAGCACTGCAAGGGCACAGCGCCCAGCAGCGATGCTTTTGAGCCGCTCCGCTTGCTGGTGTGCGCTGTCCTTGTAGAAGAGTAGTTGGAGTCAAGTTAGGATCATACGCTCTTGGGCACACCTGAGGTACGGAGTGTGGCAGTGCTCCACCGTGGTCGGAGCGTGTAAACCGTGCACCGGAGCGGGGAGCCATTAAGCGCGACAGGCGTCCACAAGGTTCCGCTTCTGGTTGTTCCAAGCAACGTCCGGTTCGGCGCGGAACCTCATCGCCTGAGTGTACTGTCCGAAATGGTGAATGTGGTACTCCACGAGGCACGGGAGACTGACGCGCATATCGTGGAAAGACACGAAGACCTGCGTGACACGATGGTTGAAGTGTTCCCCTTGGCGGAATGGCGCACCGATGACGGTGTGATACACCTCAGTATGGGAGAGAGACGTAGAAGCCTGAACTGGAGAAGTCATTTCGATTATGTACATAGTTGGCAGAATGACGATCGAATGTGTCGTAGCATCTGACGAGATTGACGGGACATCACTAGGAGAGCGACACACGGATCGATGACAGAACAGGGAGAAGACCGCGTCAAGATGCCATCGTGGAATGCGCGGAGAAGACGGAAAAGGAGCTGCGGGAGTATGCAGCATCATGGAAAGGAGCGCGTTAATATCTAAGGGAGGCGGACGGAGTAGCAGGAGAGGAGATTATGAGATAAGACATTTCCAAGGGGGATGAACAAACAGACGCCACGAATCCGGGCGTTCCCAAAAAGAGATCCTCAAAGGAACCGGAGAGTCGAGCGCCGTGAGGGAATCGGCGAACAGGCCAGACCGATCCACGCCCGGGCAGCAAACGTAGAACGCTTGAAAGGTGCGGAAGACAATCGGGTTGCGCGGAAGATCTCATTACTGACTAGCGCTGTAGCCCAAGCGTGGTACGCGAAGAAGGAGCAGAAGAGGGTGGGGCAAGAACAGCTGGAATCCCAAAACCCCGCAAAGAATAAACGCGAAACCGCGGTGGATACGCCGCCTGGGAATGTGGAAGTACGGGGGAATGCCTAAAGAAGAGGATCTGTCACGTCGAGAGAGTCCGCTCTGACATCAACACCGATAGGAGCCGCTTAAGGATGGGGCTACGGAATGGTGCACCTCGGGGACATGGTGCGATTCAGAAACGGGGTTGTGTAGTACAGTGGACCCCAAGGTGATATTGTGGTGTGGCTTGACAAAGAAATGTTTCTAAGGAGTAATCGTATTTTATTAACTGAGCCACGTGGTGCATAACGCGGTACACGGGCGCTAAAGTACCCTTGCGAAACGATAGAATATAGATTTATTTTAGTTAAATGGTGCAGGTAATTACTACAGTAGTGAGACGTGCCGAATCGGGCTCCCGGCGGGGTATTTAACATGTCGGTTGAGCTCCACCTCTGGAGAGGTAAACCAAGCAACTTTGATTCTACGTCTATTTTTACGGTTGGAGACTCTCGTCGAACCTCCGTAGGTTTGTAAACCACCGATACCCAGGTTGTCTCCTAGCAGAACCTGTAGGGGTATTGTGCGCCCAGTGAACCTCCCTCTCCGTCTGGTGTTTGCGGATCCTCTTTCTGAATTCTCCCGGTTCGTGACAGCGATTACCGGAGACCACCTTTAAGAACTGGCACATTTGGAGTCAACAAAAATTCCTATCGGGAGTTGTGCACTACCACCTCGAAAGGAGAACTGACGGTACCACATCGGGTACTAATCGCGTACTCTCACCTCGTTAAAGCGTCTCTAGCCAATTCAAAACTTCAAGGAGCCATATTTCATCTTCGCAAACACCACCGGGGAGGTTCGTTTGGAATCGGATGGATCGGTAACCCTTTTATCTAGCATTCACAGGACCTCGTCGTTTTCGAAATCCCACGCATAAGGCCTGGCCAGCCTTCGGAGTTGGTGTACCGGTTTCGCCTCAGGTTTGAGCTGGAACTGGTAATTGGCCAGGCGGACCTGTTTCAGGCGATCGGAATACATGTTCTCCATGGCGGATAGCATGTCAACTATCCTATAGCGATACTCTTTAAACTTCTCACCCATTTTGATCTTTTCCTTGTAAGTGGCAGGCCTCTCTTCGTCTGGAATCGTCGATGCCGCTTCGGCTTCCATGTTGGCCACTGCATTGCGTTTAGCAAGGTTTTCTATATGCGGAAGATCAGGCAGTCCTGCTGCCGCGGGTAATGCCAATCCAACGACATATCCTTTTTGAAGCCGTAGAGGCGACTCCTTCATGTTAGCAAGAACAACCCTGAAGGGAATAGTCGGCACTATTTACATAACGTCATTTGCAATCATGGAGTGCTGCTTCGTTTTCAGATGCGGACCCACCTGTAAGAATGAAAGGCCGGATGCGGAAGTCTGCACCCAAACTTCGGCCTGACGCCTCGCGGGTATTTCAATGCTCTTCACCACCCTGAGCTTATTCCACTGTGTCTCCTTTGGAATATTAACCAGTTGATGTGCATTGGTGGGCAGTCCTGGAGATGCGGACACCACAACTACAGGAGCGGGATCGTGAAACGTATCCTTCCGCAGGCGTGTGTATACTGCACGAATATACCAATCCACAAAGGAAGTGCTCAATATAAATTGTGCTGCCATGTTGGTCGCCACGAGGAACCACACTCTCACCGTAAGGAGCCCAACCGGAGATACAAATGTAATGCTCCGAGGATGCTCAAAGCTTGACACGACACGTCTCTCACCGTAGGAAGCTTGCCAGTCCTCCAGAAGCCGACAACAGACCTACGAAGAACGTCGGCATTTACCGAGTATGGGCCAGAACGGGTGTGGAGGATACCGCGCACCGTTATGGAGGCGAGTGAGGATCATTCTAAAGGGACAAAAACCTTACAGTTCTCACGACAGAGTTTGCGGACAGACTCCTCAAAGGCGTCGGAGGGGTCAAAACGATTGAAGGCTCCGCCGAATCTACATCGACTGCGTAGATGGCTTCTTCCCCCTTCTTAGAGGCAACCTCTGTTGGGCCGAGGCTGGACGGTAAGGAGCCACGCGGAAGCTCTCCGCGTGAACCTTAAGATTTTCCTGGTTAGAATGGATCGCAGTTCCAGTGGGAGGCTTCTGCAGCAGTTGCGCATAGGGATGCGACGTGTTCTCTTGAGGTACAACCGGTCTGAGTACTGGCCCGTGCACTGGTGGCGCACGTGCGAGTGGAATAGGGTGCACTCGATGTGGAACGCGGTAGTGGATGTTTCCTTAACGGAAGCGGATATCGTGATCCGCAGCTGGAGAAATTCTGCTCTCCGTTGACGTGTCCTTAAGGTCCTGGAAAATTTTCTCCTGTTTCTGCACGATGGCGGCCCCCATTGGCAGGCTGAGAGTAGTACAGTGTACGGGCCCTCGAGACAAGTAAATCCTGCAAGGAGGTGGGTGTCCTCTAGGGTTTGCGATTCGGACACTCCCATAGGATCTTGCCAAGGCGTCCGAGGTAGAAGACGAGGGTGTCCTTTTCATAGACGGTGCTACCTGAGATGAGGCATATTTGAAAGGAAAGACCTCTTGCTCTCCCTCGAGCATAAGATCGTAGACCACCCCTGAGGTGCGGGAGTCCAACGTCAGAACGGATGTGTCGGTAATAGCAACACGTTTGCTCTCAGTAAAGGACACCGGTCCAATACCTGTTCGCAGGAACGGCGAGCAAGAGAACAGTGCGGGCTTTGACACAGGTCAGAAGCTTTAGCAGTAGTTTTACTG
>JAHNZQ020000308.1:1213263-1311307 GCA_019155205.2 Gracilaria vermiculophylla
TTATAAAGAAGACGGTGTACATATCTTTTTGAAACGATTCTACATAGACTATGTGCAAAATCTAGTCTACAGTACAGTTTTGGCGCACTTTTGAGGGGTAATATGTTTTTGAAACGCACTGTACATAACGTATCAGTGCTGCAAATAAACGCGGTATAAAATGGGGGCTGTGTCCCGGAAAAGTGTCTTGCAGAAACGTTGCGAAAAAACGTAAACTTCAATATAGCTAAATCAGCAATATGGTGTAAAAGAAATAAGAAGAATGTGTTTAAGTATAAAACAATGGAGAATTGTTTTTCTAGAAGACCATAATAAAAAAAATTATATCTTGGTTTTCAAACTGGGCGTACTTGAAAAAACCAAAGAAAACTGTCATGGGTTGACGATAAAAATGTCAAATTGAACGGACCGGATTGTTATAAATATTATTGGTATAATTGTAGAAAGAAACGCTCTCAATTTTGGACAACACACACTCGAGGAGGTTCTCTATTTGGTATGGCCTGGTATATCAGAATATGGAACAACATATATTGCGTTTCTTGATAGTAGTATTGACTCTCCGTGCTACGTACCAATAAGAGTTTTGTATCTTTATGCTATCTTTTGCATATTGTGTATATGAAGAAAAGTTTTTGTTTTTCAACAAAATAATTCACCTATACAGAAACCTAAATTGGTGTCAGGATGGCTACAAAAAGCATTCATAAAGGTCATGGATTAGGCCGCACGCTAACTCCATCGAAAATGAATATAATTTATTACTCAAAATGATTCATGGCTATGGAAGGTAGCTTAGCACAGTTGTTGACTTGAAAAACTGTATTAAGAATTGCTGGGACAGTATTTTAATATCGACAATTAACGGCCACATTATTTCGATGCTCAAACGCTGCATTAGCGTTATTCAGCCAAAAGGTGAAAAACTTAGTTACTGTGTCGCCAAAAAGAGTTTTATAGTTGATAAAGATGTTATGATTTTGAAACGGTTTATGGACTTGCAATTATTTTAAATCTTGATTTTGTAGTCATACAATACTAAAATAACTTTTTATTATTATTTTGACACCAACGTGATATAATTTTGAAACAGACTGTATGGGCGAAGTTCGCCAATTGTCAGCGTTTTACATTTTGCCCCCAATTAAAGCCTGCGAGGGTCCCACCGCCACGCTGTCCCTCAGATAGATCCAAGCCCGGAAAGATCGAATGCCGACTGTCAGTCTGTGGCGGGCGACCATCATAAAGTACAGCGGTGCCAAATGACAAAGCAGTCCAAAAGTTAATGGATACACCAATCACGAGATTTCTGAAAAACGCATGCTCTCGACAGCCGTGAACAGTAGGCCCACACGAATACGCATGAAGCCCTTGCATTGAATAAGGGGCGGTGTTCGTATGCCACCTGCTGGCTACAGGCTCAGAGCACACGAGTGCGCTCTAGGAACAAGAGAATCGGATTTAAGGCTGCATGCTCTCGATCCGGGAGCCGTGAGTCGCATGGTTGGCGGTGGTTTTGACGAGATGCTCGTCGCCACCGCTTTATCTGTCAAGTTAGCTCGCGGGATGAAATTAGACTGCACACGGTACCTACTTTACAAATCGTTTGTCTATAATCAGTCACAGGAGAGCAACGCCCACCTCTGGTCCTCTTTTCGCGATCAAGTTCTTCTTTGCAAACGTGTACTCCTGGAGTACACAAGAACAAAATCAAGACTCAACGAGTTAGAGACGCGAAGCGAAACGGAAAGTGAATAAATTGGTCGCGCAACGTACCAGCTTGGTTTTATGAACCAGCCAGAATCCGAGTTTGTCCATATCTTCAATAGCTTCACGCACCATTTGAGGCCCTTTGTCAAAATACCTGGCGTGGAACTCGATGAGCACTTGGTCCGCGGCGATGTCGACGGAATGCAGGCACCATTGGCGAATGACATCAAACTCGGCGCCCTCCACATCAATCTTGAGGATGGCCAACTGCTCATGACCGTTGTCTTCCATCATGGTCTGAAGCTTGAGCACAGGAAAGGTGCCAACCTTTCCCTCCTGAGCCACCCCGTTCTGTTCCATGACGGTGTAGCTGTCGGCGTTCCCCTCGGGTAATTTGAGTTTAAGGTCGCCATCGTAGGAAGCCAGACCGACTCTGTGGAAGACAAAGCGATTCGGAATGGGGCGTTTCGAGAAAAAATCCTCAGCCGTAGGGGTAGGGTCCCAGCCATGGTGTACGGTTCCAAACTGCTTCATCATGGCTTCGTCCCACTTGATGTTGCGCCCGATGCCGATGGTGTACACGATTTTGTCCTTGAGCGAGTACAGCGGGCTACACATGGTCCACCCTCCGTACGCGTCCCCCCGCCTGATCAGCCGGGCACAGTCCAGCATGTGAGCGGCTGCGATCGCACGGCCGAACGCGTTGGACCACGTGATGAGACAAACGGCAAAGACGGTGAGCGAGAGCAAAATGATCAGCAGACGGACGCGGGCGCGTGACGGCTTGACCGCCGGCGGCTTGGCTGTCAACGACATGCTGTTTGTCGCGGAATGGCGCCGGGCGGCCGCTCGAGTTGAATGGCTGCGCGACGGCGGTGTTGCTGGAGCCGCTGCGGGCTGTGGCGCGAGGCGGGAGAGCAGACAGCACTCGCGCACCGGACGACGCTCCCTACGCCGATGCTCGCGTCGTCTGCTGTCATACCCAGCGCGTCGTTCATGGATGTACCTTACTATCATTGTCACGAAAGGGCACGTGTAATAAAACCTCAAGCTGGTAAGCACTGTAAGGAAGGCACAAGTGTGGGCTTTACACGTGTGAACACATGAACTGACTGAAAGTCCGACATAAGCTCGAGTCACTGCTCTGTCACATCAGTCACGTTCACGGAGCGATCAGAGCAGAAGCTCAAATTCAGCACCACCCGCCACTACAGCCTCCATCACCACTCCCGTCACCGCTCCCGTCCTCGCCGGCGCCGGCGCTGCCGCGCTGACGCGTCGCCGCCGCCGGCCGCCTCATCGCGCGCCGCCGCCCCGCGCCCACACGCGCAGGGTAGCGCGTCGTCGCGGCGTCCGCGAGCGCGGCGGCGTGCACGCGCCGCAGGCTCTGGGAGAGCGAGCGGTCCGGGCGAACAGGCGCCGAGCGCGTGGCGGCTAGCGCGACGGCAAGGCCGACGGCGGCGCTGAAGCGCAACGGGACGGCGGCGCCCGAGATACCGGCGGCGGCGACGGCGCGCGGGATGTCGGCAGCGGCAAAGGGGTCGGGGGCGCAGCTCGCCGCGCGCGGCGAAGAGGCGGCGGAGCGTGTCGATTTCGGCGGTGCAAGAGACATCCATGAAGTCGCAGAAAGATTATAAATTGGTGGCCTGGGTCTTCTCTGTCGTTCTTCGAGAGCTTTTGCTAATGACCTGTCTCAAGTACTGTGGACGGCCTCGTCTCTAAGATTAAACACGCGCGCAATTTGCGATACAGGGGAACTGATACGCAGCACATTGAGTCCCTCTCGTCCGCCGTACTCTGTGTTTGTAGCGGCTGAACATGAAACATTTCCCGCTGGGGTACTTCCATAACGTCTTTGGAATATTGTTCTAGCAATCAGGCTACAAGAATCAGCTTCAAAGGAACTGAAAGTGCATAATGCTCCTTCCGCGAACGTGTCTGTTGTGATATTGAGTACTGAAATAAACGAAAACAATCGATGTTTCTGATATTAACAGTTCAGAAATAAACGATGAAAAACGCAATTCTGACCGCTATTCAGAAAAATATCAATAGTTCTTGATCAATGGCAGTGTTTTCTGTTTTTTTTTTATTAATTGATTAGACAAGCTTGGCTCAGCTAAAAAGACGGTTCTTGATGCAAAGCATTAAAGCCGCATAGAATTCGTTTGCATTTAATGTCACACACCCTTTGTCGCTAAGGCAGAGCTTCGCACCGCATTTGAGGCGCGCAACGTCAAAGACTGCATTAGACGCGCGCATTCAGTAAATTGTGCAGGGTATCAGTACAGACAACGCGCTGTTACTGAGCCGCCGCATGACACCGATACTAAATCGCGATGAGTGTCGCAAGGGGAAAGTGCTTCCTGTCGCCTGCCACACCTCTATCGCCACCGTCATCGGCTCGGGCATGCTTGCGCTGCCCATCGCACTATTTTCCACCGCCGTGCACTTGTTCCTCGCAGCGGCGTGGAGTCGCGCTTTCGTGCATCCCCAGCGACGACGTGAGTTCGAGTGACCCACTGAAATGTCACGCGCTGCGCCACGTGTGGTCAGTCTGACGTCAGAATTGTAAAGGGCATCAGAAAAGTACGACACGTGCGGGTGTACATTACAGTAACTATTCTAAGGGAAGGTAATGAGGTCTGCACGTGAAGAGCGCACAGTAGTTTTGTACAGTGTTTTCCGAGAGAGATTTGAATTGTCTGGCCACGTGCGCGCGCAGTGTTTCTGTCAGAGCTACAAGCCAGAGCTTGGCGGCTGGCGTTTTATGGAAAACAACGGCAGCGGTGCGCCGCACTGGCAAACGCATGGCTGCGTTGTGTGAACTTGCGGCGAAGCGCGGCTGGCGGCGCGGCGCGCCAGTCTCAGCAGCGCCATGACAACTGATATTTCGCTCGCGACCGACGTGTCTTGCAACGTGCCGCGATTTTTGGTCGTGCAGTTCGTGCTTGTGAAGACGAGTGTAAGGGCGTCAGCAGCAAGCTCCAGAAGGAGCAACACGAAGCGCGTAAAAGGGGCAATGTGGGACGTAGTAGCCTGTGGTTTTTGTTGCCACGCTGTACAAGTGTAGAGGATACTTGCCACTGACAAAGGGGCCGAAGGGGGCCAAGGCGCGACGGCGGGACGAAACAAGTCGTGCGTCGTGCGCCCTCATACATGGCGAGGAGAGAACGCGCGTAATAGACGTGCAGTGGGACTGGCCGTGGAGAGTATTGCGCGCCGCGCAGGCGTAGTGCGGGGCGATGGACGGAGGCACACAAGAAGGGACAAGTGAAGACCAGATTCTCGTGCTTGGCTTCCTACCCGGACCTCGCCGCGAGGCCGGAGGTCCTGTCGGTTTTATTAGGGGACTTTGGGAGATTCGCGCACCTCCGAGGTGCCAGCGGGGTGTGTGGTGCACTGAAGAGCGAGTGCACAGAGCAAAGTGTCGCAGCAGTCTGTGTCTGTCTCAGTGTGATTGAAATGGCACCTTTTCGTACCTGGTGCCATGACAGCATTACAGCCTACCGTCGCATGACAGAAGCGAGGCGCCCGCCATTGTAGCACTGTGATTGGCACGCGTATTTTGCACCGGCGCCGAGCGTTGTCGAGCGTCGTCGGCCGAAATGATTGCACTCAGACCCTGTGCCCCTCGCGCCGCCTTCGCTCTTCGTTGGTGTGCACGAGGCGGGTTATCTTCCTCTCGAACTGCTCGCAACGCGCGCTTATTCTGCGTCACCAGCTCCATAACGTACGATGCCCGCGCAGCCGAGTGAGTAAAGCCAACATAAAGCTAAACAAGGAGCCACAATCACGCAGAGCAAGGGGCAGCATACGCTTGGGAAGCCTGCCTTCCTTGTGGCACGTTGCACAGTCGCGTAGCATACCTTGGGAGTGGAAAACCGCGCCCAGTCAGGGCCAGACGCGGGGCCACCGCAGGTCGTGTCGTATCGTGAGCGTGAGCACAGTTGTGCATTCCACAGCGCACCGTGCCCGCAGCCACTGCGACTCGGCGGAGGCGTGGCAGCGCGTCTGCCGCGGACGGCGGCGCCCGCCGCGCGCAGCACTTGTTAGCTTGCCGAGCGCTCGCGCCCCCGCAACGGCCACAACTTACTTTCGAGCGCGTTCTTTACTGCGCAGCGCGCTCCCCCCCAGCGCCGCGCCGGGCGCACAAACGTCCCATGCCCGGCGCGCAAAGCGCAAAAGTCGCGTGTGCTAGCTTGAGTCCCTTCCGACGGCGTTGCGCCGCCGAGTCTGCAAAGCTGTCGGACCACGCGCGCGCCGCAACGCGCCAGGCGCGCGCCGCCTCGTGAGCTGCTACCGGCCCATCGCGCTCTGCGCCAAGTACGGCGCGTAGCGCGGCAGCTGGCTCTCAACCAGGTCAATCGTCAGGTCCGACGAGCTATCCGTGCCGCACGCGTCGTTCAGCTTGGGCGCGTGCGCCATCGCCAGCCCCACGTGCGACAGCCCGCCGCCGTCGCCCTCGACGCGCGGCGGCGGCTTCTTCTTCCACAGCACCAGCACCAGCACGGAGCAGATCAGCGGTGGCACCACGAACACCAGGCACGGGATGAGGATGATCATGGGGCCGATGTCCAGCGTGTTGGACTTGCCGCACTCCTCCGTGTGCCCCTCCAGCGCCGCGTCTATCAGCTGCATCGTGCGCCCCTCGATGCGCAGCCCGACCAGCTCGCGGTCCACCTGCAGCCGCCGCTCCTCCGACACCGCAAAGTTGTACAGCCACCCGCCGTTGAACTGGTACAGCACGTCCTGCGTCTCGAAGATGGACAGCTCGCTGCACGACGAGTGCTGCATGAGCAGGTACTTTCCCACCACTTCGAACGTCACCATGAACGTCGCCTCGCCGCGCTGCACACTCTGGATGCACTCGATGGCGGTGGGACAGTTCTGCCACGGGGGGGCGCCGTCCCACTGATGGTTCCTGCCGTTGCGCACGGTGGCGTCCCACACGTTTTCCAGCGCCGATTCCTTGAGCACGGCAAAGTCGGCCAGCTGCGCCGTGCTGAGGCGGCGGATGGGCTTGGACAGCGACAGATTCTGCTGCTGGAACAAAAAGTTGACGACGGCCACCTCGTAGAAGAGCGCAAAGATGGCGATGAAGGCGAGGAGCGCAATGCGGAACAGCGACATGGAGAGGCCGTACTTGGTGGCGAACGACACGGTGTCGGCGGCGCTGTCGCTGTCGCGGCGCTGCGCGGCCTCGTGCGCCATCGCCTGGTCGCGCTCGCCCGTGAAGATGAAGAAGGCGGTGATGAGGCTGCGGCCGCGGAACCAGTGGAAGCGCACGGCGATGGCGAGGCACACGACGACGAACAGCAGCAGCACGGCGGCGAAAATGCCCCACGCGCCGCTGTGGAACGGCTTGATGAGCTGCACAAACGGGCCGCGCGAGCCGCCGAACTCGGAGCCCTTGCGGCCGATGATGATCATGACGCTGTCCAGAAACGGGGCGGACGGGTGGTTGCGGCACTGGCGCTGCGGCATCTCCAGCAGCAACCCGGACACGGCGAAGCGGTAGTTCTGCTCGGCGCGGACGTTGATAAAGTCGACGAGCTGGTTGAAAGTGCATTGGTCCGAGTGGCCGGCCCACATGCACCAGTCGTCGCGCGACGACGTGAGCTTGTGCAGTTCAAAGGCAATGCCGTGAATGCCGCCGGCGTGCGCCAGCTCGCTCTCAAAGTCGCCGCAGCGGAAGGGCCTCTGCAGCGGGAGGGCGGCGGCGGAGCTGTTGAAGTTGTGGATGTCGTTGAGGATGACGAAGGGCGTCTCCTGCACGAAGACGTAGCACGTGCGGTTGGTGTCGTCGCGGCATACATCGTAGAGGTGGGGCTCGACGTGCATGTTGGCCAGGCAGCTGTTGGAGCTGCGCAGCGACGCGTGCGGGTCGTACGCGGCGCAGTCGAAGTTGCCGTTGGCGGGCGACTGGGCGCTGGGGAGCGCGAGCGCGAGCGCGAGGAGGGCGGCGACGCACAGCAGCGACGCCGGGCTCATGTTGAAACGAGCGTTTGGAAGAGAGTTTGAAGACGCGCGGGGGCAGAAGCAGCGGCCATCAAGGCGATGGCGGCGGGCGGCGGGCGGCGGGCAGTGGCGTGGCGGAGGCGGAGATGGCGTGCGCAACGCGACGGGCAGCACTGCGAGGCCGGGCGCGGCGGAGCCGCGGCTGAGCGCGGCGACGGGTCGGGCAGCGGGCGGGGGGCGGAGGGCGGAGGGCGGAGGGCGGAGGGCGGAGGGCGGAGGGGCGGGGGGGCGGAGGGCGGAGGGGCGGGGGGGCGGAGGGGCGGTGGGCGGCGGGGTGGCGGTGGACGGGGCGGCGGGGTGAACAAGGCGAGCAAAGCGTGCAGCTAACTAGCGGCGAGCGGACGATGCGGTTAGGCGCCGTGGGGGCGCAGACGGCACACAGTGCGTTTGTTTTATGAGCCAGCGCGCGCACGCGGGGGCGCGCACGCGGGGCGCTAAGGGCGCGCAGGCGGCGCGCTAAGGGCGCACACAGCGGGCGTGACGCGACAGGGGCGCGCGCGCGCGCGCGTTGCTGCGCTGCGACTGGTCGGGGGCGAAAACACGCCAGTAAGGCGGCGGCTCGCGCGGCGGCGGCGGCGGCGCGGCCAACAAGCGCGGCGATGCGGGATACAGTACAAGCGCCGCGCGCACCTCGCGGCGCAGCCTTCGCCCGCGCTCGCGCGGCGGCTGCGTGCAGGCGCGCGCGCGCGGCTCGCGGCGCCCCCCTGCTCCGCGCGGCGCGCGGCGCGGCGGCGCGGCGGCGGAGCGGCGGCGCTGCAGGGCGCGCGGCGAGTGGCAGGCGGGCGGAGCTGCGGCGCTGCGTCTGGCGGCCGCGCGCGGCGCGAGTCGAGCGCGCGGCGGGCGGTGCCGTACGATAGGCGCAGCGCGGCGGGCTAACCGGCGCACGCGCCGCTGGCCGTCCGTACGAGGCGCGTGTGGAGCAAAACGTTTTGCACGCAGCTGGTGCGGAGCTTGCAACGAGTCACAACGTGGCGGCGCAGGTGCCATGCCGATGCTAAGCATGCACCTGTGCAAGCATCATTGGCACAATCGGCGCTAAAAAAATAAGCGCGCGCTTGCGGGGAGACAGCAACTCGGAATCGCGCTGCGCACGAGCGCAAGTGAGCGTGTACTTCGCACAGGAACAGTTTTCTCGGCGCGTAATGTGTCGCAAAGTTGGTCTGGCTCTTTTGCGTTTTTGTGCAATACGCTTCACGTTGCATACGCCATCCGAAAGCTGTGTGTGTTATGGTAGCTGTTAGAATTGGTTCCAAATGGTACTGTTTTCGTATATAAAGCCTGTTTCAAAAGTATACGACACCTGCGGTTTTGATGCAAATCATCGTTTTTAGTACTGTAGTGCTAACAAAATCAATTTTCAAAAATATTCAAGTTAAAAAACAGTTTCTCTCTCTCAAACTTCATTTTTGGCCCTCTTAAGCACTTGATTTTCGCTTCTGCGTACGAAACAATACTAATTCAACGCTTTTCATCGCGTTTCTCTAATGTCCCATATTCGAAATATTCATGGTTTCTGCGCTATTTCCATTATTTTATTTTAATCATAACCTGTTCAATATGGGTTGTGGTGGCCATAAGTCATTTTCAGAAGGACAAGTTTTATAAAACGTTATGTGCCGGCACTTGTAAGCCTTTTACGGTCTATGACACTTAGTGAGAAGGCTTGGTATGTAGTTCTTAACTATGTTCAAATTTTATTTGCTCTTTTTTGCTTGTGATAATGTACAAATATGAAAAACATTGGGTGTGCTATACTTTTGAAACGCACTGTACTCGTCATGTATCGCGCGTGCAAAGCTCGTGTGCACAAACAAATTACACATACACAATTCGTTCACACCCCAATCATTTCGGGCTTCAATTGTGCGAGCTGTACAACGTGTACAGCAGCGCGCCACCGTCAGCGTAACCTCGCTTGACACCTAGCCACATTAAACACCCACCGGCGCACCTGTTTCCACTCATCGCCAATGCTACCGAACAAGTGCGTTGCTAACACTAGCTAGTGCATTCGTATCAACGACGATGCGTCCACTCACTTTGCTACTCCGTCGCTCGCTGCATGTACGCACTTGACAACCAACTGATTCTGAACACAGTTCGAAGCGCCATTTTGGGCAGCGCCACAAGCAGCAACGTTGCGCCTGTGCTTGCGAGTCTCCGCCGAAAAGCTGCACTAACGCATCTTTGTGCGGAGCGAGCTTATCAAGGCGACGCAGCTGCGCAGCCGTTTAAAGGCGAAAAAAATGCCATTCATCGTTGCTTGTAATGCGGTCACTTTAGTACGCACTGCGCGCTCAAATGACGCCCGTTTCAAGTGTTGTCGCTGTCCTGCTTTGGCCCAAATTTGCAACTCTGCGCTTGAACTCAAGTACTCTTACGATTTGTACCAACGTACGCTCTATGGAAAGCTACATGTGTTTTCTCTCTTTTCACAACATAATGTAGGCAACACGTCATTAGTTTTTCCGTCACAGAAAGTAGCATGCTGCTCGCGTTTCTTGCAATCGCCATTTGCAACAAAAACCACTCTTCGCAAGTCTCCATTGAAGCGACGCATTTCATGTTGAACTGCCACTGCAGCCAAGCGCCAACGCACGCGATGCGCGCCGCTTGGCGCCGTGCGCCCCGCGCGACGTGTTGCGCGCCGTGCCACGCAGCTGCCCGCGTGCAAAGCGCCACGCCGCGCGCGCGCGCGCGCGCGCTGCCGCCACAAATGCCTTGCTAGCCTGATCTGCTGTAACACCCGCGTCTTTGTTTACATGCTCGCAGTTGAGCAGCGCCGCCAGCGCTCAGCCCGGCGCGCGCGCACACGGAAGCGGTGAGCGGTAAGCGTTAGCATGCGCCACATCACCTGCGCCCGCGCGCCAAGCCGCCGCCCCAGCGCCCCGAGCGCCGCCCAACCTGCGCCCACCACCAGTACAGCTGACGCTGCGTGCAGTCAAGTGCCGTCGGCGTAGAACCCGCCCTGCAACGAGCTGTTCCCCCGTTCGTCATGGATGCCCCACACCAGAACCCACCCGTTTTCCACCCGCACTCTGAACAGCAGCTTGCCCTCCTCCATCACCGCCGCAATCGCGTCCAGCCGCGGCTCGTCGCGCGGGTACCCGCGCTCGTCCACGGGCAGCAGCCGAAAGCAAAAGCGCGTCGCCAGAATCTCGCGCCGGTGCTCCGCAATCGGCGAGCTCTGGCGCGCGTGCAGGTGCAGCACCTTGCCCCAGTCGGGGCGCGGCGCCGACGTCGTGGGCACGGCCACGGCCAGCGTCCGGAACGAGTTCACGTTGCCGTGCAGCTCAATCGAGCCGCGCCAGATGGCGCTGCCCTGCGCCAGCCCGGCGCTCGTGCCGAACCCCATCGTCGACGCAGTCATACGCAGCGGCGGCGGCACAATGCGGGGCGCCGCCGCCATGGCGCCGCCCGCCCACCTCATGCGCGCGCCCCTTATCCTGAATCAGCGCCGCCGTTGGCGCCCCGCGCGCCCGCGGCACGCGTTGCAGTCCACGCGCTGCCTGCGTGGTGTCTTGTCACCTCCTGCAAGGAAAGGCAGCCATGCAGCGCCGCGCCACGTGCGCCGCCGCGCGTGGGGCCGACGCAGCCCCCGCTGCCGCCGCCGCAGCCGCCGCCGCCGCCGCCGCCGCCGCCACATTTTCCGCCCCCGCTGCCGGCTGCCGTCCGCTGCAGCCCCGCCGCCGCGCACGCTCCCCACTTTAGAACACAAACCCGGCCAACCAGCTCACGCCGTTCTGGCCGCGCATTCCCACGACAATCACCAGCTCGCCGCCGCGCTGCACGCGGAACGCCGCGCGCTCAACGTGCATCAAGTGCGCGATATCCGACACATTGGCGTCGAACGTTTCGTCGCCGTCATCGTTGCAGCAAACGATTACAAACGCGAACTTGGCGTCGCACACGCAGTGCCAGATCGTCTGCTCATAGGCCCGCACGTCAAGCGGCTGCGCCGCGCCCAGCGTGAGGCAGCGCCCCCAGTCGTGGCGCGACACCGCCGCGCACGAGATCGCCTTTGCCCTGCTTCGAAGAGACATTGTGCACCCGTCGATCTGGACGTCGCCCTCCCAGATCACTGTTCTTGGTTGATGGTCTACTTGGACCATGGCGCCGACGAGAGGCACACCATGCGCAGCCGTCCGCGCCTCCGCTGCCCCTGTGTCACAACGAGAGTGACGAGTTCAAATACGCACGCAAACAACACGCCGCAAGCTGCATTTGTGCAGCCACGCACGCCCCGTTCGCGCTGCGCTCTTCCGCTTGTGTGACGCTCCCACCGCGCAGAGCCGAAGCGCCCCATTTGGCCGTTTCCTTTGATACGGCGCGCGGGGCAGCGACGATGCGAGTCACGTCTGCTGCAGCAACGTCTACGTGGTGATCCTCGCAGGCTTGGCTTCTCGTCCCGGTCGCACCGTGTGCAGACAGACACTTGCGCTTTCTACCACAGCGCGCTTCGGCTCCATTATAGCTTTTAACTAACATAATTTTCCCCCCGTTTCCAATGCTGTCTCATAGCAGACACACGCGGGCGTGAAACGTGGACATTTCCGCCGCGCGCCCGTATCGCATGCAGCACAATAAAACAGACGCATACAGCCCGCGTCGCACATGCTTCGCAAAGAGCTCATCCATCTCTTCACCCCAAGCCGCAAAGCAGCCGTCCATATTTCGTCGCCGACCGCACTGCATAATACCCTCAAACATGCCTGCTTTGGCCGCACTGTATACCATCATCCAAACATGCCGAGCGTTAATCTTCCCGCTGTTTCTCTCGTGCTTTGCAGTCCACCGCTCACCAACGGTGGACAACATGTGCATCTTCTCTGCTCTTCAACTTCTTCTGATCCGGTTGCTGAACAGCGAGCCTCGACTTTATCCATGCAACGGCACAGCTCTCTTCTGAATTTGCAGCAATGGCAGCTCATTTGAAACAGTTCGATTGCTCCCACTGTATTCTTCTTTTTTCGTCATGGAGAAACACGCAAAATTCTTCTTTGTGTACGTTCTTCAAGTACCAATCATTGCATCATACACATGATGTTTTGAAGCTCTTGTCTTTAATTTTCAATGTCAGCCATGTTTTTACCGTACAGATACGCCAACGCCCTCTCAGCGGCTTACCTCTCCCCTACAGCTGTATCTGCCACACCAACAGATTCCAAACTTGTTTCTCAGAAACTTTAATCCATAATTTGAGAAAAACAAGCAACGGCAACATACTCAAGTACTTGTGCGAACTTGAAGCAAGTGTTTGACACGCAATCAGAATATTCAGACCACCTCTTCCTACAAGTCTTGCCAGGCTGGCGCCCTTTTTCTGTTGTACCTTACATTCTTGAAAGTGGCTCCCCCTTTTCAGAAGCTTTCGCAATAGGCATTCTGACGATATACGCAACCCAAGACTGTTTGAACTTTTGTGCCTCACGTGATAACATGAGCAAACTTCTCAGCAACATCACACTTACTCAACAGAAGCTGCCACCATTTTCTTCCAATAGAACACAGAAAACTACTTCGGCTATTATTCGCGAGAGATTTCCATGAAGGTCTACACTGTCATTTTTCAATGCCGTATGTAGCATTGCATACCATGCTTCAAACAGAGGTACCAATACTATGCAGCTCTCGTTTTTGGCGTACAACACATGCATAGAGAATCCACAACGTATCGCCTAGCATGAACATCTTCATATGGGGTTGTCTTTGATCGTTTTCATTCTTCTTTTATCATTATTTTTCGTAGTTCTCAACAACTATGGCAAAAGACCTAAGCTGAAATTATTCCTTCTCTTCTGGTACGAAAAAGTCAAAACCCCCTATTCTTCTTTTTCCGTTGTCTTTTGCAGTTCTCAACAACTGTAGTAAAAGACCAATGCTGAGATTATTGCTTCTCTTCTGGTAAGAAAAGGTCAATTCCCCGGAAATGATGATCAATTTGCAAAGGGGAATCGTGCCGGAAGATAATAGAAGACGAACTTCTCCATACGGTGTCTTCTTTGATTGTTTTTGCTCTTCTTTTTTCGTTATGTTCCTTAGTTCTGAACAACTGCGGCAGAAGACCTTTGCTGAAATTGTTGCTTCTCTTCCGGTAAGAAAAGGTCAATATCCCGATATTGTTGATCAATTTGCTCAGGGGATCCGTGCTGGAGGTCAATGGATGACGAACTTCTCTGTTCCGGATCACCTTTGGTTGTTTTTATTCTTCTTTTTTCGTTATCTTCCCTAGTTCTGAACAGCTATGGCGAAAGACCTTTGCTGAAATCATCCATTCTCTTATGGTACGAAAAGGTCAACACCCCGGAAATGATGATCAATTTGCTAAGGGAATCCGTGCAGCAAGGCAATGGATGAAGAACTTCTCCATACGGGGTCACCTTTGATCGTTTTCATACTTCTCTTATCATTGTCTTTCGTAGTTTTCGACAACTGTAGTAAAAGATCTTTGATGAAATTGTTCCTTCTCTTATGGTACGAAAACGTCAATACCCCGGAAACGACGATAATCAATTTGTTGAGGGGATCCATGCCGCAAGTCAATGGATGACGAACTTCTCCATACGAGGTCACCGTTGATCGTTTTTACACATCTCTTATCATTGTGTTTCGTAGTTCTCAAAAACTGTAGTAAAAGACCTGTGCTGAAATCATTTCTTCTCTTCTGATAAGTAAAGGCCAATTTCTTTAGATTTTTGATCAATTTGCTGAAGAGATCCGTGCCGCAAGTCAATGGAAGACGAACTTCTACATACGGGGTCACCTTTGATCGTTTTTATTATTCTTCTTTCGTTATCTTTCGTAGTTCTCAACAACTGTAAGAAAACACCTTTGCTGAAATTGTTGCTTCTCTTCTGGTGAGAAAAGGTCAATACCGTGGAATTGGTGATCAATTTGCTGAGGGAGTCCGTGCCGCGAGTCAATGGATGACGAACTTCTCCATACCAGGTCATCTTCGATCGTTTTTAATCTTCTTTTTTCGTTATCTTTCGTAGTTCTCATCAACTGTAATAGAAGACCTTTGCTGAAATTATTGCTTCTCTTCTGGTAAGAGAAGGTCAATACCCCGAAAATGATGATCAATCTGTTGTGGAGATCCGTGCCACAAATCAATAGATGACGAACTTCTCCATACGGGGTCACCTTTGATCGCTTTTATTCTTCTTTTTTTGTTATCTTCCCGAGTTCTGAACAACTGTGGCAAAATACCTATGCTAAAATTATTGCTTCTCTTATGGTGCGAAAAGTTCAATACACCGGAAATGATGATCAATTCGCTGAGGGGATCCGTGCCGCAAGTCAATGGAAGACAAACTTCTCTATACGGGGTCAAATTTGATTGTCTTTACTCTTCTTTTTTCGTTATCTTTCGTAGTTCTTAACCACTGTAGTAAAAGACCTATGCTGAAATTATTGCTTCTCTTATGGTGCGAAAAGGTTAATACCCCGGAAATGATTATCAATTTGTTATGGAGAATCGTGCCAAAAGATAATAGAAGACGAACTTCTCCATACGTTGTCTCCTTTGATTGTTTTTACTCTTCTTTTTTCGTTATGTTCCTTAGTTCTGAACAATTGTGGCAGAAGATCTTTGCTGAAATTATTGCTTCTCTTCCGGTAAGAAAAGATCAATATCCCGATAATGTTGATCAATTTGCTCAGGGGATCCGTGCTGGAGGTCAATGGATGACGATGGAATGTAAGGGTCCTGCAAATCGCGGCATTCACTTGCAGTTTTTTGACCCAAGTTCAGTATATCAGATTTATCGGACGAGTGAAACATGAAGTTGAGTGACCGTTTTAGGTTGATTGCTGGAGAATCTACTTTGTTTTGATTCACTTCGTTTGTTTCCGGAAGGACAGGATGACTGCTGGAATTTTTCACTGTCATTTGCTTCGACATGGAATCTGTTGTTTGTCCCTTGCACTTGTTGACCTCGTCCTTGCCAAGATTCGATAAAATTTTGCGGATGGAGTACTCTGCGCTACTTACTGCGTTGAGTGTGCGGACCAGATAATGTTCAGTGTCCTGTAGAATAGGTTGAAACTCTGGATGTTGTTTTTCGGGCCCCGAACAGTTCACCACATTCTCCTTTCCAGTCGCCTCTGTATTCAGTTTCGTGGACGATTGGTCATAGTACTTGACGCACTCTGCAATGATTCTCTCTGCTTCAACACATATATGAATTGCTTGCATTGCAATTTCTCTCGGATAGGGTTTCCCTTTAAACGCTGCAAGGGAGAGCTGGAGAATGGCCGTAACAATGGCTTCATGGTGATAGAAAATTTGCTCTTTTGGTGTCTTTTCTGTTACCGTTTCAATTGCCAGCAACGATAAAAGATATTGACTATTCGGTGCTTCAACATTTATGGAATTCTGAAAGGGAAATTTGCGCTTGGTGCATGTTTTTGCGGTATGACCATATCCTTTGCACAGTTTGCACATGTAAGGCCCCCTCTTGGGCCTTCTCTGTGGCTTTTGAATTGCTGGTTGCACCGGGATGGCGGATATGGCATCTTCGTTGTTTCTGTTTCCCGATGAAAACGTATCATTCTGGCGTGTATGGATGTTTTCTTTCTGGGTTTGAGCGGCTTTTCGGTTTCTGTTGTCTTCTTGGGTCGTTAGCAAAAGATCGACGGCCGGATTATTGGATGCTTGAGTCTGTTCTGCATCCTTTGACGGGTCTTGATTGGGATAGAGCCGGTGGTCTGGAATAGAGAATGATTGGATTTGAGATAAATCAACGTCTATATCACGATACTCGTGATCAGGCGAAGAAGAAAATGGTTCGTTTTGGTCCGCCGATGCCATGAGTGATGATGGAAGGGGGTCAGACGAAAGCGGACGCGAGGAGATCGTGAAGAAATCGTCCGAAATCAAAGGATCCAGATCCGTAATAGAGATATTCTCGGCACAGGGTACGAGCAGGGGGTCTTCTGGTGGCGCCAAACAATCCGAGGCACCAGACTTTGAGCTGTGCATGGTTGGAAAGATTATCTGTGGGGGAAAACGTGTGAAAAGACGAATACAGGTGGCTGTAGCCGGCTGAAAGTTTTCGATTTTAGGGATCTAGAAAGGGCAAGGCTGTACTCGTCAAACGGATCGGAGACTGAGAGGAAGAACGGGACGACAAGGACGTGTATGTTTTGCGATGCACTGTTCACGAATATTGAAGGAATGGAATGGGAGGTTCGTGAACAGGGGCGGTGGCACACCGGCACTCGTGGAGGCTGTTCGGAGAGAGCTGTGAAGTACGTCCGCGGCGGGAACATGCGGAGTGGATGAAACTCGGACGTGCTAATCGGTCTCTGATTGGGTGATGCCCGCGCACATGTGTGCATTTACAGTAGCTAAAGTTTGCAATGGCCGGCATCTGGCGTGCGCTGGAAAGCGGTGCGCTGGCCCGCTGCGCTCCTTTTGCTCTCCGTCGCCTCCCTTGCCACCATTTCAGCTACATCTGCTTTCCAGCCGGCTTTCAATCTGTCTGCGGCTGATCTCACAAGACTGAAGCATTGTGTTGAAGTAGTCGCACAAAACCGTCAGCTCGCTGACTCGTTGCGAAATATCACTAACCAGGCCCTCTGCGCCATCTCTTCCCTGCATCGTTCTTTGATTTATGAAGTCCCTTGCCAACAAGATACTGAGGTTTTCGGAAACAGCGTTCTGTTCTACTTTCATTTCACGCACCCTTCTGAACGCCTGCACACATGTTAGTGCAACGAGTGAAAACACAAAAAGCAATGTACGACTCTGAGAATGGAAACACTCTAGGTTAAATATCATTTGGGTTCCGAACCAGCGAGCTTGCCAATCAATGTCATAACTTGCACTCAACGATTCATAACTGGAATATCTCGTCACCGATCTCAACGTCACGACAATATAGCTTTTTGCATTCATCAAGAAAGCCCACAAGTGGTCTTTTGCAGGGCATTTGGAAAGCACTCCTCCCTGTTTGTCCTTTAGCTTTGAACTTCTCAAGCCGGGTTTTCCATGTTTCTCATCAATACGGCAGTCTCGACCCCCACTCCTGGCAGCGCCAAGATAGCTTTTGTGCGAGGTGTGCCCTTTCTTTGCTAGCCATGCAGGATATGCAACTGCATTCGCTCGATTGTTGAGGACCGTCTCATAATGCAGGTTTCTAAGAGTGCTTTTAATGTGTTTGAGAGGCGCCAAGTCATTTAGGATGGGTCTCATACTAATTAATTGCCCACGATGGTTGCTGTACGCCAGTTGGATGGCCTCCATTTGACGATCGACCTCCTTCATCTTTGAGTCGATACTGTTTTGAAGAAGTTTAAGTTTGGTTCGCACGTTTGTGGTAAAAATGAAATATTTGTGGTGACGTGCTTTGCTTTGTCTGGAAAGCTTGTTTAGGTATGCAACTATGCGTTGCAAAGACCACGAAAGTGTGTCAAAGTGGTCGTTGAGTCGGGAGAATGCTTGTGTATGTTTGCAGTCTTGCAAGAGGTGTACGGCGCGCACGACATCTGAAGCGGCGTTCACAGCGTGCTGCTCTGCCGCCAGGTAGGAAGCTGCAAACAAACTGGCGGCGGGCTGGGCCGCTTCCTCGCAGAGGGTGTTGACGGCTGGGAGAGATGTGGACAGGAGTGCTGCAAGATGCTGAGCAGGGAGGTTTGCCAAGCCCGACGCGTCGTCCCAGGCTGGGACGCAGGCCTCTGAGTGTTGCAGTTTACTGTCATGGGCTGCTGCACAGGTTGTGATGAGGGAGGCCAGCTTGACTCGCGCGCGAAGTCGTGTGCTGCGGCATAGCGCTTGTATGCTGCTTTGGGCGAGCACGCATGAGGGAATATCGGACCCGAGCTGTGTGAGTAAGCCGTGGTGGGGCTCAGTGCCAGCGGGGGCAGACAGAGATGATGGCGCGGGACGGCTCTGTTGCGCAATGGTGCAACGTGGGGCAGCCAGGACGAGGAGCAAGAAAACGGCGTGTGCGAAGAGCATTTGAGGAAGTGGGCGCGTGTGGCTTCGGCAAGCGCTCGACAGCGTGCAGTCAGGCGAAGCAGGCGGTGAACGGAAGCTTTGTCGGTGCGCATGCACAGCACATTTGCTCAAGCTCCTGCAAGGTCGACAGCCGTGCGGGAAGTGCACAAGCGGTGTATTCAGGCGGAAAGGCAAGACGCAGGCACGCACCTGGGCGGCGGCGCCACTCGACGGCCGAGCGCCGCTCTGCAGCGCGGCCAAAATGGAACGCAAAGCGCGACAACAAACGCGCCAGCGACAAAGACGGCGGTGGCAAACAAGCGACGGGCGCAACCAAACGGGCCGAACACGCGCGGCGCGTGCCGCTCGCGTGAGCGGCGACCACGCGCGGCGCGGCCGTTGGGCGCAGCCGTTGGGCGCAGTCGTTGGGCGCAGTCGTTGGGCGCAGCCGTCCGCGCCGGCCGCCACGCCAGCTCCCGTATGTGGCGCGGGGCGCCGGTGGGCGGCTCGGCGGCGGGCGCAGGCGGCGAGAACCCGCGAGCGTTGGGCGGTGTTTGAAGCTCGTGCAATGCATGTGCCAGCAGTGCGACGAGGGCGGTGGTGGGGGGCGTGCGAGCACATGCGGTGGTGCGCCTATGCTTCATTGCCATTACAAAATGCATTGTCCAATGGTCAATTATGTGGTGCGTATTCATACATGGCACACCAGAATCGCGCGTAGTAAAAGCGAAGCGGGGGCAGCGGCGCAGAGTATCGAGCAATGCGTTTTGCAGAGCGAGGCGATCGCCCCGAGGCCTACGAAAAGGCACAAGTGAAGACTACACTCTTGTGTGCGGCTTGTTCCCCGGACCTGGCCGCGAGGTCGAAGGTTCCGTCGCATTTTATTTGGGGAGTGAGGGGGTTCGCGCACCAAGTGCGAGGTGCCAGCGAGGCGCTTGGTGCATTGTAGAGTGCGTGCGCGGAATAAACGAGTGCAGCAACCTGTGTCGGCCACACTATAATTTCCGCGCGCAGCGGTCCATGTGGCTCGCGGCGGTCCGCCCGTGACAGGGCGTGCGCGGCATCACATGCGCCGCGCAGCGCGCGCAACGTGGCGCCGCCGTGTCGCGCGCGTCATTGGCGCGCGTGGCGGGACCACAGACAAGCGTTTACCGCAACGCCGCGCCGCCAGCGCGCCAAGTCACCTTGACAAACTGTTCTGCATCAAAGGCGTCATTTCATGTAGTGTCTTTGAAGCTTCGCTTTCCTTCCCGAAAGCGACTCTAAGAGCAACGACCAGAGAGCTACTTTGCTCTCACCGAAAACCTTTATGACCCGTACCCGTCATGACTATCTCACGACAGAGTAGGAACATACAGCTTTCATCACAGTCCGCTTCTGTACTTGAGTTAAAGCAGTGCGTGGGGCATGACAGTGGCACTGTGAGAGTCGGCACAAAACACTCTGCTTTCAAAGTGCTGCACAGCTCCGTCGTGTTATCGAGCCTGCTCCGCGCAGCAAAACGCTAGTGGAGCATTTGGCCCAAGCAGCGGCGCAACATTGCCACTTCTTTTGTTGATCCCAAACATTTCAATGCTTGGATTTCTGACACAATTCTGTGGTCTCATACACGCTCTGTTGGCGCTGGTGCCGTTTTCGCTCACGAGTCTGGCACTGGCCACGCATTCAACTTGAATGCAAAAACACAACCACATGAGACGCAACGCTGTTCTCTGCTTTAGAAGCCAAGATCAGCTCACTTAAACCAGAAGCTAAGACACTCAGCTTCTGAATGACATGTCGTACGTCATCATTTCAGCATGCAAACGAAAATGAGGCCACCTTCACTAGCTAAGTCCGGGGTCAAATTTTGATTTCCGACACATATGAGATAGAACAGTTACCTAATGATCAAGTGTAATATTAAACAGCTAAGTATCTTCGCTATAGCCCCCGAGCCGCACACCGCACCGCCGCACTCGCAGCGCGCAACGTCGTAAACGCCTGGCGCGACGCGCGAAAATCTACGTTGCAGCCTGACGCCCCGATGGGACGCCAGCGCGCCAAGACCGCCGCCGCCGCTTGTTGGCGCGCGCTCCAAAAAAGAGGCCCCTCCGCGCGCGCCAGCGCGCTGTGCCAGCGCGCTGTGCGCCACATACGCCACACCCCCCCCTGTGGCGGAAAACATACAACAGCACGACAAGCGGAGCCGCCCTCGCCACCCATTCGTCGTCGACAGCGCGCCGCCGCCGCATGCTCACCCGCGCGCGCTCTCGCCGCTCGGCCGCGCCCCGCGCGCCTCGCCGCCGCTGTCACTGCCGTCCACGTCGTCCACGCCGCCGTCGTCGTCGTCGCCGTTGGCCGACTTCTGCACCACGTGGAAGCCCTTGCCGTTCTGCGTGCACCCGGCAAAGAACGCACACAGCACGCCCAACACCTCCAGCAGCAGGCAGAACGGCATCGCCACCACCATGCCCACCGTCCACAGCGGCGTTTTCCACCACTTCATGCGGTGCTCCACCATGTTGCACACCAGCCCCACCATGTACACATACGACGCCGACGACACAATTAAAATGGTCAGCAGCCGCACCGCTAGCGCTACCGGCAGCGAGTACACCCACAGTATCGCCATGTACCCCAGCTGCAGCGGCAGCATCACGGGCACAATCAACCACGAAAACGTGTTGTAACCGATAAGCAGCCGGTACTTGAGGTCCACGGGGCAATGCAACACCACCTTGCTCAGCCCGTAGTACCACCGCCTTCTCTGCTTCACAAAGTCCATCAAGCTCTGCGTCGACTGCTCCTCGAGGAAGCCGTCCACCCACCGCGTGCGGTACCCGCGCTTCATGGCCAACAGCACCCACCACGCGTCCTCCGTGATGCTGCCGGCCTCGCCGAGGTCAAAGCCCACGGCCGCCTCCATGTCCTGCCGGCACACGATGAACGCCCCGTGCAGCCCGAACATGGTGAACCCGATGCGGTGCTGCAAGTAGTAGTGCCCAAAATCGTCACCGGTGCGCCGCATGTCGGCCAGCGTCAGGAACGGGTACTTCTCGAACGCGCGGTGGTACGTGATGCACCCCTGCCCGATGCGCTTCACGTCGCCGGAGCGCTCGCACTCGCCCACAAAGTGAGCAATGCCCTTTATGCCGCTCGACGTCGGCTGCGTCTCCTCGTCCAAGTGCACGATCCACGTGCTGGGCGGCAGCGAGGAGTGCTCGCACGCATAGTTCAGCGCGCGCGCCTTGAACTTGGTGCTGTTCGGCGTCTGGTACGACATGGGCACCCTGAGGTGCACCACGTCGGCGTCGGGCGGCGCCTCGAACACGTCCGCGTCCGTCACGATCTCGATGAGGTACGGGAACATGGGGTTGCGGCTCATCTCGTACTGGCACCGACGGACGGTCTCCATCAGCACCTGGTTGTTGATGCCGCGTGACACGATGCGGAACGCGACGTTGTGCGCCGTGGGCGGGATGTCATCAAACCGCGTGTTGTAGCGGAACCATAAGCAGCCGATGATGGCCATGAGCGTGGCAGGCAGCGTCACGAGCCAGATGAGGCCAAAGTACGGAGACGCGAACCACAGGCCAAGGTTGCTCTCGTCGACGCTGTCCGGTGGCCAGATGGCCTCCTGAAAGAAATACAAGCCGACCGCAGTGCCGCCGATCCATAGCACAGCAAACAGGCGGTGCAGCGTGATCGGGCCGAGGAAGGAGAT
Organism: Gracilaria vermiculophylla; assembly: GCA_019155205.2. Classification (NCBI taxonomy): domain Eukaryota; phylum Rhodophyta; class Florideophyceae; order Gracilariales; family Gracilariaceae; genus Gracilaria; species Gracilaria vermiculophylla. Next base: position 1,235,643 of record JAHNZQ020000308.1, read on the forward strand.
GTCGCGAAAGTGCTCGGGGGTGTGCGACGGCGGGGGGAGGAAGAAGGGCGGACATGCAACGCCCTTCTCCACGTCCGCGTACAACGGAATGGGGTCCAGGTCGGAGTTAGCGGGCGAGGAGTTGTCGTTGTCGTTGGGGACGGCAGCCACCGGTGGAGGTTCCTGAACTATAGGGGGGGCAGTCATGTCTGCGGGAGAGCGTGGGAGGTTGAGACACGGGGGGGGAGGGGGTGGGGACGGCAGGACGGCGTGACGGCCGAAGGGCGGGGAGTCCGAGCCAGTACCGAGCGCAGCAATATCGGAGCTGCCGGTCGGAAGTCGTGGCAAGCGTCGTGGGAGACTTATGAGAACGGTAAGCGGCCGAAAACGCGAGGGCACGCAACTTGGCGGCACGCCACGAGCGCTCTGACAGTGGGGCGACGGGCAGTGCGGGAATGACGCCACGCCACGAGGTGCGCGCCGCGCGCGCGCGCGGCACGCGCGGCAACGGCCACACATGTGCGAGCCTTCCTAGTCGGCATCCTACGGTTAACACTGTCAGCCGGCGTTGGACGGTGCGTTCGCAAATGAATTAAAAAAATAATAATATAGTTTTTCTGCGCTCGTTCCTCTTCTCAATGGGCCACTACGCGGAGTGTTCCAAACAAATTCATGCTACAGAAAGCTATTCCTTATTCCCTGATACGAATGAAATCCGCTCAATGAGCTGATCAGATGGGAGAGTCAAACTCCAGATTAACTCCACCGACCATGACAGCCTCCTGATCTACCAAGGACAAACATCCTTCGTACTCAGGGCTCGGGGGGTTCAATTTGGCCTCTGACTTTTGTACTGCATTGCTATGCAAAAACATAAAACCACCCTTTTGAAGTTCAACAAAAGATGCCTATTCTTTCTTGATTACATTGATACTTCAGAGGGCAATAGAAAAGCTCAAGAACGTTTCATATTAAAAGAGTTCATGCACATCGCAACAAAACCTTTTACAAAAAGAATTAAAATACAAGCTGTGCAAAATCATAAGCTCAACTACTTTTACAACACTTGCTTATGAATCCACCGATAAACAAAAACTTAGCGCATAACTTTTGGATTTTCTTTCATGAAAAACAACTGAACGAATACAGCCCTTTTGCTACGCGTAAATTGCACTGGCCTGCAAGCAAAAAGCAGCACGAAGACAATCACGTCTTCCTACGCAAGGGTAGACCAGCAACAAGCTTTCGCAGAACCGCAGTACGACGATGCTATTGAGTACGGCTGAGACCGTTTCTTTCGCTCTTGGCGAGAAAATCTTAAACATAGTTTAATCATCAAATGGGTGTGCAGAACGTGGCGCTTTTCTCCAATGAGAGAGAAAGAGAAAAGCGCGGATCTTGGGTCTCGCAAAATCCGCAAAAATGGTGGCAAAGCAACAGTAGCTACAGTAGCTGGAGTTGAAAGCCATGAAGGTATTCAAACGTCGAAGATAGTACGAGCCCTTTAACAAAGGTTAACACAGCCAAACTGGTTACAATATTCTCAAGTACGGATGCTTCCGTCTAGCAAAGCGTATGAGCTCTCGCGAATTACATATAATTCTTTGGCGGGGAGGGAGCTCATACTGTCTTTAACAAAGGGCGCAGAGCTAGTACCTATATAGAAACAATTATTTGATGCGCCAGCGATGACACCGACAGCTTTATAAATAAACAAAAGAAAAACCTGAAAACCACGTTTGAGGTCCGCTTTGTATTATGCATTCTATCCACTAACCAGCCTACGGCATCAGACACTAGTGCAGCGCTGGCATAGACCGTGAAGGGCCGCTGCACTTACACCAGAGTTGCACCAGGAATAAAGAAAAAACGCAAGTTTATGCAACCCTTACTTTGCTGGGCATGCACGACAAGGAATTTTGCGAACTGTGCACAATATTTACACTTTTTTTCACTGAAGGCGATATTGGATAGCTTTTTTAAGCACGGCATCATCGTGTCCATCAAGGCTTCTGTGTACACGGATACTCCGTGTTGTTGTTGAATGTACAGCAGTAGCGTACAAAAAGTTTTTATCCACTCTGACTCGAAATTCTAATCCCTGTATCTTGGCCCACTGTTGTCGAAACAACTGAGCAAATCCGGTGATTTGAATATGCAAACCGTACACAATACTTGAACAATTGACCAAGTCAATGTTGCACGCGGGGGTTGGAAAAATCTATTTAAGAGTGGCTATTCCTCCTAGTTATCTTAACGAGCGAGACGGCCCTGGACCTTCATATGCGTTTCTGGCAAGGATCACTCAACTTTTTTACCGAGTTAGAGTAATGTTATTTTGCTGGCTGATTCAACACATCTGTATTATTTGGGGAAACCCACCTTTTTTGTATGGCTTGCTGTGTTCGCAGAGACGTTATCGTGCGTAAATTTTTAGTTTAAGCCATAGCGTTTCTTTACAACTGGCAAATCAAATTCTTCGAGCAGGCTGTAATATTTTATAGTTTTGTAACAGCATATAACTGCCAGATTTGTTGTTCTCTGAATAAACAAAGGGTGCTAGAGTATAATAATCATCATCATCATCATCATTGGACAAAAATTTCAGAGTCTTTTTAATCATGTCAAAACTATTGCCAACCACCTGGTTCATTTTCTCCTCATTAAAAACATCTGTGAACCACTCTGCCAGCATTATAAAAGTCAGTCGAACCTTCGCGACGCACACCACTGCATGTAGTTGTGGTGGTGTGCGTCGCGCCGCGAGCAGACACGTACACCTGATCCACGTGTACAGTACGAACACGTCGCTACGTGCGCGGGGTGAGAAGTTGGGGCTCGGCGGCGCCGGGAGCCGAAGGTCCGCGGGGCGGAGTTCGCAACGGCGCGCACGCGCTGGCGCTGCTCGCTAACGTCGTCTGTAAGCAAGCCATATCCACGTGCACACGTACGGGCAGCCCCGTGTCCAGCCGTCAGCCGAGCGAGCCGTGCCTGCGGTGGCCGCCCGTAGCCGTCCCGCACGACGCGCCCCACCCTTGACCGCGTGCAGCGGCGCTCCGCGCCGGAAAGTGCGCGCCGAGAGCGCCCAAGTAGTGTGCACAGCAATTTACACGACGGCCGCCTGCGCGCTTGCACGTTCGCAATGCATCGCACTCAGCAAGCCGCGCCCGCATCCCCCCCTCCACGCAGGCCGTCCGCGCTGAGTTGTGGCCGCACCGCATCTGGCAGCAACCGCCACAGTCTGTTTAGTTCCTCTCCGTCGCTCACGTCCTCTTTCAGCTCTTCCCAGAGCGCTCGGCCTCTCCGCTTCTGGCAATCCTCAAACAGCGCACCGACCAGCATCACCCGCGCGCCCATGTGTCCCTCATCAGCGCGTTCAAGAATTCCCATCGCTCTTCTTCTGTCCTGTTCCACGCCCGCTAGCCCCCTCAGCAGCACGTCAGCCAAGTTCACCGCCGCCAACTCCCTCAGTCTCGACTTCATCAGCATCTCAAAGATATGCATCGCTTCCGAGCGTGCGTCCGAACCCCTGTCTTCCAGCTCGAGAAGTAGAACCGCCAGGTTCAGTTTCGCTATTTGATCCATGTATTCGAACCTCTTCGTCTCGTTTGGCAACACGCTTGCGTCTCTGTGAAAAAGCAAACCCAGTTTGCTTCGTCTCAAGAACAGCGGCATCCAGATCAGATGTCCCTCAACAGCGTTGCTCACCTCGCGGAGAAGCACTTCCGCTCGTTGTATCGATTCCACGTTGTCTTCTTCACTCAACAGCACGCCCGCGATCAGTTTCTCGGGATTGATTCTAGGTTCTAAACACAGCTTCTTTGCTTGTTCCCGATCCGCCTGGATGGGGCCAGCCCCACTCCGATACATTGCCGCTAGCAGGTACGGTTTATCATCGTCCAAACCCTGACACAGCTCAAAAGCTCGTTGGGGATCTGCCGGCACGCCAGCGCTACCGTTCCACAATATGGACAACAGGATTATGCTCGGAAGCTTTCCAAACGACAAAAATCTGTTGCATACCTGCACCGCCCCGGCATTGTTGATCGCAAGTCCCACCCGTCCGTAAACCAGCGCATCAATCCAGCGCAAGAGCGCTTTCGCAGAACGCACCTCACGTATGGCTCGTTCGTACAATGAAAAAGCGCGTTCAAAGTCTCTCAGTTCTTCCCACTGCTCGTAAATTTCGGCCAACTGCAGCAACACCGCCTCGTTTTTCATGTGGCATACCTCCTCTAGAACGCGCGCCGCAGTTCTGCAGTCAGGTTCAATTCCAGAATCTGTTTGGCACAGCACGGTGGCGTAATTTGTCCTAGCCACGATGTTGCCTCCGCGGATAGCACGCTTGAACCATTTGATTGCCCTGGGATATGACTTCTCCAAACGAGGCGTGCCATTGGTGTAAAGAGCCCCCAGGTTGTTCATGTGCACAGGGTTGTTTGATATGCTTATGGCACGCCTGTAAAGCAGTAATCCTGTTTGCTTATCGCCAGTGACGCAAGTTTCTTTCAAAAGTATGTGCGCCAGGGTAGCCATGCATTCCACATCCTCCCCGAGCCGTAGAGCTCGACGAAGCAGCTGCGCCGCACCCGCGGGATCCTTTGGTCCACATTTGTCGGAGTACAAAGTGCTCGCCAGGTGAAACAGCACTCGTTTTCTCTCTCTGACTCGCAAAGCTTGCTCGAGGAGCGGAATGACGCATCGGCGCTGCAACTTGTTGCCATAGTCGCGATAGTAGAGAGCCAGGTGGTACATGGCTCTTTGGTTGCGGCCTTGCTTTATGGCGCGCTCAAGAAGTTGAAGTGCGCGGGGCGAATCTTTCGGAACGCGGTTGTCGTAGAGGAGAAGGTCGGATAGCTTCACCATGGCCTCGAAGTCGTTGTACGCGGAGATGCGGGACTCGTAGCGTACCATTGCATCAGCTGAAGGGTTTGCAGATTCCATTGTGGGGAGGGAGAAGTTGGCAAATGGGGTGGGGGAAACACGGCGAAGGAGAATGTAGATGGGAGTGCTAGCGTTGTAAGATATGAAGGTACAGCGCGTCGTGAAGTCAGCTTTTGGTTAATAATATTTTTAGCGAGGTGCAGGGTTTCAACGTTGTTCGACGGTACGCGTCCCATGCAGACCGGCGATTTGTAGTCAGTAATGAAACTGGACGTCACAGCGTATTTGGCAATGTTCGTGTAAATAATAAAGAGGATTTACCAACCTCAACACACGTGAACTCCGTCGCTCTGCACAGCAAGGCCCGTCAGCGAGTTGCGCAACTTCGATGCCTCAAGTATTGCGAGATGTGCGCGGCCAATGTGCCGTGCTGCGTGCTCAACACTTGAGCCAAAGCGACGCCGATGGAGTGCGGTACATTTTGCCGTTTCCAAATCTTTCGATAGACATCCAACTCCGACGGCAGAGGTCTGTTCCAAGCCCCAAACAGCAAGCTCTGCCGAGACTGCCTTTTTTCGGAGCAGCTTCCCCAATGTCACTTACTACGCCAGCCCCGGTTCTTGCGCTTTTCCGGTAGGCGTTTCGACGCTGCGAGCTGAACATTGTTTACCGCCGTAGACACTGCCGTCATGGGGTGGATGCGTTGCGCTTTCACACCATGATGGCACCCATTTGTTATCAGCAGCGAGAGCGCACGTGACTCGGATGGAGTCACATGAACAACATCCAACTGCCCTGTCGCGTATGGACTTAGCATGCGCCAAACGACACTCAGAAACGCACCACCCTGCCCATCGGAGTCCCATTCCGCATTGTCGACTTTGGAAAGGACACCAAGAGAGCAGAAACCTTATCACTCGCATCACGTGAGCTGCAATCTGCATCAATAACGTGTCTACCACTTATACACCGTAAAAATCAAGCAACCTCTGAAGCTGGGCGTGAGCACCGATCGTACTTTCTGTGGCTCATGGTAAAGCATGAGAACGAACCGCTGTTTCGGCTATCGAGTGCAAAAAGTACAGATATCCGCCACACACCAAGTTTTGCTTCTCAGGTATGGCGAATCTAACTGTCGCCCATTCCCAATGACAAGTAAACCAAAGTCGTCACTGTCGCAGAACATTCGCCACGGCAGCGAGTCGGTTGAAACGGGACACACGTCCACCCGGCCTTGTGGGGAGCGTGCACCGCACAGAGGCAGTACGACGGCTCCACATTACCTCTTCCATCTCGAGAGCTTCGCGTCGGCGCGCGCGATCGGCAGAAGAGTTGGGTTCGAGTTTGCGAACAATATCCTTTTAGTAGCCGTTATGGGGAGTCCTACTGTACACCGTTCAGACCAAAACCGCCGCAGCAATGAATCTTGCAAAGCAGAGAACGTTCGCAAAACATGTTTCGCTCAGCACGCTTCTCGTTTACCAACGACGAGCCGTATTTGAGACCCACTTCCATGCCGGACCGTGATGGGAGAGAGGACGCGCCTTTCGAGTACGCCTGTAGCACGATCGGTATAATATTGAAGCTGGGAATCAGCCACGTGGAAGAGGTGACGACCGACATGTACATGTACCTTCGGTATCTACCATTGCCATTCCGTGCTTCATTCGTGTTAATGTCTCCCGCGTTGCACTGCTCTTCAACTGTTTCCCAAACAAGGCCAAAAAAGGCGGCGCAAACATTCATCCTGCTAGTTGCAAGTGCTTTACGAAGCGCTCGGTTCGTGGGGACAATTGTCGCTACATGCCAGACGTCGATGATTAGTCATCTTCACTCTTACATCACTCTGTCGTGTTTTCGTTCCAAAGCTCCTCTGCTTTGTTAAAAGGCGCAGAAGGCCCCAAATCACTCGACTATTCGACAGCCTTTTGTTTTCGTCAACTGTTGTGTTTTTGTCTCTGCTGTCCTTGCGTCGTCGCATGAAAGGCCATGCTTGCCATTTTTCCTCGTCACAGGTGGGCAGTTGAGGGGCTCACCTCGTCGAGAGGCTCTTTCTGCAAGACATTTTGCCGCCCAAGACGCTTGGCGGCATTTTCCGGACTGTCCTCACTTGACTGTTCCCCACGCCTTTGTGGACGCCAAGCAACCTGAACTGTCCTTCACTGCAACAGCTACAATCGGTGCTCGTCCAGGCTTTCTCCGGAAACCAAACTCCCCCTAAACCCGTAGGTCAACGACAGATTGGAAGTGATTGCAAATTGTCGTTCGACTACGTACAATGGAGTAATCTTTCTTTCGCCTGCGGATGGCAAAAATCACACACCTCTGTCGCGCGTTGCAGCTAAGTCGACTTCGGTTTCTCGGAGAATCTTTGCAGTGCGGAAGAAGTGTTTTCATCATTTAATGTCAAAGCGCTGCGTCGTCGCGTCGGTAGGTTCCGGCAGTCATCAAAGGAGGTCTCTCCTGGGGTCCGGAGTTTGACTCGTATCACACCGTGTCGTCACACCGCATGACGTCGACAATGGACGCCTCACCCTCCTGGTTCAAACGTAAATTGTCAAAATGTGCTTGTTTGGAACTGTCCTTGATCTATCGGGTAATGGAAACCACACGCCGCAAGCCGTCACGAAACGGCACTTCTTACATTTCAACACCCTCGTTCAGTGTTGTCGATTCTGCGTATTGGAAGTATCCATCCCGAGCCATGATGCTCACACCACACATCGAACCTGCTGAGCACAAACCAGTGGCTTGGTAAGAAAGCTTCAACCCGTCGAATCCTCCCCGGCAGAGGAAAGCGTATTGAAACCGTTGAGAACTGCGCGCGATGCCACGACGCTCAATTGCTACAATGGAATCGAATGTGTGCGGGTGTCTCTGCGCTACGCATCTTCTCCAAAACGTTCTCCTATTCTTCCTTATTGTTGAAGGTGACCAACCAATTGTTTCCTCCCTCTCCAGGCGACGTGATTGATTTCAGGCGAACAATCAGCAATCTGGGTTTGGTGTAATCATGGATAATGGATGAAATTATGTACCTTATGACTAGGAAGACTACAAAACGACGATCCTGCGCTTGGGCTACAACCTGGTAATCATGGTTCTGAAACTCGGATGCAAACGAAAGGCAACTACTTTGACACAGCTCAGTTCGGTTTAAGACGCGGGGCGAGGGACTCGCTCAGGGATGATTGCATCATTATCAAGCATGTATTTGAGAAAGGCTTTCGAGAGTATGTGTACCCGTAGACGAAAATTGGGAGTGGAACACGACTTGTCTATAGCGTGAGGAGAGCAATGAATTCAGAGCTAGATGATAACGTGTGCGCAAAGTATGTTTTGCACACTTGTGGAATTCGCAGGGTGACAAGCATTCATGATTAGATGTATGACGTGCAGAATGATAAAAATGCTGCTCGAAGTGCATCACGATAGTCGGGAGCGCACAAGGGCATTGTGAGCTGGACGCGGCAGGACAGGCGTGTGGTTGGTGCAAGACAAAGGGGCTGCTCTGCTGTCGATGGACTTGGTTGAGTTGGGACGGTTTGACCGCGTGCAGAAGGTGCGCAGGGGAGAACGGGACGCTCGGAAGCGAGGGGGACCAGGCGCGCGCTTGAAGGGTAGCAGAGAACGGACTGCGTGTGTTTCTCGTGGCGGAGGTAGGAATTTTGTGTTTCGATGCGGTCGTGATGGTGTGATGTGTGCAATGGTGATGAGCAGCGCCGTACATTGAATGGGTGCGATTCGAGAGTGGGGGCGTCGTCGATGATTGGAAGGTGACACAGCAGAACAGGCGGTTCTCACTGACTGTGACTGATTCACGTGCAGTGGGGTGCCATGACAATGATGGAAGTGACAATGCGGAGAAAGCGATGCGGAAGATGGGCCACTCATGCGACACGAAGGTCGAGACAGCGGGCAAAGTAAGCGGTCGATGAGATGAACAATAGAGCGGCGATTTTGTCAAGCACGCAAGCACTTGAGATTCGACGCGGACTGGGCGCGAACTTGGGCAACAAGCGGGACGGGGGCGGGTGCGACGGCGGTGGCGGAAGGCATCGCGATGATGTGGACGGTGTGCGAGAGGCTCAACGCGGAATGGGCGGCACAAGGCGTGGGCGCAGCCGAAGATGGTTCGGCGGACGGGTCGTGCCGCGGCACGCGAGGGGGTCGGAACAAGTGGGGCGTACTGACAAGGAGATGCGCTGCCACGTTCGCATCGCCCCCCCTCGCAGCGATGCGCGCGAGCAAAGACCACGCGCCTCCCAAGAGCGGTCTCGCGGCGGCGGCGGCGGCGGCGGCGGCGGAGGCGGAGGCGGAGGCGGAGGCGGAGGCGGAGGCGGAGGCGGAGGCGGCGGAGATGGCGTCGGTGGGCGGCGGATGCGGCGGATGCGACGGAGGGGGCGGTGGCGGCGGTGGCGGCGGTGGCGGTGAATGTGACGGTGGTGGCGGATGTGCCGGTGGCGGTGGAGAGTGCGGCGGTCGACCGGGCGCGCCGCGCCGCGCGGCACCCACGCAAGCCAACGACAGGCGCGCGGCGAGGCGAGCGGCGCGGCGCGCGGCGCGCTGCGAACCGCGCGCCCAATGAAATCGCTCGCGCGCGCGCGGGTGCAGCGCGCCACGTGGCGCGCATGCCATCTGCAGCGGCGGGCGGCGGGCGGCGGGCGGCGGGCGGCGGGCGCGCGCTCGGGCGCTCGGGCGCTCGGGGCGGCGCGCGCGGCGCGTCTGGACGCGCGCTTCCTCTCTTCGCCGCCGCGCGCTCGCGCGTGCCCCCCCCGCGCGCGCCCCGAAACCGTTCCCCGTCGCGCGCTCGTGGGCGTGCACGCGCTCCGCCACCTGCGAGCGCTTGTGCGCCGCCGCCGCTTTTCCGCCCTTTTTGCGCAATCCACTCGCGCGCCACCCGCAGCATCCCACCGAGCTGCGCAATCTGCAGCCGTATCGTTTGCGCCCGCCCGACACCGATGCGCTGCGCCGCCGCTATAAAAGCACCGTGAGCCGGCTTCCCCCACCCCCCCCACCTCACCCTCCCCGCTGCCTCGCGACGCCGCCCCGCTTCCTCCGTGCATCGCCGTCCTCGTCGAGGCCGGCCTCCGCCCCCCCGCGCCGCCACTCGCCCGCCCGTCTCTCCCCGCTGTCCGCGCGCCCGCGCCCGTCCGCGCTCGCAACGCGCCTTTCGTCGCAGCCCAACCACCACGGCGCAACGACCGCCGCCGAGACGGCCTGCTCCGAAGGGAGGCTGTGCCTGCAGGCGCGACCGCTACACCAAGGATGCCAGTTCCGTCATGCACGCGTACGCGCGCAAGCACGCGCTAGCCGCGCAGCAGCGCGCCTGCCGCGCGTGTTCCGCGCAGCAGCTGGCGCCCGTCAAGCTGCCGCGCCAGCCCGGCTCGCTGCAGCAGCTGTACCGCCGAAAGCTGCTGCGCCTCACCAACGAGCGGCGCGCCGTGCACGGCATACCGCCGGTGCGCCTGCACGCCAAGCTCAACGCCGCCGCGCTCGGACACAACGCCGACCTGGCGTTCCGCCAGATCCGCCTCAGCCACGTCGGGCACGACGGGTCGCGGCTGGGTGTGCGCGTGCGCCGCGTGGGCTACAGCTTTGCGTGGGCCGCGGAAAACCTGGCGCGCGGCCAGAAGAACCCTGCGCATGCCATCAACAGCTGGATGAACAGCGCGGGCCATCGCCGAAACCTGCTCAACGCAAAGGCCACGCACATGGGCGTGCACGTCGGCCGCGGCCGCAATGGACAGCTGTACTGGGCGCAAGTTTTCGGCCGACCGCGGCCACGCAGTTGATGTTGTGCTCTTTCTGCACCGAGCGCGTCTCGTTTGCGTACGTCGGAATGCGTGTGTACGATAGAGTGCTTTGAGCTTGGAATGCATCGCACCACAGCGTAGCCATGTAAACACATTAACGCCAACGGTGCGCGTTGACGCTTCTTGCCGCAAACGTCAAGTCGCGCCATCTCAGCAGTTGCGCTTGGCCAAATGCGCCTCCTAACCCGGCCAACAAAATGATGGCTACCGTAGTCGCAAGACCAGGCGATCGAAACCATCGGAGCCAGGTACAAGACAAACATAACAATATTGACAAAGTTATACATAGCAGCAACTCACGGTCAAGAAGGCGCAACGTAGACGTGGCCTTGTCCGACTAGCAAAAAGCAGCTTCACTTGGCTGGGAACATCCAGTCGTGAGACCGCAACGTGGTGGATGTACTCGCGCCAGATCTGCGTAGGGCGTCGCGACCTGCAGTGCTCTTTGCGATGGACACCGTGGCACACGTGAGCGGCCAGTGCACAGCCATGGCACGCGTCGCGGGCTGCGTGCACTGCGCGCATTACAGCAAATGCATTACACAAAACGCTCGTATGTTTTGGGTCTCGCGTGCAGAAGCACGCAGCATTTGTAATTACATATTCAGAAAACGATGCAAACTGTGCCCGAGCACAACTGCGGCCGTAAATGGGCGTACCGATAGTAACAGCACAATCACATTTATCAAATGCATTATGAGGTGCACCGAAACCTTGCGTCAATTCAAACTTGCTCCTGCGTGTAGGCCCAGCTAGAGACTAACATGATCGACATATCCATGACCAGGGTGCGCACCAAGTCCGCGCTCAGGCATTAGTCATCGTAGCCACCCCCATACTTCTTCCCCCCATACTTCTTCCCCCCGTACTTCCTCCCGCCGTATTTCCCGCCGCCGTACTTGCGGCCGCCGTAACCGCCGCCGTACTTACGTCCGCCGTACTTGCGGCCGCCGTAGCCGCCGCCGTACTTGCCGCCGTATTTGCCGCCGCCGTAGCCGCCGCCGTACTTGCCGCCGCCGTATTTCCCCCCGCCATACTTCTTCCCTCCGTACTTTCCACCAGAATAGTCATCGTCATAATCGTAATCGTCGTCATCGTAGTAATCGTCGTCGAAGCCGCGGATAGAACCATGGATGTCTTCGCTCGGCATTTCGGCCATCATGTTCTCATCGCGGTCATTTTCCACAGTATCTTTTTCCACAACAGCGCCGGAGAATGCTGTGCAGATGAATAGGGAAAGAAGCAACAGGAATACGCTCAAGTATTTCATCCTGAGAGGTGTTCAAAAGACCGCGATCTTCTTGGGTGGATCTGTACTTCAAAGTGTTCAGGTCGAGTCGAAACTTACTGGGCGTGGGCGGCGGGATTTCCGACACAGCATCCCCGCCTTTTATAGCCGATAGAAGCATGCAGAGAAGCGCATTCTCCACAACAGAAACCGGACTGCACTCTTGTTTCATACTCTCCCAAAATTTTGGAGTTCGGAACATCTTGTTTGCTGCAAATTTGCTAGAAGAGCGAAGCTTTACACAAACTAACAACCGTGAAAACTTGAGCTGGTCAGCATGCGCTGTAAAACCATATCAGATGATTGGCAGCGAAAATGAATGGAGTTGTTTGCATTTGCTGTATGATTGCTCGCGCAGAACCACAAATCAGAAGAACTTGTTCTGCTTCAGGAGATGAGCGGCTGCAAGATCGAGATTGGCGACAGCCGACTTTTTTCTGCCAACACGACAGAACCGCATGTCGAAATTTTATCAACTGCTGATACTCACCAAGGGGTTATACACGTTCGATTAGTGTGCCGCATGCGATGATCTGGTTTGATAATTCTTTCCCGTGCCAAATGACTGGTTCCGAGTGTTTCACACCAAAAAAAAAATCAGAATCATTTCGTGTGGCTCGCATATCACACATTTGTGTACTGTCATGCTTTCCGAAGATGACATAATATCATGGGAAACATAAATTGCTAGGTCTACAGACCAGAGCAGTTGTTTTCCGGCACAATAGAGGGACAACGCTCGCTGCATACAGAAAACACGGCCGATAAAGTACACTGAAGCAACGAATTACCGCCGCAATATCGCTACAGCCAGAAAATAATCGCGTGCAGTTGAACAAAGGCTACTGCCCTGCATCTGATTTGAATAAAATTCAACTTCCATACTGCCTTTGCTCTAGGCATTTGCTTCTTGCTCTCTCTGCTGACCTCACACAGCTCGGCAACAAGCATATATCCAAAGGGCTAATCAAATGATGCGACCACGTTCGTCAAGCACACGCTAGCCGCCCAATGGACTGGGAATGTCAGCGTTTAAATCCGTATCTACACATGAATGGATTCCACAGCCAAACATTCACGTTTCATCATATGAGCCCGATGCAAGTAGCGAGTACTGCGTAGAAAAGCAAAATTCCATTGACATAAATATGTGCCAACCTTACAACCCTAATATGAAACAAAACCGCATCTCTCTAAACACCCTTAAAATCAGAGTTTGGGGCTCAGAAAGCAACCGCTATTACACCTGCCACCAAATGTTGGGGTCAGAAAGCGCTGAAAGGGGTAACAGTTCGACATGTAAGGCATCGGAAAATTTTTAATGCGTCGTTTCAACCAGGAGCTCTAAAGACTCGTTTTTGTTCCAAATCACGATTCCAAGAAGAACGAGCAGCAAGCAACTTTCTCTCACGGAAAAATTTATGACCCGTTCCCTTCATAACTTTATGAAAAGACAGTAGAAACATGTAGCTTTCTATAGAGTCTACTTTCGGACAAATCATATGAGTACTGGGGTTAAAGCAGTTGGTCGGGTGGAACTCAAACGCCAGAATTCCAAATTTTGGCCAAAACAAGACAGAGATAACAATTCAAACGGGTGTCTCAAGAGCGCGGAGTCTGTACTGAACGCATTAAAACCAACGATCAAAGGCAGTTTTTGCCTTGATAGCGCTGGAGAGCTCCGTCGCCTCATTAAACTCGCTCCGCGCAGAGATGCGCTAATAGAGGGGTTTGGCGGAGACTCACAAGCAGAGGCTCAAGATTGCTGCTTCTCGCGCTGCTAAAAAATCGCGCTTTGAACTGTGTTCAAAATGAGTTGGATGTTAAGTCGGCAGATGCAGCGAGCGATGGAATGGGAAAGATAGTCGACGGATCGTCCTTGGTTGATCTCAAAGCTTGAAGTAATAGAGGTGTGACCGAATTGTGTAGCCTCCTACACGCTCTGTGGGCGCTGCTTTTGGTTGTGGAAACGCGCCTGGCACGCGCGGTACATTAAAAGTATACATGAAAACAGTACCATTTGGGACGCTGCAGTGTTTCGCTTACTACGGCGTCTGTTTTCTGGGGTGGAAGCCAAAGTTTTGTACACAAAGAGCTAAGACACGCAGCTTTCATAAGACGTATCGAACGTCACGCGTTCTGCAGAGAAAAGGAAATGAGGCCGGCTTCACTCGCCAAGTTTGAAGTCATATTAAGTTTCCGACGCAATACATGTTGAACTGTTACATACAGAACGCCCACTAATGTTCCATTGTTGTTTATGTGGCATGGATGGCTTTACGTGGCTCCGTTCCGCATCCGGAGTTCCGGGCAAGCCGTCTTTTACTTTACCCCGCGCATGAGATTTTGACGAGATAACAGGTCACCATGTACAGTACAGTGTCGTATAATTGAGTTGACTGAGAACTTGGAAAGTGAAGCCGGCCGCATTTCCGTTTTTCTGCAGTACTCGCACTGATCGATACGTGGTACGAAAGCTGGGTGTGTCAGCTTTTTGCGCATCAAATCTTGCTTGCCTTGCACCACAGAAAACAATCGTCGTGGAAAGTGAAGCACTGTTGCGTCGGTACTGTGTTCGCACAAGCTTTGAATGCGTCGCGCGTGCCAAGCTCGTGCAGCGAGCGAGCGCAAAGCCTGTAAATATGAGGGTCGACCACTCGGTGGCGCGACAAGCATTTCACGCTCCGAGATCAACAAGGGACGATCCATGGACCTACTTTGCGACTGCCTCGCTCGCTGCATCTGCCGACCTTACAACCGACACTTGCAGCATCACAATTCAAAGCGCGCCTCCAAGCAGCGCCAGCGGCGGCAATCCTGCGCCTCTGCTCGCGAGTCTGCGCGAGAAGCTCCGTCAGCGCATGGGTGCGCGCGGCGAGCTAAATATGGCGACGGAGCTCGGCAGCACTTTCAAGGCAAAAAAACTGCCGTTGGTCGCTGCTTTTAAAGCGTTCGGTGCACACTGTGCGGTCAAACGACGCCCGTTTGAAGTGTTCTCTCGGTGCTGTTTTGCACTCGACCAACTGCTTTAACTCGAGCGCTCATGTGATTTGTACGAAAGCAGACTCTATCGAGAGCTACATGTTTTTACTCTCTTGTGACTGAGCTATGAAGGGAACGGTGGATCAGGTTTTCCGTGAAGGAAAGTAGCCTGAGGTGTTGTATGAAACGACGAATTACAATTTTGTGTCGCATTATATGGAGAAGTGTTAGCGTATAAATAGTTTTTTAATACGTATCCTGCATCAGTTGCAAATATTCTCATCTGTGGGTGTGGACTTGTCTCCGTCTCTGACAACCAGTGCCCCCTCACGATGAAAGTGTTTCCCTCATTGTTTGCGACACGTTTAGCAGGCGAATGAAGATCAAAAGGCTATGATAGATTTTCGTTGATACTTGTGAGAGAAGTTGTGTGGGGGTCGCGTTGACACACAATTTTTTTTTCTTTGTTTGGCTGTTCATATGATTTGAACAGTTGAAAGTGGGCGTGTCATGCGGATGGGATGTTTGTGCAGCGAGAGAGAAAGCGAAGGAAGAATGTGAGCAAGAAAGCAAATGATGACTTGGCTCACGGGTGAGAAGGCGGCCAAGGTAGAGCAAGGAAAAGTAGTTGTGTCATGCGCAGACCGCTGAACTTTTGCACATGTTTGCACAACACGTTGCTCACGGCCTGCAGCACATGGGCTCGGCGAGCGCTTTGCAAGCGTGGTGCTGTGCATAGTTTGATGGTGTTGTGAAAACTGAAGCCGTTTTTCAAAATTGGCTTCGCATTTGGACAAGTTGACACGCACACAAGTGCGCACACGGCGAGTTGCGTGGATGGAACAACATCGTTGCCGCAGTGCCATATCAGGCTTCATCAACGGATGAATTCGTATTTGTCGCATGATGTAAGGGACTTTGGTGCACGAAACGCGGCGAGCGATGTGCACGCCGAGAGAAGCTTTTATACTTACGGCATTCTCAACAAGGCAGTGGAAAGCGAGGCATTTTTGAAGCACATGTTTGAAAATAGCAAAGGAACGAGAGCGCCAGCAACTTGAAATTTGCGTTAAAGACGCCGCCCCGTATTTTTTTAATCAATATCTATCATAATCGGCGTGCGCGCCACGACCGAGATTTGCTGCAGTCGCACATCCTCATTTGCTGCGCTGCATGTAGCCGTGACACCAGTTTAAGCAATTGCGTCTAATGGGTGTAAACCTTGCGCTTGCCAGTCGGCCTGCGCTTCGGCCACGGCTTGACTATCGGCTTCGGGATGTAGATGGGCTTGGGAATGATGACCGGCTTTGGAATGTAGATGGGCTTCGGTTTGTAGATGGGCCGCGGTACGACGATAGGCTTCGGCCTGCGAATGGGCCTCGGTCTGGGCCTCCAGATGGGCCTGGGTTTCCACACGCGCTTGGGCTTCCACACGCGCTTGGGCTTCCACACGGGCTTGGGCTTCCACACGGGCACGGGCTTCCACACCGGCTTGGGTTTCCACACCGGCACGGGCTTCCACACCGGCTTGGGCTTCCACACGCGCGCGCTGCGCACGGCGCCAGCTAGCGGCGCGCGGGAGCCCGCGCGCGCGGGCACCGCCACCGCCGCCGCCGCGCACGCCAGCGCGCACGCCAGCGCGCACGCCAGCGCCAGCGCGCCAGCACGGACCGGGGCGCTGCTCATGGCGGGGGAGGCGAACGCGGCACGCTCGGCGCTACCCGCCCCCCCCCCCGCGCCGCCCGCAGCCCACCGCCGCCGCTTTTTATACCGCCGTCGCGCCCAAATTCGCCGTCGCCGCGCCGCCGCCGCCGCCGCCGCCGCCGCCGGAAGATGCGCCGCGCGCAACGCTACTGTAAGGCGCGCGGAGCGCGTCGCGGGCGGGAAGGGGGCGCGCGCGCGGGCGCCGCGCGCCGGGGGGGGAAGGTGCGCGCCGCGCTGCACCGCGCGCGCGCGCGCGCGCATTGGATGCGGGAATTTGGGCGGCGGCGCGCGCGCGCGCGCGGCGCGGACGCGGGGGTTTCGCGAGGTGTGGCGCGCGACGGGCGCGCGGCGCGCGCGGCGCGGAGATGGCGCCGCGGCGCGCGCGGCGCGGCGCGGCGCAACACAAGCGGCGCGCGCATTGGCTCTGCGCGCGCGCGCCGCGGGCGGCGCGCGGCTGCGCGCGGCGACGCGCGCGCGCTGCGCGCGGTGGCGGCGGGCGCTCGGGGCGCCGCGCGCGCGCAAATTCAGGCGGCGGTGGGGCGTGTCGCGCGGGCGGGCGGGCGGGCGGGCGGGCGGGCGGGCGGGCGAGCCGGCGGCGGCGGGAGGGTGAGGCGCGCGGGGCGGCAAATGCGAGCGACAGCCAAGACACGCACGGCGGCGGCGCCGTGGGGGCGCGGGCGTCGGGCTGACGCGTGCCGCGCGCAGAGTCGACGTGCTGCGGGCGGGCGTGGTGGATATTTACGGAGGTGGTGCCAAACGCGGCGAAGTGGACGGACAGTTAACCAAAAAGAGAGCGCACGCGCGCGGGGGCGCTCAGCCCGCGCCGCCGCCGCCGCCGCGCGCGCGTGCCACAAACCCCCGCAGCACGTCCATGAGGTAGTCCACGGACACGTAGTCGCGGCCCAGCACCTGGCGCAGGTCGTGCGGCACGGCCACCACGACGGCCTCGTTGCGGCGGTCCAGCTGCACGGTGAGCGCGTGGATGACCTGCTTGGCCTCTGCCAGATCGCGCGTGAGGCTGTCGAAGGTGTCGCTCTTGCGCTGGCGCGAGCGCGCGGCGGAGATGCGGTTCTTCATGCGGCGCAGCTCGCGCTTGTCCAGCGGGCGCGGCGGCGGCGTGGGCGGCGGCGGCGTGGGCGCGAACGACGGCCCGGACGGGAACGGCGCGCGCGGCGGCGAGTGCATGGGCGTGGGCGCGTGCGCGGGCGCGGGGGGGGGCGGGGGCGGCGACAATGTCATGCGCGAGCGCGAGAGCAGCGAATGCGGAGCGAGCGGCGAGGACGCGTACGTGAGGGCGCTGTCGGCGGAGAGGGCGCGCGGCGGCGGCAGCGCGGACGGCGAGCACAGGGGGCGCTGCAGGTCGGACAGAGACGGCAGCGGCGCGGGGTGCGAGTCGGCGTGCGGCGAGGACGGCTGCAGCAGGTAGTGCAGGCGGAGGCGCGCCTTGGACTGTGGGGAGGGGGCCATGGCCGGTGTTGGGGGCGGGCGGCGGGGGGGGGGGAAGGGGGAGGGTGGGCGAGGGGGGGGGTTTTGGGGGTAGGGTGGGCGGGGGGGGCTTTGGGGGTCGGGTGGCGGTGGTGGGGTGGAAATGGAATGGAGGCGGGACGGGGGTGGCGGTAGGGAGGGGGGGCACCACGGCAAACGGATCACATGCGGCGCAGGGGGGCGGCGGCGAAGGCGCGCGCAGGTATTTTATTGGGCGGCGCCGCCGTTTTGCGGACGCACGACGGACGCGCCCAGCACGCCGAGCGTGGCGGCTTGCGCCACAACGCGCGCGCGCATCATGGTCTGCGACAGGCGCGTGTTGCCGGCGCGGAACGCCAGCAGCCCGGCGCCCAGCACGGCGGCGGTGGCCAGCGCGCCGGCGGGCACCAGCGGGTTCTTGCGCAGCAGCGACAGGTCGCGCGGCGGCGGCAGCGGCACGTCGAACGACGGCGGCGCGTCGTCGTACAGCGCGGCGTCGTCGCCCTCGGGCGGCATCGACAGCACGATGCGCCGCGCGGCGCGACCGCCGCGCGCGTCTTGCTCGCCGTCGCGCTCACTCATCGCCGCGCGCTTGCGGCCGGGCGGCGCGCGCTGCTGTGCGCCACGTGGCCGGGGGTGCGCTCGCGGCGCGCGCTATTTGCGAGGCGGCGGCGCGGCCGGCGGAGCGCGGCGGCGCGGCGGCGCGAGCGATGAAGACGAGGGCGATCGCGCCGATGCACGCGGCGAAGGCGGCGGCGGCGCAGGCGACGGCGACGACGCCCAGGCCGCGCCGCCCGCGCTGGCGCCGCCGCGCCGCCGTGCTGCTGTTTTGTACGCCGCTGCTGCTGCTGGCCGCCGCCGCGTGCGCCTTTTCTGCGGCGCGCAGCACGCGTGGCGCGCGTGTGCACATCCAGCTCGCCGCGGAGCGCGCCGCGCTGCCGCTGCCGCACACGCAACGCCGCGTCGTGCTCCTCACCGCCGTCAACTTCGCCTTCCGCCACTACGTGCTCAACCTGGTGTGCTCCCTCGCGCGAGCCGACCTCTCCCCCGCCCACCTGCTCGTCTTCTCGCTCGATGACCGCGCCCATGCCTTCGTCCGCGCCATGGGGCTCGCCTCCGTCCGCCTGGGCGCCCACTCCCCCTACGCCGAGGCCGAGGCCGAGTTCGGCACCAAGCACTTCAACCTCCTGTCCAAGAAGAAGCTCGCCGCCGTCAGCGCCGTCCTGGAAGCCGGCCTAGACGTCCTGTTCACGGACGCCGACATCGTGTGGTGCCGCCGCGCCTTCCCCCAAATCGCCCACATCTTGGATCACGCCCGCTCTGACCTGCTCGTGCAGACCGCCTGGCCGCGCAGCCTGCTCAACTCGGGCTTCTACTATGTCCGCTCCAACCCGTCTACCCGTGCGCTCTTTCGCGCCTTTCTCGCCTTCCCGCACGACTCGGAAAACGACCAGGTTATCTTCAATCGCGTCCTGTGCAATCCCAAGTTCGGCGGCTCTGTGCTTGCCAACCTCAGCGCCACTCCCATGCCCCAACACGACCAACCTAAGCGAGGCCCGTGCCCGTTGGGATGCCGCTGGCGCCAAGCAACTGCTCATCTCCTCCCGCCGCTCTTGTTCCCGACAGGCGGCGAGATCATTGACGGCGAGAAGCTCTTCCACTTGCCCAGAAGTCGCATCGTCGATATGTGCGACGCCGCCTCTCCGTTGATACTGCACAACAACTGTATCCTGAGTAACAAAAAGTTAGCCAGGTTTATTGTCAAGGGCATCTGGTACGTCAACCCGGCTGTCATGGACGCCGACGATGAGGAGCACGCTGACGACGGTGGCTTCGAGAACGACGTTCTCGCTGATGACAGCGATGAGCAGCACTATGACTTGACCGACAACCATGATTTGCAGCGCGTATGCGGACCGCCTGTGCCGCCTACGCAACAAATGAGGCGGCGGTGCGGTCCCACCAAATGCGGCGCCGATGGCGATGTTCATGGCTTTGCGAAAACAGACGCCTAACACTGCAACGAGCCGATGCTTTGCTGTCGCATGTGTGTCGCAAGCTGTGCTGACGCGTCACGTACGTTAGTGCGCTCGCTGGTATTATAATTACTTGTCGCAATTTCTCCTAACGTAGAAACATACTGAGAACGGCTTTTCTCGTCCTAGACACCTGTGTACATGCGAATGCGACGTCGTTTTTCCACCAACACCGTGCTCCACAGCACATCAGTATCACGTCTCAACCGAGTTTTTCATAAACGAATTGATTCACTCGACCACGACAAGTTAACCGTCTCCTCCGAATATTGAAACGCCATCGCAATGCTTGTTTCCTCCGCATACCACAGTTCTCAATAAAGGCGCAACTTCACGTCTGGTGCACTTTTGATTGTGCTGAGCGTCGCCGTGCTCTCCAGCGCCTAACACAACATCCCCACGCCCCCCACCCTTTTTGAACGCAGCGGTTAATATTCGTCGTCGTCATTTTCGTCCAAACTAGTCCTTCCGATCAAAGGTTCGATAACAGCAGTAAACGTGCTTGTCACGGCGTGCTCATACTCTGCCACTTTTCTCTTGTCTACTACATTCCCAATTCCGATCATTTCCCTTTCCACACGTTCACAAAACCCGTTCATCCCTCTGATCTTGCGGGTGAAGAACGCGGGTTCATTCCACAGTCTGTGCCAAAACAGAAGCTCTTTCCCATCCTCATCCATCTCATCGACCCAAAACGGGTGTTGCCTCCGTCTCTTGCCGTCCGCTCCAAGCGCGAAACTTCCATTGGGTGCCACGAAGAATATGTTTCTCAAATTGCTGTCAACCACAGTGTCTCTGAAATGGCTGTTCCACAGTAAGCTTCCAAAGTAATGCTCATCCGATGCATCAGAGTACGCCAGAGCAATCAACAGCTTCTTCGATTGTGAGCTTCGCAACATATACATAGTATACTTTCTGGATAGAATAAACCATCCGGAAGATTTTGCCAGCGTGAAGTCCACATAATCTGCGATGGGATTCCGAATGTGCGCGCTTTCATCTGGTTCATCAATGTCATAGTTCCCGTGACCCGTGAGGTAACTTCCATTTTGTGAATGCATTGTGACGAGCCCCGTGTCTACATAAAAGTGTCCGAGTCTCCGCTTCGCATAAGACGCCCAAGTCCGACGTGGTTTCCATTCGACAAAGTTCGCATTTCGGGCTCGATACAGCAACTGCTTCATTTTCCTTTGAGAGACTGTCGGAAAGTCGGCCCCAGACAGATTGATGAAAAAATCCCACGCACCCACAGTTAGCAACTTGTCCGCAGCGGACAGAAAGTTGAGCGTCATTGTTATTCCTCTATATGTAATAACTTCTGGCTTCAGAACAACAACGTTCTCATTCTTGTGAGGTATGCCAGAAACTCTAATCGTTTTCCACACGTTCTCAAGTGTTTGCCCGGCATCTGCAACAGGGATCTTTGGATCAAAATGAAGAACGTAGTAATTGTCCTTGTCATATAGGACGCGCATTAATCCGGGAAGTAAATGATAATTATCAGGCGACAACTGAATGGCGTAGGCAAGGCGCGCCATGCGCACCGGGTTTCCGAGAAACCACTTGGTCATCGTGATGACCAGAACGATGCTTGGGAGAAGAGTTAATATTCTTAGCTTTCGCCAAATTCTCCGTGGATGTTGTGCACTGAACGGCATTGGTTGGTATCACGTAGGCAGTAATCAAGTGGGTAAACATTTCCACTGCATTGACTGCAAACATCATAACGAAAGCATTGGAGTCAACTCGGCAACGGGACTGACGTCAAGCATCTCTACAAAATGACCCTGTTCTGTTCACGTACTGCATGCCCGTACACAAGGAGCCCAATGCTGGAAATACATTTAGTCTGGCCTCGAAGTACTCCAACCAATTTGGTAATGATGTTCTGGGCCCGGTCCTTCACAACAAAATCAGGATTGTGACATGTGTCCAACGCGGTAGCAGTATGCATGTGACCTCGCCAAAGCGAACAGAAAAGTAAGTTGCCGTGAGAAAGGCATTGGACTCCAAGTCAGAGAGTTCATCGTATTTGGCTCACGAAGGTATAGCGCGAACATAGTTGCTGGATAACAACCGATATGATATGATATGATATACGGCAGGACAAGACAACGGCTTGGAGTGGGGTCAAGAACAAAGGCGCAGCTCGAGTCTGGTCAACGTCGCCTATCTGCGCGTCTCAAACATGAACGAATGAATACTCTGAACGCGTCTGAGACAGTGGTATTGACACAGGATGAAATTGGTTCTACTTTCTAAACCATCTACGCTGTCAAGTCATGGAGAGCCATGCAATAACCTAAAAGTGGCCGTCAAAAGTTTCATGTACATCCTTCAATTCATAACTATATGAACCTGACAAGCGGAACGTGAAGCATGTTTTGAGAAGCATTGACCCCCAAGTGTGCACCTCAACCAAAAGAAAGCTGCGGAAGCTCCATTACACGCGTTCCAATTTTGGAAGCAGAGATGTGCTTTGAATTTCCGATTGAGTGGCGCTTCTCATAGACTGCCTTTTGAGTCAAAAGAACCCTTGTTCGTTATCAGTGAAAGGCCCAACCAGCTACGAGACAATTCAGACAGCCGACGTGGAAGCTCTTTTAGCCCCTTCTCCAGCTAAATACGTTTCAGTTCAACAGAGACATGTGGGCAAACCACGTATAAATGGATACTGTCTCATTCCGAGCAGAGCAGATCATCAAACGGCAGGCTTTTTACCCAATTGTCTCAGTCTTCGACTTCAAATACGTAGGGATAGTGCATTTGTTTTGCTGACGGAAACCCCGACCAGCTTGCATTCTTTCAGTTGCTTTCTCACAACAATGCTTTGCCTTTTGCGAGCGTGGCCGCTGATAGTATTAACAGCACTCGTGCAGAGTCGGCTAATCAACGCACGGGCCCTCATGAGCACTATTCGGGATCAAGACCACAGATACGATAAACCACGACTGCACCCAAATGCAGGCTCTGTAAGAACGACCGAAAATGATCAAGTTCCCGACGGGCAGCAACCGGAGTATTTTTCGAACAATACTCTGGAAACAGTTTTCAAAGATAACAGGGTAAAGGCCCGAATCGATTCAGCAGTGCTTGATGGAAACAAATTGAGTATGAGTGGTGTTGTCACATATATTCAGATAAGCAAACATCCCAACATAACTGACGAGGCAGATATGGTTGGCAAATCTGGAAGCTCTGCGCTCATACTTCAGGCAGAATTGGATGGAGAAACTCTTAAAATTATGTGGATGAAACGGTCGTGTGCTTGTTCAGCAGATGCGAGGTTCGTGATTGCCAGCGCGAAGGAAGGAGATGAATTATGGGTCGCAGGCAGTACCACTGGAATTCATCTCGGTGCGGACACAAACACTGGGGAGGGTATGGCGCTGATGCGATACAATTCGCAGGGAACCCAATTGCTACTACGCCAGACGGGAGCGGCTGGGGAGAAGTATGAATGGGTCGGGTTCACGATGAAAGCGGTGAACGAAAGCAGAAACGTAACGCTCGTGGGGACTGTAAACAGTGAGAGGTTTGAGGGGATGCAAAATGCGCTCGTGGCTCAGATCGCGAATGAAACTGGGGATATAGTGCAAACATTTCGGATCAGTGACGGCGAAGACGTGGTTGGAGAGACTTTCTGGAATGCTGAAAGCATGAACGGTATGTTATATGTGGCCGGAAAACGAATCATTCACAAAGACCTGTCTCCCAGGTCCGCGCTGACGTTGACCAAGATTGATACAGAGAAAATGGAACAAGTCGGGTCGCGAGAGTTTGACAACGAACTGCAGAGAGGCATGGTACTTTGCGCAGACGATGAAGGTGTAACAGCAAGCTATGTGGCACGAAACAACAACCAAGGACGTGTGATTGTCAATGAGATGGACGACAAACTTGACAATGTGATGCGAACGGAAGTGAAAATCCAGCGTGACCCGATTTACCAGAAGGCAGTACGGTCAGCCATGGTTGCCTGCGATGCGACGAAGAGTCCGCCAGTGTTGCTGATGAACACGGCTGAGGCACTGAACCAGACGGCGCCGGACTGGGAAACGAAACGCAAGCTGAATAACCAACGGCCGGCGCTGCTGACGGTCGAGAGCAAGACGTTCCAATCGATCTCTCAGTCGCAGCGGAGCATAGAGTGGGTTGCGTCGGGAATGCTGAACAGAGACGGCGGCGACAACTGGATCATCTACGGCAAAACGGGCAATGGAAAACCGCTTGTCTCCAACGGGTACCTGCCCAAACCGAAGAAAGTGGTGCCCACGCCGTCGCCGTCACCAGACATAACGACGACGGGGGCAGCGTGCATCGGCGACCAGACGAGGATCGACGGCAAGGCAGTGACAGAGCTGATCGGCGCGCGCCGCGCGATGCGGCTGCAGCGCCACCCGTTGCGACGCCGGCGGCACGGCGACGCACTGTGCCGGCGCGCGGGGGGGGACGTGCTGTGCGCGACGGCGCAGCACGTGGTGCTGGTGGGGGAGGAGACGCTGTTCATGCGCGAGTGGTGCGAGCGCACGCGCGACTGCGAGGTGCGGCGGCAGCGACTGCTCAACTTCAAGGCGCCATGCGGGGTGACGCTGCCGCCGGCGGCCGACGGCGCGCGCCTGACGATGCACTCCGGCGATGCGCCGTCCGCCCTCTCCGTCGTGCGCGCCGAGTGCCATCTGCAGACCCGCTCCGTACTACATCGAGCGTGGTGGCGCCTCATGACCCTCTGAGCCCTCCTCGCTAGCTAGTTCTTGCTCAGTGCTCCACCTTGCCACATTAAATTAACTTATGTAAGCATTGTCTCCCATGCTGCCACAGCCGCTTTAATCAATGCGCAATTACAGTGCAAATCCCGACGGCGACTACTCGGTATCACTCTTGTTGGTTTCAGCAGCCCCTTTCCGCTCCCTCTACAGCGCGTTCGTGCTTAGGCCTGTCTCTCTTCCCCCCCTTCCCCCCCCCCCCCTTCGCCCCCGCTAACTGTTTTATACCGCAAAAATGGCCCCAACAGACAAGCAGATGAAGGCCTCTGTCAAGGAGGGTGGCAAGAAGGGGCAGGATCTGGCGGGCATGTCCGATATGGGCGGTGTCAAGTTCTTCTCCGTCGCTGTGGAAAGCGCCAACGGCCAGTGGGAGCTCATGGACGCTGTCTTAGAGGGTATGAACAAGGAGGTCGATCCCACCGCTGATGACCGCAAGGGCGGCGCTGGCCACATTGGCAAGTGTTTACTCTTCGCAGACGACAAGGCTCTCCTCATTCTCTGCCATGTTCCCGACGTGCTCAAGGATCTCATCAATCAACAAGAATGGTTTACTAATGTCATCGAAAGCGTCAACGCCACAAAGATTGGCGACGCCATCACCATCGAGGGTTCTGGTGCCGGCATCGTGCTTAAAGCGGAAATGAAGGCCGATCCAGACGCCAATAAATTCCCACTAAAGGAGCGCGACATCGCCATCGGAAAGAGCTTTGAGTACCTAGTCAGCAAGGAACTTGTAAGGCCCGACGAGAGTGACGATGACGCCAATTATGCGGAGATGGCAGACATCGAGTGGTAAACTCTCGCTAAACCCCTAGGAATCGAAAGCTAGAAACGTCAAAACTTCTCATTAACCGCTTCATGCGTTCGCTCACCTCGAAACCGCTACCATTGCGGATCCAGATATCGTCCTTGAGTACTCTGCTCACTTGTTCGTACCCACGCCCCGATAGAATCGCTTTTACTTCCTTGCCTCGGTTTTCTGTCACGATTACGTCCACACTTGTCTTTCCCCAGTCAAAACCTCGCAGCACCTCGATCTCGTGCCCTTCTACATCCAAACTCCAGAAATGCACGTGCTTCTCATGCACTTCTTTGCGAAGCGTGGAACACTTCATTGACTTGATCCCACGGAATCTATCTTTGAACTTTGACTCCTGTTGGTGTTTAGTCCCGTTCACGCCGCCGACACCGTCAGTCGATACCACTCCGCCATACGCATCAGTCAGTGAAAAGTTGACTGTTCTCTCCTTATCACTGACGCATTTTTCTACTACTTTGCAGTGCCTTTGATTGCGCAGCTCATCCCAATACTTTTCATTTGCCTCCACGCAAATTCCATCCCAGCCCATACATCGGTCTAAGAAGTAAGTACCAGACCATCGCCGCGCATGATTTGCCGCCACGTCAAGGTACACAGGGCGCTTCCCGCTCTGCTGTGAGTGCCATGATTCCGTGAAGAATGCGGCATAAACAAACCAATCGGTGAAATCGTGCGATACAAAGTGGTCTCGATACAAACGCAAGTTCCGGTGGTCTCTAGCTGCTAATCGCCATTTTCGGCACTCGCCAGGTTCATCTAATTCCGTTCCTTTCCGAGCTGCCCAGTGTAACGTTGCGAGTCCTTCTGCGTCGAGTTTTTTCACTGTGGACTCTTTTGGTCCTCCGTTTTCTTTTTCGGGGTTCTTCGATCGTTCCGTTTTTTTTTGGACTCCAGCCTTAACTGCAGTTTTACTCGTCTGGACTTTGTCATGTCCATTAGGCAGCTGTTTATTGGGACTATCAACTGGCTCTATATCCGATTCTTTCGCATCAGAGTCATGTCTTTCCATTTTGCTCGTCATCTCGTCTGGCATTGGCACTCGCTCCAACCTTGGGCGAACATGGGACTGCCTGAAAATCATGAAGAGCAAAATGGTCAACACTGCAGTGGACAGAGCGGCCAAGTAACATCCCCTCTTCTTCATAGTCCTTTTTCGAGGCATCTTTTTAGAGAGATAAGGTTTCACAGCGCACGTATTCGCGAGACTTATAGTGCGGTACACTTTTACGTCCGAATGCGGCGTCGCATGCTTGCGCATCTTCGTGACGGGGTCACTACAAGTTATTGACGGCATTTGACCAAGCGTTGAATGACAGTCTTCAATTCAAACACGTTAACAATGTCTTTATCGTGTTCGCCCGGAATCAGGTTCGGAGCTTTGTGTTTTAACTGTTCTTTAACGAAGGGTGTCAGTTGAGACGATTCCCCGTGACGTCTGCACCCCCATTAGCCCCCTCTCCATTCTCCTGGTTTTAAGTCGGTTGCGTGTTTGTTTTATTTATAGGTTGAATACTGAAAACTAGCTGCGACTCTTGAAGATGCAGGACGCGAAATGTAATCAAGAAACTTGGTTCCCATAATTTGACTCTCGCGCTCTTTCACTGGAACCCCAAGAACATCCACATCCCTTGGTGACAAAAAAATGTGATGTTAAGCCGCCACGGGGTAAACACTGTCGTGCATGCGGCCTTTTACAAGATTCTCAAACGGCGCATTCCGTGTCCAATTCCGAAATGTGACACGAAGCTTCGGGATACAGACAAGGGCTGTTATGGCAGTTGGTAAGCGCTCGCCTCACTTGTTCCACTGTAGTTGCGACTGGGTTTGCCGCCCTTTATTCACACCCACCTCCGTCACTTGAATTAATCCGCACCGGATTGCCGGCCACTTCACTTACTGCAAGAGAGTTGTGTACGGCACCATTCTGTTAAATGGTCGAACAGATCGACAGTGGCTCAGAGAAAAAATGCCGCGTTTCAAGCCACCTTCACTGATTAATTACAGGATATTAGAGCACGAGCGGTAGTGGCTCAGCCGAAAGACTTACTTCCTCTCAAATTCATGCCGGCAGCTATCGATGCGGCAAACATTTATGGTGGCGCCTGAGTATACTATGTTTTGATCATCTACTTTGAAGTTACCACAATAGGATACTTGTTCCTATGGTCTTTGTAAGCGTCGCATTGCAAATTGGGCGTTGATCCTGTTCAATCCTTCACCTCATTTTAAAGGATATGAGATATATCGTTCATCTCTCGAACTTACGAGGACTCGTTGAAAGCTTGTTTTCACGCTACATGACTAAACAGCGGAAGGCTTTGGTCTCGTGCATCCAGAGACAGATGGTCTCGATCTTATTGCGTCTGGAACCCTTGGTTGTGCTTTTCACTCAAAGCTTTATTCATCTTACCTCCTGTTCAGTATTTTATCCCTTGCTTTACTACCACGGGAAAGATGCAATGTAGTAACGCCGATTCAAAGTTTTGCTAAACATTTGGACGTTTATGTACAATTGGGCCGATAATGAAGAGGATACCTTGCACCCGTAAACCTGCAAACTACTTCAGCGAACAACTCGCCACGGGTTACTTTGAAAAGCACTGATTATGCTCATGGCGCATGGTCAAACCGAATTTCTTCCTCTCTTGAAGACATCGGCAAAACGTATTTTTCGTCAGCTTCCTCTGTGCTTTCGATGGCCTGCACCTCCGATGGCTCTGGACTTCTTTCATCAAGAAGTGTGGTGTCGTCAACATGTTCCGGAAGCGGAGTCTTTGATAGTAGTGGACCTCTCCCGTTGCTATTTCCTCTTCCGTTCCTCGCATTTGACGTAGTCTTTAAAAGCTCTTGAACAATAGGGATACCTGTCGTAACTGGCACAATACCAGAATCACATACAGCCCATCCAGAGCTCATCAGCACTCCGACGATGGCTGGTCTCTCATTGATACGTGTTGCATTCATATCAATTATTGGACCACCGGAGGATCCCGACCACGATGCCAAGTCAATGGAGAAGAATATCCCGCTTCCGAGTGGCTCAAAAAGGATAGGGGTCGTATTCTTGTCAATAACAAGGTTGCGTCCGTCATTCACATCGCTTGGATACTGCGGCAACATGTAGTCCTTGGCGATATCGTAAACAACGGAAGGCGATATGGTTCCGATAGATTGCGGATCCCCAGCAAATTGTCCTTCAATTTCGAAGACAACCAAATCATTGCCCATGACGCTTGTAACTTCCTCATTCTCAGCGTCTATGTAAGATTGAGGTATGCATCCCCGAGCAAGGTTATATACATCAAACGTGGAGTCATCGGCGTTCATCTTGCCAGTAATAGCATATAAAAGTGTGTAATGAGGGTTGTCGTCTCCATACATCCAGTACGGCTCCTCACTCTTGTCTTGACGTTGACGATATACACTTTGTTTGGGACATGGACATGAATTCAACATATTGTGTCAGAAATTACTCATGGAATGGCGACGCTCATACCGCAAGGACATCCAAAACAAAACAAGCAAACTTACCAGTGCGCGCTAGACAAAATTTGTGTCGGAGAAATGAATATTCCGGTACAAGCAGGCAGAGCTCGTTGAGCAGCTTGGACTGAGTCGCGGAGAGGAACTTCTGTTTCAACAATCGTCACTATTGCACCTAGTTCCACACCTTCATACTGTGTTGTATTATTTGGGACCTCTAAAACTTCAACATTAGAATGGCACTGAACAATGGATCGTTGAAGCAACGCGGGCATACCAAAAGGTCCTCGTCTCCTTCGCATATTGTTTTCGCGTAAATCGAGGGAAAGGGCCATGGGGGATTTGTCTTCATCACCTGTCAGAGTTTGAGGGCGGCAAACTGTTTGAGCCTGGCAGATGACGAGGAATACTGCGGCTGTGAATAGAATAAGGATGTTCATGCTTGACAGCGAGAGAATGCGCTTCTATTGCGTTTCGAAAATCTTATTGCAAACAGAAGGATGCAAAGCAACGGATAGTGAAAAAGTTCTCAAGAACGGAGTACGTCAACGTTTTCGAATCCGAAAGTTTTCTGTGCGTGATAGGCTCCTTCAGGTTACGGGTAACACAACTTTGCTTTACGTGAGGCGTAAGAAATGCATAACTGACAATCGTTCCGAAACAATTTCACAGTGGTCGGATTGACGGAGGGAAGAGTCGCAAGTGTTCGTGAAACAATGGGATTTCTGTTTGAGTTGGCAACAAGTTCCAAGACCTCGACCCGTCCTTCAAAAAACAGAATGTACGGCAACGACTCACAAGTTGAGTAGGTTGTTGGACCGATGGGTTGAAGAAGCATTTCTCTTTCCCTATTTCATAGACCGATTGTTGGGCCTTGGAAGTGCCCATAAAACGCCTGGCCTCTTGTCTTTTTTAATATGCTGTACTGCTAAACTGTACATTAGGCCCGATGCTTTGGGTTTGAAACACTTCTCATTCTTTTCACAATACCTCTGTCCTCGTTTCGACATTTGTAGCTGATAGTGACTCAAATATTGCCTCCTTTCTTCAGATACTTTCTCGCGGTTGCAAGAGACTGCGGATTGCAGGCGCATTTTCTATCCAAAGAAACCAAAGGAAGACCAGTTTTAACATACTTCATATCTTTTCGGCTATTGGTTAAAACTACGACTGTGCAAGAAAATTGAGTGTCAATCTGGGAGCAAAAACATCTTTCCAGTTAAAAGCGATAACGGATTGTACACATTGATATCAGACAAGCAGGAGTGACACTGGCGCGCTCTGCCACAAGCCATGTTCCTTCATCACTTTTATTCTGTATTTATATAGATGGTAAAGAAACGCGCTGAGCAACTTGCATCTTGACTGCTAGCCGTGAAGTGTTCCCATCGTTTTCCCTTTGTTTCACGCTGCGTGTGCTGAGCCGCAGAAGGAAAGACGTTCATCGTATTCTGTCACAATGTTCATGGACAAATGTCACTTGTCATGACGAGCTGTTGCTACCTGCGGAAAGAGGAGACGTGTAGTTGATGGAGATGATTAACTTAAAATGCAGTCGTAGAGGTTTGGGGCCTTTCTACAGAGAGAGAATCGCTGAAGATGTCTTTCTCTTGCTATCTCAGAATCAGCCATGGTTAACTATAGTCAAGAAGAAAAAGAAGAATGACGACTATTAAATCTCTTGGGGACCGTGGTCCTGTACCTTAGTAAGCTTAGACTGTATTATGCAACCTATCCTGAACGATGATGGACTATTTATTATTTTGAAACATGTAAGATTCAGTGCAGTTTCCGGGGTCTCAGGATATTCAAATTTCAAGGCTTACCGGTTTTTGTATTCGTTTCTGTTGTTGGGCATATCACACTGGCGAAAGGGAGAAGATTACTTGTTAAGGACCAGAAAACCCAGTCTGTATGTGGCTAATATTGTATTAGTGATTTCGAATATGGTCTTGTTTGTGATAAGGATTCCCTTTGATACTCTAATAAGTAGGGTGTTCCGTGACGCAGCCCTACAGGGGCTTAGCTGGTGCCAAGGGTCGCGGATGGCCAGGCTCCAACAGTCGTCAAAGTCTGACGACGAAAGGGCGCCAATCGGTAGGGCCTGGATAAGCATCGCGGAAAAAAGGCAAGGCCCACTGTGTTGTCCCCAGCGTGTTGTTTAGCGGTAGAGTTCAACACAGGGATTAGTATGCGATATCAATAAATCGTTGCCCACCTTGAAGAACAAGGTATTCTAGAATCCTTGATAGTCTGCATTGAAATATTGTCTACCGATAGCTAATGCATTCACTGGCACGTTTTTAGATTTGCTGCACAGGCGAAGCCATTGATCAGTTTTATACAATCCGTGCGAGATGCTTCGTATCTCTTCATGGCAAGGCAGAAAAAGAAGCCCATAGAACCACCCATTACATCTGCAAAATGTAACACTGTGTAGCAGAAGATGCGGTACAGATTCTGATAATATAACTTTGCGCCACTGCGAAACGTTACATCTGACGCGTTCTGCAGTCCACTCCAGACGAAAGTTTATATGATCTGGGGTTATAAAAATCATTTTCTTCGGCTTCTTGTAAACAAACCGATTGTCTGCTTTCAACGCAAGATGAAAGGTAGACCTCAATACGGACAGCTGCTATGCTTCTTCAAGCATCAGGTTTCTCCCACCGCTTTGTTTTTCTTCATGAAAAAGCCTTCTTTCTTCTAAAAAGGTGAGTATATGTGGTCCGCCGTGCCTTTTTTTCCTTCTCAACGTCTCTGACGCTTTCAATGAGTTTATAACAACCGTTTGTGAGTGCTTGATGATTGCCGCAATTGCTCGAGGTCTCACATCTTTTTTGTTGAGAGCAACGATTGACTTTTTGTCTTTATTGGCCGAAGAAGTTCTACACAGAGTGATGAACTCTTTTCACTGATCTTCGATGACACTAAGAGAATAAGGGACGTTGTAAGGGAACAGTTTGGATCATTTAACTATTTGCTTATCGTTTGAATTTGGCGCGAAGCCAAGCGAAGCGGAATTGTTTTGATCCTATATTTATGGTTTACTCTAATACTTTTTGTAGATCTCAGAAAAAGTACTGCTGATATTTATACACGGTTTGTTCTATTAAAGAAATGTTTAAAAATCCCTTCACGTTGATGCCGGTTTGAGGTGTTTTCTCTATGTCTGTTTTTCTGAGTCGATGGCCTTCTACTTTTGGTGTGCACTATAATACCAATGTTTTAGAACTTCAACAGGGTTTGTTAGTGTTTGAGAACTTTTACTGACAAAATAGAGAGCAGAAATTGTTTTTGTCGGTGAAAGGTTTCCGGGTCCCATTTTTTGCGATTTATTAGCAGCCTTTTGCCGCCGAACCAACAAGTATGCTTTTTTTAATAGTAAGAAAACTAAGAAGCCCAATTGATTCCTTTTCTTTTAGCATTGTAAACGTTTGTAGACAACGAACCTGTCTTTATAGAGAGGTTGTCAATCTAGACCATAGTCTATAATATTGCAGAAAGCCTTAAACGACAATCTGTTTAAACTGTGCAGCTCTATGTTTGCGTCCGTATCAGACCTTTTTTGGTCAATAACAGCACAGCTGCAATTAGGGTTGTATAGGGGTTGCAAGGTCGTCGAATGTTTGTGCACGGGACTAATAATTTCGTCACCAGAGTTGGATTCCCAAAACTTGTCCGTATGTCGGATGCTCAACTTAAATGTTTGTGGTCTATCGTAAATGGAATCTTAACTGGTCGCAGAATGAGCACGACCCCGCAAATGTTTGAAGCAATATCATTTCTAAGGCTAAACAAGAGAATTTGGGAAATTTGATTTATGCATGAAGCGCTGAACGATGCAGAAACAACCTTAAATGGATTGATGTTTGGATTGAAGGGTAATGGATTGCTTGGTGAAGATGATGGGTGATGGAAGTGGACGAGGGATATAGAATGAGGAAGTTGATGAGAAAAGGGAGGAAACTATGGCCATCAATTGTGGGATTATACAAAAATTTGCAATTTTATGCCCACCAATTTTTTTTCCGGCCCTTCTCTCATTAACAACTAATGTTGTGTTGGTACTTAAAAGGACGTACCGAATGTACGTCGATAAATACGGGCGTTCATGAATGATCTGGTAAGACACAATGGCAATTTTTTTTGTAGGAAGCGCTCTCTCTTTCACATGGGAGAGCCGCTGCAGTACAGTTGTCAACTTTATCAAGTCCAGTTACAATAGTCAATTTAAAATTCAATATATGATGCCCAGTCGATAAACCTTCCTACAAAAATCCCCTCAACAGGATTTTTGTAGCTATTCAATTTGGACGAGAGGGAATCTGCCCATCGACGACCCAATACATAGAGCAGAAAAGGCTTCAAGAAATGACGAGGTCTGTCCGTCGACATGTTCTGTTCTCAAAGTTTAACCGTCTCGTTGTATTCCGAAGATTCGTATCACATCTTCGAATGATAGTGTCTCTCGTGAGCGACGAGATTCGCGCTACGCTTGAACACCTTTCCGCAAATGCGACAAGCGTCCCGTTCATGAACCGCTTTGATATGTGCCGTCAACTCAAGCTCGAATTTGCTTCTAAACTTGCACCGATCGCAGAAAAATTCTACGCATCGACGCCCGTGAACAGCCTTTGGTTTCGTTTTTCGGAACGCAGCATCGGACAGAGTGATACCAGTTAGTGCGCGTTTCCATATTCTGGATGCTCAATTCAAGGATTCATGGATCAACAAACCTCAACATGGCGCTTTCTGTCGAACGCACTGGCAAAGCTCTTGTCGCAGTGCGAGCAGGAGAACGGCTTGCGCTTTTCGTGCACTCGAGAGTAGTGACGAACCAACTGCGACCTCTGGCGAAAGGTTTTCGTGCATTTATCACAATGATGCGGAGCAGAGATTATTGTAGAATCCGTTGCAATGGCTTCGACTGAATCCTGGCTCCTTCTGGCAAATGGTGATTTGTCTGATTTGTCTATTGCTGCAAAACCTGTACGCTTGATTTTAGGTTTGTGAGTAGAAGAAACTCGGGAGAAGCTCGGGTCGGGCTCGGCTGGTGCCTGAAGGTGCTGTTGAAGAAGGCTTGGAATTCGAAGCGGGGGCAGAGTATTTTGTCGACCGATTCCTGATAGAGTCGATCGGGTCTTTCTGTCGACAAAAGACGAAAACATCTTGGTCAGAATCTCTCTGTCATCCATGATGGCGATGCGAGAGCTGAGCCGTGTCAGGAAACAGAACTAGTTCTTGCTTATTGGCATTCAAGACCACCTGGAACAGACATGCTCGTGAGACTCGTGATGGTGACATCTTTTGTACTCCGAAGGAGCAACCAATTTTTCTAATATCGAGTTGAACCCTGCGCTCATAGTCCGCAGGGGTCGATTTCCGATTGTTCTCATCGGACTAGGTGCGAACGAATACTGGTTCTTAAGAGAAACCAATGGTCCGAGCTCTGCTTGCACGCGAAGCGTAGACTTGTGAATGCACGATTTGCTGCGCATGTTGCGTAAAAGAACGAAATCGGAAGGTTGGAAATGTGCCGATCGCCATGCATATAGCCAGCACAGAATGATTTCTGGGTCGTAGAGTTTTGTCGATATATTGTAATGACGGAGGGTGGCCGGACCCAAATTGTTTGCCGATTCCGGTGTGTAGTACAGGACCTGTATCAAAGGTAGCCTACTACATGTTGGTAAGATCCACTTCTGGAACACGGGCGTTGTGTGGTCTTTGCATGCGCCACTTATGACATGCAAAATGGTTTCAGATCTGGGTAAAACGATAAACTTGTGAAGGAAATACTGTGGGACTCATAGACGATGATGACAATCAATGGAACTATGGAAAAAGTGAAGTTGGAATCGACATTACACGGAAACTGAGGCGCTCTTGATTACTATCAATCTGCATGCTTACCAAACATGACCTTGGAAGAAAGAGAAATATGAGTAGGTCGTTGAACGCCGTACAAACCTTGGCATATTGCTGTTCCTCAGTGGTCTGAGCATCAAAACTGCTGTTTGGGAGCACGAGAAATGTTCTTTTAGTTTGGCACGAATTGTAGTATTATAGAAAGGCCTCTGGATAGCAGTAGGTAAATGTTCATATTCTACATAAACATCTTCGCAATACGAAAATATGTATTATGACTACACGATGGATGACTAGAGAAATCATTGATCGCATGAACAACCCATAGATGCCCTCTGTGTTGCTGAAATGTGGATGAAAGAGTATCAACTCAAAGATAGAGATCGAAGGCACACTTGCATCCAGGTGTCTGCAGTGCATCGCACAGCTGTTTTTGAAGCAAAGAATTTTGTGTCTTGTGGACATGGATACGTGAAGGACAACATCTTACTCTTCTTCATAATCATGAACGCTGGGCTTTATTTCCCTGTACAACAGACAACTATTCTGCAGATATTTCTCTTTCCTCAAAAAGACCAGAATATTGTATGGTGTTAAGAATATGAGAAATTTATACTTGAGCATTTCGAAAACGAGTTTCTGTGAGATTTACCTAACAACAAGCTCAGGCGAGCATCAGAGTGGTTCAGATTAATTTTGCCTTTTCTCTATGTCCAGAAACATATTGGCCCACGGAAAGTTTAGCGGTTAGATGCGTGCAATACTGTTTTTAGAATTTTGCATCTTCACCGGAACATGCTGACCTTACAACGTACCTTGAGAAAATGTCTTCGCTCTCACGTTACTGTCTTCCCTTGTACTCACGTAGATTGCGTGGGAGGCTTTCTCACTTCCTTTTCTACTTACCATTTTTCTCCTGTTTACTATCGAAGCTATTTTGAACCTGTCGAAAATATGAAACCAGTAGACAGTCACGAATAGTAGGCTAACCAAGCATTGAACAAATTTGAGAGGCTTCTGCTTGTTATCCTCTCATTATGTAGTCTTCCGTCACATTTTCATCGCTAGAAAAAATCTTCCATCGGAATTATGAAGGTAATTGCTGGAAGCAATCTTTCTTCGCATTGCAATCATTAAAACCAACCCTCCGACGGAAAGTAATCATTGTGGCGTAACAACACTTTATCAGACTCAGCACCAAAATAGTGAATATTTTATGCCAGCCCACGTTGCTCAAGGAGGAGAGAATAGTATTTCGAGGTTATGGATAATATCTGAGCGGCATGAGGAACTAATAAACGAGTCTTCTTGAAGAACAATAAATCTCTTTACTCTTTGAACAAAATAAGATAAACAGTATAGCATCCAGCTCCTCGCAACATTTGGCTCTCAAGTCGAGGCTCAACACAGCGATTCAGGAACCATGCGATAGCTTCGACAATACATTATTTCAAATCGACTATCTTTTCCTTTCTTTGGAAGATCGTTTCCACTACCATACTCCCCAGGAAGCCCAAACCAATCGGAAAATACTTCAGAGTCCATCTGTAAGTGCAGCTTCTTGTGCCAATCAGTATTAGGTTTTTCGCGTACCTTTACATCATTCAGATACCACACAATACGCTCCTTTGTCCATAAGAGACCCACTTTTATTTTTTCATCGCTCAAGTCTCGCCCAACGTCTACTTCCAAAGGAGATGCTATATCATCCTCTGGATTAGGACCCGTGAATACATGTGTGTTCATCATGAATAAGTTCTTGAATTCTCTTCCGTTGGTGGGGCGTTTTAAGCTTGTGGAGTATTCAAAGACATCTATCTCAAAGTCGCGCTTTCTTCCGAACCAAAAAGCAGAACTAATAGCCGACTTCATTAGTTTGCAGTAGATTTCAAAATACCCATAGCGCCGTTTTGCTCGAGTCCGGATGAAGGCTGTAGAATACTTTCGGTAACCGAGCAACCTTCTGTCACGATTCATTACCCGCAATACTTCGTCTGTGGGCTTCTCTTCTCTACTTACGAGGAAAAGGGAACCCCTTTCGATGAACACGTTTTTGTGGCTGAACCAACCAATGCCACGTCCGATCCAATTTGGATGGTAGCGAAGCCACCTTCCGCGACGTCTCCAAGACCCACGGACTTTGTCGAACTCATCAGACATCTCCCAATCCTTTTCCCATCGCATGCCTGGGCTTGCTTCCACGTACTCCGGAGGTGGCGCGAAAGATCCACTTTTATCCGGATCATAGTTTAGCTTGGGAATGTTCATGCGGATCACCATTCTTCGATATCGGCACAAGCAAATCTGTCGGGATGAATAGACGAGGTTTGGTCTTCTGGAAAAAGATAGGAGAAATCAGACGGCGTGCTTGGTCCTTCATTTAAAGCAACAAAAGCGATCACTCGAACTGTGAAACAAGCACCTCGCCGCAATGTCTTCACAGGCTAGTATTATAAGGGACATTTTGGATGATGGGCGCACTCACATATCCATACATGGTCCGGGCAAGCACACGGGCCAGGCCGCTTGAATCAAGCATACTGGTCCGCGAACCGATTCAATCCTTCGCATCACGCGGACCATTATTGTGCAGGGCTGTTCGAGCATCTCCTCGGGTTCGACCAACCTGAAGTGCAGAAACTAATGGACTTGAACGGTAACCAGCTGTGCGCCCCATGTT
The DNA here is from genome assembly GCA_019155205.2 of Gracilaria vermiculophylla. Taxonomy (NCBI): domain Eukaryota; phylum Rhodophyta; class Florideophyceae; order Gracilariales; family Gracilariaceae; genus Gracilaria; species Gracilaria vermiculophylla. Next base: position 1,273,416 of record JAHNZQ020000308.1, read on the forward strand.
TTCGTCACAAGCAGTGTAAAACATGTTTTTAGTGGGACTTGAAAAATCTCGGCTTCTTTTCAAACTACCAGCATAGAGGGTCTTTTTGCTGGGGTGACAGGTCATTGCGCTTACCTTGCAAGACTTTCATCATTGAAACCAATTAGAATAGATGCCGCAATCTTCTGTGGCATTCTAAGCCAGGGCTCTCTAGTGGATGCGCCGGCAGTGAGAGAGATATATTTCCTTCTCGGGTTCGAGCTTAACGCTCTTGCAATCTTGAGATCAAATTGCGTTCAATGAATTCGTTGCATGCCAACAGAACGCATCCGGTGACTTGCGAAGGACAGCGAGGCACCTGCATCGCAACTAGCATAAATACTCGAAAGGAACGAGTCATAAATCATCGTAACGAAGGAACCAAATGTAGACCACGCACACGCCAGCTTTGCTCAGGAGCTTGATAATACAGTGTGATGCAAGGTTGATGAGATTAAGCTCGAGTACCTTTCGGGTACTGTCGATGTTTCTGTACGTCGCATAGTCGTACATTAATCGCTTGGCAGCAACAATGGCCGTCTGGACGTAGTGAAAATGCAGTGCAAACGGGCTTCGGCGCGAGTGATAAACATTGCTAACCTTCAGAGGAACGATAAGAGATAAGGCTTTTGCTGTGCTTGGTTCGCAGAAAAGAGTTCAAGGATTATTAGTGTCTTTCAGCGCCACTGCCTTCTGTCGCCCCACAAAAAGCCAAAAGAAAGGACACTGTGTTTGTTGTTCATGTACTAAAGGTAGAGTTGTAGCGATTTTGCAAGCCTGCAACGTTTCACCCTTCGTGCGGTGACTGCGAAGCTCAAAGAGCCCAGCGGTGTTGATGTCTGAAATAGATGAACTCGCCAGCTGCTTCTTCCATCTTAAATGGCCTCGTTGCTCGGGTAAGCTTTGTTTTGCATCGCGAGTTGTCCCTGGATGGAAAGGTGATTCCGTGCACATGCGCAGGTAGAAGAGAAGAGCTAATCACGCAACATGCCCATTTAATCACCCCAGTCAGGATGCTCGCATCCCAGTGCCAACTGCATGCAAGACATGCGATAGCATTGTGATCTCAAGAAAGTCGCATGGTTTTAATGAGTTTTTGCTCTGTCGAATATGTGCACTTTTTAGTGCTTTCATTCTCAAGCATGAAGGAAGGACTCAGTCACTCATTCGTCTCTGTGGAAGGAAGACTTTTTTTTGTGGATGGCGCTCCGCCATCCTTTTATTCACAGTGGAAGACAAAGAACCGTAGTTCACCTGTTTTGGGCGATATTTTTTCGTTGCGATTGGAGAAAAAGAGATTCTGCGAAACAACAATCGACCTTGAGTCCGTGCAAGTCCACAACATGGCATATGGCATTTACTTTGTCACGTACTCTGGACGCAAGGCCGCATGTCTAAAACGCTATTAGCATCGCATCTGTTCTGCAAACGGCTGCGAGACGCTTCCAACATGCTGCATGAAAGCGACAAGCGTCAAACGAGGACATCAAGTGTGGCCACAAAGTAATGCCTGCCAATTAGAGGCAGTCAGCAATGATAACAAAAGTGAGTGGAATGCGCTGGATAATTTGCATTGCATTTGTGCAGTACACCATTCGCATCGAAGGCATACCGTACATTACATATGACGGTGTTGCACAGCCTGATTATATCACAGATCGCGGCTGCGTGCCAGTTAGGACGCAGGCACGAGGTTTAAAGATTGCTTTCCAGAAGGCCTAGTGGCTAATTAGATGTCTACGGGTGTCGTAGAAGGGGGGACATATCCATAAGGTGCGAGATGAATGGCTGCAAGCGCAATCAGTGGATTGCTTTCATCGAGAGGACACGATGCTTCATTGCAGAATGCGCAGCATTCTGAAGTAGATGTAACTCCAACTGATTGATAAAGAGCTTGATCAAGGCAAATGTCGGCGCAACACTCACCCATGTTTGTTGCAGGGGAGGACGGATATGCAAAATATCCTTGTGAACAAGAGTAGGTGGAGCGATAAGCCGTTTGCAGCACGGTTTCCGTCGCTAATTCCTGAAGCTCTGCCTCGGGAGATTGAGACACGGATTGATATATGGATTGAAACCTGGGAACATACACAGATATTGAGTCCGAAATATTTGCAAGCACATCTTTCGAGAAGATCTTTTCAGCTATGTGAGCTTTGTGCATGGTGTAACCGTCGTAAAAAATGTGTTCTAGACGACCCCAGCTATGAAAACTGGAGAGAATACGAATGTCATCATCTAGCAATTTCTGAACGAGCGATATTGGAATTTTGGGGACGAGAGACAGGTCTTTTGAAGAAGTATGACTGCGGAACGCTTCGTTGTAGAAAGATGAGAAAACCAAGCTCACTTTCAACTGCTCGTTTTGTACTCGCTCACAACGAATGCCGTTGAAGACGAACGCTACAGCGTGTTGAAGTATACCGAGACAGGACTCATCTGGGACGCCGAGCATGTACGCTCGAATAACAGTTGATACGACATCAGCAATAAAATAGTTCGAAGTCACAAGCTTGTACTCTGGAATACCCTGCTTATACGAAAGAAAACGTTGACAGACGGTCTCTGCCTCAGGGTCGTATAGTATCTTCAGTCCCGGAGGAAGAACACTGCGCACAGTTTCCATATATGCACTCGGAGGATCCTCCAGCGCTTCTAGGGTGAAGTCCCAAGCGCCGTCTACGAGAGATTGCTCGGCGTGCATGAAAGGCGGCAGTTCGGAGTCTGCAACCATGCTCGGCGGCAGGTAAAACAACTGCGGGTCAATGCCGTACAATTTATCGATTTCGCCGTAGATCAAAGAGCTGTTCTCGAATGCGTGAAAAGCTCCAATCTCGACATCGTTTAGGCACACTGGTCCCAATGCCTTCTCATAGGGAAATACCTCGGCAACAAAATGGTCAAGACTTGTAATGTAAGCGGAGTAGAAAGGCATTACAAAGTTTGTCGGGGCTCCACGTCTTTGAAGGTTGACAAACTTTTCAAAGTGGGACCGTATAAGCGAGGTCACTGTCGTGCATGGAAGTAATGCAGAGTGAAGAACTGGAAGGAACAGGATGAACGTGAAGAAGAGACGCAGCACCATTCTTAGCGAAGAAGACTAGGGTGCATGAACGTAAACACCAGAGGTAGGCCCAGAACGATAATGAAAGAAGCCATTATTGACTCAAGGGTGGTCCAGGGCCTGCCGTGGACAGATTTGAGAAACATGTACGCGCAATTTTCCCCAGAGTATATTCATTTGGGAGAGGAGCAAGATATCATAGGAGTCAGATTTCTTTAAACAGCAGCCGGTAATTAATCACAAAGCTTGACACTTCATTAACAAACCAGCAACACAAAATGCGAGGAACTCCCACCGTTGTTGGGTGTACGTGTTGAGGACCATGGACTCCGCGATTAGCTAAATGTTTATTCGAGAGTGAGTTTACTGTGCAAATGAAGACCCAATTTATCGTGAAAATTCGCTCGAAACAGGCTTTGCTCCAGGAAGATTTCTGCTGTGGCCATGTAATATGACAGACAAACACAAGGATCTTTCAGACAGCTTTCGCGCTGCAGGATGAGTTATTGCAGTCTTGGTGTACAGACATTGTTGCATTCCCTTAAACTGAAGAAGGGTTCCGAATCACTGCATGCCTTCCAAATACCCTTTTCACAGGTCTGGAAAACCACTTGTTAGTATTATCATGACAACAACGCCGAATCACGCTGACAGACTTACCTGGTGATGAGGATTGTAGAAGAAGGCTTGAATATACATCTTCTCGGTATCACATCGGGTAGAACGCTCTGACTGCAAACTGCAACGCTGATCGAAGCCCAGGAAGTTTGCGCGAGGTCTGTTCTCACAGCTATGCTGACACTCGGAAAGAGATGTAAATGGAATGTTCCCACGGCAGCCTCCCCAAACAAATGGTCTGCAACGACCGCGTTGAAAATAATAGCCTATTCTACGCGCTCGGCATGGTCCTGTAGCTGGGTTTGCAAGACAAGGATCAGGGCGACATGCAGCCAGGCATTCGTTTCGTGAGACGAACGGCGGTAGTTGACACGACTCCGATATCGCACATCCCTGCGTTCGTTAGTTCGAACATATGGTATGGAAGAAGACACAAGAGCTGAACTTACTTGAACCTGTGGATCGTACCACCAACCAACTGCAGTTCTTCGGCAAGTAGAGACGGGCGCTATGGGCAGCGCCAGAGCGCATTGGGTTGTTTGCGAAATTTTGCCGTCGACGGCCCCAAAAACTTGAGCGACGAAGAGGCCAACGGCTGCAAGAAGGGTACTGGACGGTGACAGCATTTTTGCGCTCACCTCAATACACTATATGGTCAGCGAGAAGGAATGCATGCTTTAGACCACAGAATGGGGTCCGAGTGAGACACCTCAAGTTCTCTGGAGAAGCTGCGTTGTAAGAGGTCTGGCAGCCGTAGTAGGTTGCTCGGATAAGCGTTAATTTTGCAAGCGGCAACGGAGAACTGCGCACCATGATACGTTCCAACAGGGAGGAACGGACGAACAAATTCAGGAATCATGGCAGTGGTCCGCACGACACGAAGCTCTTGTCAATTTATTGCCCTCGGTTTTTGTTAACGGAGACGCAGCGACGTTGCAGACTGTACACACAGTCTTACATTAAGCGGGTACGTTTTCCCGCTCCTGCGTCGCGGACATGGTCTCGAGGTTTTGGTGAGGTAAGTTCCACTCGCCAAGTTCTTTAAAATATGAGACCACGAGAGGAGTGGAAGAAAAGGTGATGGGGGAGCTTGCTAAGCAAAAGCGCAGCACGCACGTGACATACTTCTTCGAGTGGTACATTGAGCAAAAGTTAAGGGGGAGATAGTATGGCACCTCTCCAAAAACAAGGAGAGCTCGAAGGTATAACTGACATCGAAAACATCCGTAGCGCACAATGCTGTTCATTTGAATAGATAGTAGAACAACCACGGATTATCACTATATACATGCGCCTCTGTCCTTGTCTGGCTTCTTCCCGGACGGACAGGCGACGCAAGTCGCTGACCAACCTCCGGGCGAGACGAGCCCTTGCGGACAGTTGTTGCATTTTCGATTGTCAACGAACGTTCCCTTCGGACAACTGGTGCATTTCCCGTTCGCATCCTTGAACCACCCAAACGGACATTTTGCCGTACAATACGATGCTCCTGATTGCAGACTTTCCATTCCCGCGGGACAAGAATGACAACTCCAACCAGTCCCGCGACGGCTGTACTCCCCTGGAGCGCACTTGATACAATAATCACCTCTGCTGAACGTTCCAGCTGGGCACGGCGCGCACCGGCCATTTATCCAGCCCCTCCCAGCGCTACATTTACATTTGAGGCCCGTCTTGTCCGCCAATCGACCATGTGAGCACAGTCTGCAACGCCTACCATCCCAATAGAATCGCGGGGTGCAAATGCACCGCCCGTCGACCATGTACGAATTTCTTGGACAATGCCGTCGGCAGTTTTTGGCGCCAAACCATGACGTTAGCCAAAACGGACATCGTTTGCACGCCGAAGCCCCATGGTAAGGCGAGTACCATCCGGGATGACACTCCGTGCAATCTTCATAGACGTCATCAGAGAACGAGCCAGCTCCACACCGGCGACAAGTTGTTGGCCCTATCTGCTCGCTGCCAGGTTTGCAGCGACAAGCGCCACGTCTCACTTCCATTCCGGGGGGGCACTTGTAGCAAGGTGCCACGTTTACCGCTTCATTCGCAGTTCCTGCCGGACATTTTGTGCATTCGCCGTCATAAAGACCTTCACCGGGGGCGCAACTCTCACACTGATTTCCTGCTCTGTACAGAGATTGGAGCTCTTTCCAAGAACATCTCACGCATTGTCCATTCACATATTTGTGACCAGGAAAACACCGGCATCGACCATTTCCATCCATCTTCATTCCATGGGTGCAGACGCAACTCCGCCCATCTGGCGAGTAGGCATGCCGATCAATGCACTTGTTGCATACCACACGACCCCACTCTACCGTAGAAAGCAGCCCCGGAGCACATCTACAAGCGGTGGCGTTTTTGTACGGCACCATATCAAAGGGGCACTCGGCGCATTCCGTAGCAGTGGACCGGCTACTATACGTCCCCCACGAGCATGGCGCACAGGCATTGCCATCGCGGCCGTGTCCCTTTTCACACCACACGCAGGGAATTCCCTGCTTGACAGTGCCGCGGCCGCAGTGCGGCACGCAAAACGACATGCCCTTTACCCAAGCTTGACTCCGTGGCGGGCACGCATTGCACGCAGGTGCTGCGCGCGCGGAACTATAGGTGCCCGGAGCACACATTGAGCACTTTGACGTTTTCCCTTGCGAAAAAGTACCGGGGGGGCACGGTGCACATCGCTGCGTGCTGTCCGACTCGACACGACTGTAGAAGCCAGGTGGGCAAGGGCGGCACTTGGTCGAATTCCCATCGGATGTAAAGCCCAGAGGGCATCGGACACACTCTGGGTACTCGTTTTCGGTGTCGGTTCGCCAGTGATGCCCCACAGGACAAAACATGCACGAGGCGATTGATCCGCCGCCCGTAGAAAACAACGAAGCGGGGCAGTTTTGGCACGCGGTGGCCTGTGGGGTGGAGTAAGTGCCCGGGGGGCACGGGCGGCAGCGCTGATAGCCGTGGGCTGGCTTGTAGAAGCCCGGGGCACACGGTTCGCACAAGAGACCGTACGAGTCAATTCCAAAGCCGGGCGGGCATTGTTCGCAGGTGTAGGTGAAATCAGAAAACGAAAACAGATGCGGGGGGCACGGCTGGCAAGCTGCGATGCTGAGAGACGATTCTCGCGTTGAATGCTCGAACAGGCGCGCACATCGATTCTGGGCGCTCACGAGCGACAAGCAGCAGAGTAGCAAGGCAGCGACGCGTACGGCTGGCGTACGCGCCATGAGTGCTAAAGGAACGCGCAAGCCGCGGGGGAGAGGCAGGTGCGGTGGTAAAGGGAAGCAAAGAGGAAGAGGAAGAAACAATAGGGGAGAGGGGGGGTCACGAAGAATAAGTCACGAGGGTTGGGGGGGGAGGGGGGGGGGGAGGGGGGAGAGTCGGAAGGGCAGTTATAAACAGCAGCTTGAAGGCAGCGAAATAATGGGCATATTGCTTTTGATTCGGTGATGGCGCGCGTGCGAGGGGGGCGCGTTTCGATACGACGGACCATGGCGCACGGGCTACCGACGATGAACAACGGCGGCGACGGAGATGCGTCGCGCGCTTGCGGCGGACACGTAGCGCGTGCCGTATGTGCACAGCCGTGTGGGCGGAGGCGCAACTTGCGACGCGTGTCCGGGAATGTGCGCCGCCGCTGTATGTATATGGGTGGCCACAAGAAATAAAACGCCAATCAGCTTGCGCGGCGCCTTCTGCGTTCCCTTCACTGTACAGTTCGCACGCCGCGCTGGCGCGCTTGCTTTTTGCACGCGCGCTGGCGTCGTGTACGTCGTGGCCACACCGCCACGCGGCCAAGCGGCCAAGCGGCCACGCGTCCTGGTGCCGTGGGAGGGGGCGCACACTCTGCAGGCGGGCCATACCTTGGATGTTTTGCGATCCTTCATGGAAATACAGTACGGGGCGACAACAAAGCGCAGTGCTGCTGTACCATTATAACGAATAACGCTTACCGCGGAGAGCACGCCATGTAACAAAACTTGCTGTATTACGAATGCTTACATCGCGTATAATCCTCCGAAGAGTCATCACACTGAATATGAATGCGTGGCATCGCGCTGGCGCCGCATAACCAATACATCAGTCATCTACACAAACAGTTGATTTATCAGTAGTGAATAGCTTGCCTCGCCGAATCCACAGAGTTCTGGCAAAAACCTCACCTTCTTCTATATAGTAATCACAACAGAACCACTTCGCAAATTAAAAAAAGTCTTTCTATGACAAGCTCTTGTTTCGAGAATTGTTTGTTGCGCGATTGTAATCGTCATCACCGTCTGAGCAGTGATGCCGCAAGGTGTGGCACACCGCACACAGCTTAGACAATTACCGATCCGGCATCACCACCGTTTCCTCCGTTTCCGCCCACAACGCCTTCGCCTGCAATGAATCCATTTCCTCCGTTACCGCCATTGCCCCCCGAGACAAACCCGAAGCCACCAGATCCACCAGATCCACCGTTGCCGCCGACGGCTCCATCGCCCCTGGCAGTACCGAAGCCACCGTTTCCACCGTTGCCACCAATGGCGGTCTCAGAAACACCACCATCGCCACCGTTTCCAGCGTTACCGCCGACCACGCCAGGGCCCTCGGCGAAACCGTTTCCACCATTACCACCGTTTCCACCGTCACCGGCAAAGAGTCCGGCGTCACCACCGAAACCTCCGTTTCCACCGTTTCCGCCGATGGCACCGGCTCCGAGCACACCGCCGGCGCCTCCGTCACCACCGTTTCCACCGTTGCCGGCGAGAATTCCGGCGAAACCACCGTTTCCGCCGGCGCCACCTTCGCCACCGACCACACCAGCGCCAATGGCGGCACCACCGCCACCGTTGCCTCCGTCACCACCGTCGCCGGTGGCTATGGCGTTTCCACCTTCGCCTCCGAGACCTCCATTACCGCCGGATCCGCCGGCGCCGTCGAGGAAACCGTTTCCACCGATTCCACCATTGCCGCCTCCGAAGAAGCCGTCTCCTCCGAGACCGCCGTTACCACCGTTACCTCCGACGGCGCCGGGGCCATTGACGGTACCGGAGCCGCCGTTACCGCCGTTTCCTCCAAACTGGGGGAAGCCCGGCGGCGGGGTGAGTTCGACGACCTGGCGGTCGACGGCCGGAAGCGTTTGCGGAACGACGGCGGCCTGGGACAGCACGGCGAGAGAGAGGGCGATCGCGGCGGTGAGCTTCATTGCGGATTAAAGTGTTGAGTAAAAGAGCTGGGGAGGAGGGTTTGAGTTGTTAGGGTGCAGGAAGTGCGGATGGGGGTGGTGGGAGGGAGAGGCGGGAGAGCGATTGGGCGCTTTTATACGACTAGGGGAGCGGGGAACTTAGGGAAGGACCAGGGTGTGAAAACGGGGTGAAACATACTGTATGTGTGTTGCTGTGTGGGTAAATGATGCACAGCGCTGGCTGTGACGGGAGGCGAAGCAGGTGTGCATGGTTGCCGGGGGGTGTGATGAGCGAATTTGGTGGGGCAAATGGAGGCATGCGTTGCACATAACGAGGCTACTGGAAGACGGGAGCGAACGGGCCACAGCGGTTGAGGAACGACACGTTGCATGAGCGGCGTGTAAACAGGTGCTGGCGGAGCACTTTTCTGCACTGGGCGCATGTGTGGGGTTGCGTTGGGGGCGCGCTGATCGTTATGGGCTCGGGTGAATTTGGACGGGCGCGAGGGAGAACGATGATGATGAGGATGAAGAGCAGCGTGCGACAACGCGGAGGCGGGCGGCGGCTGACGCGACGCGAGCGCGGGTGGCGGCGCGGGCGCGAGCGGCGGCGCGGGCGCGAGTGGCGGCACGGGCCACACGCCCGTTGGGACGCGCGCGGCGGCGGCGCGCGTGGCGGGCGCGGCGGCACGGGGGCACGGAGGCACGGAGGCACGGCGGGCGCGCGGGGCGGCAGCGCTCAGCGACGGCGCGGGCGGCTGCTGGCGATACGCCGCCGGCCGACGGCGCTGAGCACGGCGAGAGGGGCGGCGCGCGCGCGCGGCAGCGGCGGCGCGCGCAAATTTGGGCGGCGCGCGGCACGCGGCGGTGGCAGCGCGAGGTGCGGCGCTAATCTGCGGCGCGGCGGCGCCCAAAGCGCGGCGGGCGTATGATAGTCGAAACAAATTTGGCGCCGAAACCAAGCAAGGCGGCGCAGCAGCGCCGCGGCGGCGGCGCGCCGCGCGGACGCCGCGCGGCGCGCGCAGACGCAGCGCGCGTTTCCGCGCCGCCGGCGCGCAATTGATTGGGCGCGCGGGCAATTGCGGCCGCGCGCGCTGCTGTTGAGCGCGCGCAAGCGACACGCGTCGCCAACGCTGCGCCTCGCACCGACCTGCAACAGACCGCACAACCGAGTCGATATTCGCCAGGCGACCGCAACCGATATCCGCCGTCGGTGCTCGCACCCGAAATCGGAGCACACATGGTTGCGCGCACGCAACCAACGTGCGAGTTGACCGCTTCGAACGCCACCTCGTTCCACCCGCGTCCGCGCTAATCGCTACCGACCCGCCGACCCGCTGCACACCCTTGTTGACACCAGCAGCCAGCCCATGGCCCGGCCAGGCGGCGCAACTGTTTTTGCGGCACGCTCCGAAAGCACCACGCGCAGCAACATAAAGCGGCGGGAGAGGCGCCGCGCTCAGCAAAACACCACACGCGCACGAAGCGTTCTCCCCTCGGTGTCCTCCTCCTCCACATCGCACCCAACCTAAGTTTTGCCAGTCGCGCCACGAGCTCTCACAGCAGCTCATCCGCAGCAGCCACACGCTGTGCCACACGTGGCATACTTTGAGCCCTTTTTACTCGCCGCCCCGCCACGCCGCATGGGCGGCGCGCCCCACCCCGCCCCTCGCTGCGTCCGCGCTGCCGCCACGCCGCGTGCGCGCACCGCCGATACCCGCCCGACCCCCCTACATAAACCACCGCCCAGCGCTGCGCATGCGGCCGTAGACGGTACCGATTCAGTCTCCCCCTCCCGCCCCCATCCCCTCAGCCCGCCGCCGTCGCGTCGTGTACCTTCATAGCCGCGCTGCGCTGCGCCGCCCTGTCGCGCCGCCGCGTCGCGCTGAATCTGTGCTTGTATCGCTCAGCACCGCGCCGCCGCTGCCGCCGCCCCGAGCGCGTGTCTCCGTGCAGCATTCGCGCGCGCGCCCCGCCCGCGTCTGGTCATGCTCGCAATGCACCGCCGCGCCCCGCCATGCGCCGCGCTTGCTCCCGTGCTCGCCTTCGCCACATGCGTACAATACATGTGTTTACCGTGAGTGACACGCATGCGCCGCGCCACGTCGCGCCGCGCCTGCTTTCGCGCCCGCCTTCCCGCCCCCCCCGACACGCGCTTATCTCATGTGTGAATCGCGCAGCGCCGCCACGCCTTGAGCACATGCGCACAACAGACTTGTTTATCGTATGTCAAACAGATTGCACTGGATCTACACGCGGAAGCGCGCGCTCAGCCGCGCCCTTCCGCTATCGCCCTCCGCCGAGCGCGCCGCGCTCACCACCACTGCGGAAAGTACCTTTGAAAGTACGCGTTCCACACATAGTATAATCTCGGTAAGGCTTGCGGGTACGGCCTGTAGTAGTTGCCTCGGAACCCGCTGGGTGCGGGTCCACTTACGCCAAACGGTTTAGCCCCGAACGCGTTACTTCCAAATCCACCTCCGCCGAGCGCGTTAGCCCCGAATCCACCTGTGCCAAACCCATTGACGCCCAGAGAGGCAGCTTGCAGGCCGCCGCCTCCGCCTCCGCCTCCGCCGCCGGAGGCGGCAGCCGCCGCTTGCAGCGCAGCGCCGCCGTTGTTGCCGCCGTTACCTGAGAACACAATGGAATCGCCGCCGTTGCCGCCGTTGCCGCCACTGCCTCCAAAGCCGCCGTTGGCGCCGTCGGCGCCATTAGTGCCCGCGCCGCCGAACGTGGTGAAGCCCGGCCGGCCGTCGGCGCCGTTGGCGCCGCCGAAGGCGCCAAACGAACTGATGGACAGTCCGCCCTGGCCGCCGGCGCCGGGGCGCGAGCCGCCGCCTCCGTTGCCGCCGGCGCCGCCGTTTCCCCCCACAACGCCCTCACCGAACGCAAAGGCGTTGCCGCCGGCGCCTCCGTTTCCGCCTTGGCGGCCGCCGCCGCCGCTGCCGCCGTTGCCGCCGTTGCCGCCGTTGCCGCCAAACGCGAAGTTGGCCTGGCGCTGCGTGGCGGCCGAGTGCACGGGGGCGGCGGCGCACATGGCGAGCGTCAGCGCGAGCGGGAAGAGCGCGTGTGCGCGAAAGAGTGTCATGGCTCAACTGCAATCGTCGCGAAGCAAAGCAGAAAGCAAAGCAAGCTCAAGCAAAAGCCGTGAGAGCGCGCACGTCGGCGGCGGCCGCGCGCCGCGGCGACGCGCCGCTATATTTATGCAAAGCGCGCGCACCTCGCGCGCCGTCACGACGGCGCGCGTAGGGGCGCGTGGCGCGCGGCGCGCACCGCGCCGGAGGTATTACGACGCGCTGCGCGCCCGTTTGACGCAAAAATCTGCGCGCCGCGCGCTCGACGGCGGCGCCGAATTTGGTCCCGCGCGCCGCGTGTGCGCGGCGAATCAGCGCCGGCGCTGGCGCCACGTGGCACGCTGTGCTGTCGTGCCTGCGGCGTGCTTCTTCCACGGCCTGAGCTCGCGCCGCCACGCCGCCAAGGGCCTCTCTCCCCGCCGCGCCCTCCTTCGCCGCCGCCCTCGCCGCCGGTGAACGTGTACGCCAGCGCCTGCTGCTGCTGCTGCTGCTGCCCGCCGCCGGCCCCGGCACACGGGTGCTCTGAGCGCGCTAATCGTGTTACACACCGATGCATGTTGCGCAGCTCAGCGCTGTGCGCTCTGGTTAGCGTCCCACTGCCTCGCCTGCGATGTTTCCAAACGCACGACCGCATACCAAATTCAGCGCCGCCGCGCGTCGCGCGGTTGCCGCGTTGCCGCCTTTGCCGCCTTTGCCGCCTTTGCCGCCGCCGCCGCCCCGCAAGCGCACCTTCATTCCTCAATCGCGCGCGCGCAGGCCGCCCACCTGCGGCGAGGCGCCCGCCCCCCCCCCGCCGCGGCCGGCGGCGCGCGCGCGCGCGCGCGAGCAGGCCGCGCGCCAGCGGCGAGGCGCGCGCCGTGTGCACGGCCAATGGGGCGCGCGGGCGCATTGTAAGCAGCGAGGCGCGCCGCCGGCGGTACGTGCGAGGCGCTGGTGCCGCGTGCGCTACGTGCAATGCGTTGGCAGCGCCGCCGGCCGCGCGCTGGTGCGAGTGGAAGACTGCGCGTGCACAACGCGCGTGGCCACGCCGCACACGCGCGCACGCGCACACGCGCACACGCATACACACGCACACGCGCACACGCGCAAACGCTCGCACGCGCACACGCATACACGCGCACACGCGCAGACACGCGCAGGCACGCGCAGACACGCGCAGACACGCGCACACGCGCACACGCGCACACGTGCAGCTGCGCCGGGTTGCGCGTACTGCTGCGCGCGCTGCAGGCGCGCAAATCAGCTCAATTCAGCACGCGCTGCGGCAGCGTTGCGCCTGTGCGCGCCGCGCCCGCCATCACCGTGCTGTCCCCAACTGGGGCGCTCGGCGTCGAGCGCTCGCAGCCCGGCGCTCGGCGAGAGCCTCCGCGCGCGTCCTCCCTCACAAATGCCGCCGCCTCGCTGGCCGCACCCCGCGGCCGTCCGCCACCGCCCTCACCGCCAAGCCCAACCGCATCGCTGCTCCCGTGCCGCCTGACGCCCGCGTGCTCCGCGCAAACAGATGCGTCCGGCCTCTCTTGTCGTTCTGCTCAGCTGCCTGTTTCTGCTGTCATCCTCCTCGTCCGCGCCCTTCATGCTCGTTCTGCACGCCACGTTCTGGAAGAGCTGCTCGCTGCAGCGCCGCGGCGTCCCGCAGTCGCTCGTGCGCCCCTTCTTCGAGCGCGCCGTCGCCGAGCTGCTCGCGCACGCGCGCCAGCGCCACCCCGCCTCCACCCCGCTGCGCCGCGCCACCGTGCCGCCGCGCGCGCTGCGCCAGCTGCGCGGCGCGCCCGCGCTGCGCGCGCTGGAGCGCGCCGCGCAGCGCGCCCACGCGCGCGGCCACGACGTCTTCTTCCTCCCGTACGCCGCGTACTCCGACCGCCACATCGGCCTGCACGCCGCCGCGCCGCGCGCCGCCGCGCGCCGCGCCTGGCGCCGCATCGCCGCGCACGCCGCGCGCCCGCTGCGCGCCGTGCGCGCCGCCGCGCTGGCGCAGCTGCCGGACGCGCTGCCCTTCCTGTTCGACCCGCACGCGCGCGCCGCGCCGCTGCCGCCGCTGCCGCCGCTGCCGCCGCCGCGCGCGCCGCCGCGCCGCCGCGCCGCCGCCGTGCGCGCGCCGCGGCTGGCCGCCGCCGCGCTGCGCGCCGCCGCGCAGCTGCAGCTGCTGGGCGCGCCGCGCAACGAGAGCGCGCGCGTGCTGCGCCACTGCGCGGCGCTGGTGTTCGCGGCGGCGCGCGCGCGCCGCCGCGACGGCCGCCGCCTCGCGCTGCCCGCCTTCTTCGCCGCGCTGTACGCGCGCGCCGTGCGGCGGCGGCTGCGCGGCCGCGCCGCGCCGCCGCGCGCGCCGCTGCGTCTGGTGCGCCGCCGCCTGCGCGCGGAGGTGGCGCAGCTCAGCTCGTTCGACGCGCTGGCGCGGCGCCGCTTCCCGCCCGTCGGCGCGGCGCGCCGCGTGCGCGTGCGCGACCTGCAGCGCGCCGCGCTCCGCAAGGTGGCGCGCATCGTGGCCGAGTGCCGGCGGCGGCGCGACGGCTGCCGCGCGGCGGCGGCCGCGGCGGCAGCGCCGCGGCGCGCGCTGGTGCGCGGCGCGGCCGCGGCCAAGTGCGGGGTGGGCCACTTCTACTACAGAGTGAAGAGCCCGTCCGATGCGCGTGAGAACTGCTGCGCGTCCATCTGCAGCGCGTCGCAGCTGGTGCACCGCATCGGGATGGGGTCGGTGGGCGAGTGCTGCCGCGGGTGCAACGCGGCGCGGTGCGCGCTGAGCATGGCGTTGAGAATTGCGCAAGTGAGCACTGTGCACGTGAAGCCGTACGGGTACTCGCGGGGAGAGTCGATACCGATTTACACGTGAGACGGTGGCTGGTGGTTGGGCGGGCATGGTGGCGGCGGCGCGGCGCGCATCGGTGGCGCGCGGCGTGCGGGCGGCGGCGGGGGGGCGCGCGTGGGGGACACGGCGCGGCGGCGCGGCGCTGCGTGCAGGCGGCGAAGCACGTGCGCGCCGCTCAGCGAGAGAAGCAATAAATGGCGCGTTGCCGTATAATTCAACGTGCGGCTGCGGCGCCACGAACATTACATTGCCTTCGCGCGCGCGCGCGGCGGGGCGGTGAGCCGGCGGCGCGCGAGACGATGTGGCGCGCGCTTTCTGGCGCGCGCTGCGCGTCTTTGACGTCGGCGGCGGCTGCGCGCGCCGCGCGCTATCGCGAGAGCGCGCCGGGCGCCGCGCTCGCGCGCCCGGCGTCGCGCGACCGGCGGCGCCCTGCGTCCGGTTGGCACGTTGCTGGCGCAGCGTGCGAACCGGACGGGTGAGCAGGCAAGTGGAAAGAGCTGTCGACAGCCGCGCGCAAGTTAAAATTGTTTACTCAGCGGCAGCGTCGTCCGAGCACGTCGAAAAACCGCCAAAATGGACGACGAGCAGCAGCAGCGCGTGCACACGCCGTCGCGGCGCGCGTCTAGCTCAGCGAGGAGGGAAGGTAGTCCGGGTTGGCAAAGCCGATGACGCAGCGCGCCTGGCGCGCGCCCGCGGCGCCGGACGGCTGCGCCGCGCTGCCCTGGTCCTCCAGCGCGTGCACAATCATCCCGCGCCCAGTGATGCCGCGCAGCTTGATGACGTAGTCCACGCGGTCGTACGCGGCCACGCCGTTGGCGTCGGCCACGATGGACCCAAAGTCACCCCAGTGGCGCGGGTACTCGCCCGGTAGTGCGTGCTTGCGCTCGCTTCCAGACGGATCAGAAAAGTGACCGCCGGTGGACTTGCCGTCGGCGGATTGGATGTCGCCAAACGTGTGAATGTGGAAGCCGTGCGGCCCCTCGGTGAGGCCCGTGACGTTGGCGCTGATGCGCACGAAACAGCGGTTCGCGGTGACGGCGTGGCGCATGAACACGGGTGTGAAGAACACGCTGCCCGTGACGTTGTTGCCGGCGGTGGGCATCAAGTGGCACGTCAGCGGCGGCTGCGCGAGGCAGGGGATCTTCCACCTGATGGGCTGCCCAACCGCCAGCGACAGCCACAGCGGCGCGAGCACGGAAACAAGCGCCACAAGCATGGCGAAGCGAGCACAACTGTGAACGGCGCAAGCGGAGGCAGAAGCGCACAGGGGAGGCGGAGGGCGGTGGGGGGTGGGGGGGGGGGCTGGTGGGGGGGAGAGGCGGCGCACGCGCACCAGAAGCGGCGCGCGCCAGCGCGCGACGGGCGCAGCTTATATAGAGCGGCGTCGGCGCGCGCGGGTGGAACGACGGCACGGCGGCGCGGCGGCGCCACTGCGCGGCGCGACGGCGCGGCGCGCGCGGCGCGGCGGCGCGCAGCCGGCGTGGCGACGCTGCGCCCGTGACGCGCCATGGCGCCAGCGCGCCGGCTGTAAGCGACACGGCGCACGCGTCGCGCGCGTGCACGCGTCGCGCACGCGCCGCCAACGGCCTCTGTAAGCCGGCGCCAACGCGCGCCCGTTCGCTTTCTCTTCCGACGCGGCGCGGCAGCCCTGCCAGCTGGCCGCGTGGCCACGTGGTGGCGCCCCACATACTGCCCACCGCGCGGCGTTCCACCGCTGCCGCCGACGCGCGCCGTCGCGCGAGAGCCGCGCTGTAAACGCGCCGCCCGCCACCGCCGTCCCGCCGCCACCCCCCTCAGCGCGGGATCACCAGCTCCTCGTACAACACGTCCCGGATCTTGAGGTACTCCTCCGACAGCGCGCCCTCCAGCGCAATGCGCTGCGCCGCCGTCTTCTTCACCACCACCACCGCCCCCGTTTCCGCGTTCTGCACGCACAGCGCCCCCCCGGCAAACTCCGCCTTGAGCCCCGCCCTGCTCAGCTTGTCCAGCAGCTGGTGCAGCATCACTGTCCCAATCATGATCGTCCCGTGCCCCCCGCTTTGCTCCCCACTGTTCCTAGCACCGCGCCCCTCGTCCGCCACGCGCTCCCCCACGCCCACCGCCCTGTCCGACCCGCCCTCCTCCTCCTCCTCCTCCCACCCGTTCGTCGCCAGCATCTGCTTCCCGCTCCCGTCTCGCTCCCCCAGCACCACCGCGTCCACAAACGCAATGTGCGACAGGTTCACACTTTCCCACCGTAGACTCCCGATCAACTTGTCCTGCAACGAGAACCGGCACAACGAACTTCCACTCGTTATGTCCACCGTTTCCATGTCACGCGGTGCCACCACCGCTGCCCCCTCATTGCTTTTGCTCGCTCCAAAAACTTGCCCCTCCGCATACTGCTTCAAGTGATTCGTCTCCGCTTCGCTTCCGCCCACCAAAGTCACGTGCCGCGGTTCCACCTCCTTCATCAGCCGCTTCAGAGAGTCCCCGTCGCACAGCCCCGCAAAGTCCACAATGTGCAGCTTGCACCCCACATTCAGCGTCACAGCCTCCTCCACGTACTCGGCCGGAACTTCTTCTCGAACCAGCTCCACGTCAGTCAGCGCCTCATTTTGCTTCTTCTCTTCTGCCTCGTTCGACGGCGCCCCTTCCCCAGGGTCTTCACCGATCATGAAGCAGCTCGTGTCCACAATCTGACCGTACTCGTCCCACGAGCGTCGCGGCGCCACCTGGAACGGAAATGTCTCCGACCTCACTCGCTTCGCAAGAACGTCGTATCGTCGCATCACCTCCAATACCTTTTCGTCGTCGTCCTGTTCCACACCCGCCCCGTCGCCGTTCGCATGCTTCCCTTCGTCCTCTGCCTTGCTTTCATCGCCCACGTCCATCTTGTCCTCCTTCCCGCCCGCCTCTTTTTCGGCCTCGGCCTTCTCAATGGCTTCCAGCTCCTCCTTCCTTTTTTCTTCCTCTTCCTTTCGCTTTTGCTCCATCTCGGCGGCTTTTCGCTGCCGTTCGCTCTCGCGCCATTTCTGCAGTGCTTCGCCTTTCAGGTACTCTTTTCTCCGGATCGTGATCCCAATCTGAAACGCGTCGCCGTCTGATTTTTTCTGCTGCGCCGCGGCAGCCCGTTCGTACAGCGTAGCGTACAATGTGTTGGGTGACGGCCGGTCCACGAGAACGACGCAGTTCTGCGCTTGGGAGCACCAGCGCGCGAAGAGAAGTCGCGAGGCACCCACCTCCAAAGACACGGAGGAGGCCAGCACCACAAGCGGGCCCGAAAACTGGTCCAACTGCTTAATGGACTGCAGCAACTTTACATGCTTCATGTCAAAGATGTTGTCTCGCGACACGTCGAATCTGCGCACTACTTCGTCACTCATCCATTCAATCATGCTCCTCGCAAACTCAAACGTCCGCACGGAGAGGTCGTGCAAGATGACCAGCGTCGCAGACCGGAGGAAGCTGTCATTTTGCCAGTACTCGTCCAGCAAGATGGCCAGTTCTATGACTCGGCCGGCTGTGTCGACGGGGATCAGCACGTTGCCCGATCGCGACGTCACGGAGCGAATGAGGTCGACGAGTGCGGACGGTTTCGTCGACTCCGTCTTGCTGTCCGCGCGCGTGGTGGACATCACCAGGTGACTGGGCCTTGAAAACGAGTTGAGCGTTGTCGGGTTGAGGTGGCGTTCGCGACGATGATTGAAGTGTACAGCGTACAGGATGGTCTCGGTTTCCTTCTGAATGCTCCAGACGGCACCTCCCAACATGTGGCCCGCCGCATGAGGAGTGATCACCACCTTTTCAGCTCCAGGTACCGTGAGCGGGTGGCGCTGTTGATATTTGAGCAAGTGAAAGCGGTCCTCGAGCTCAAACGCAGAGTCCACATCATCCAGGTTGAACAAGGAAAACGGCGCTTGAGCGGATCTGGAAAGGTATGCGTTGTACATGAACATGTGACCCATGCGCCACACCGGTAAAGTCGAAAACACCGGAGCATTGAGATTCAGGTGGCGGAAGGCGTACGGGAGCGCACCAAGATGCGAGACGTCCGCGTGCGACAGCAGAATGGCGTTGACTTTTGGAGCGACCGTTCGAAGGTTCTCCAAATGCTCAACTTTGAAGGAGATGTCCCATCCGATGTCCAGGAGAATGTTGAAGCCATCGATTGTCAACAAGTGTGAGATGGCGTGTGATGTGGTGAACGAGCCGTATATGGGTGTGATTTGAACGGAGACGCCCATGAGACATACGTGCGGGTGAGCAGTCCACTCTGGCCAGGGAAGGCTCGCTCGAACAGGCAACTGAACTTCAAGTGCCGAAAAGAGCCCGTCACAGTTTTTCGAACCAAAAAAGCAGATTTTGCACGGCGTTTAATACCCTTCCTACTGAGGCTTTCCGTCAATACCTGATCTCTCAGACCTCTGCTGTGTAGACGTCCTCGGGTGTGGGTCGCTAAAGTGTGAAGCTAAGTGCTCAACAACTTTGTATGGATCGTGAATGACCCGCCAACCCTACCGTAATCATCATGCATCGGCGGCAGTGCGTTATGTACCACCGACGGCGACGAGAGGCTAACGAAACTATTCACCGCCCGAGCTGCATTCGTTGCCAGTCAGTTTTGTTTACATGAAAAATCTATACAAGATACACGACAGGACGAAAAAGAAGCTCGCACACAGTGCCAGCGCCGCACGCAGAAAGCAAGATGTCAAGAGTGTACCCAGCAAAGAAATGCTCTGCTTTACAATTAACAACTTCTCCACCCGTCTTCAATTCGAACCAAAGTACGGTCCGATTCGGGCAAGAGTCTGTTTTGCTCAATTGCCCACACCGTCTCTCCTTTGACTTTGACAAACACTTACTTGCATTCTACCTCGCTACAGCTAAACTCTACCAGCATGGTTGTTTCCGAAACCAGTAGCGGCACTCCAAGACCAACGTTGCATACCCCCAGGTCTGGGCACTTCCCAACCACCCTCAGACGTTGGTTGCCGAGCAGGCTTCGGACGGCTTGAGGCACGCTTTCGATAGCGAGCTCAAAAGTCATCAACACCCGCTCAGAGGTAGGGCCGCGCGGCGGCCCGCAATGTGGCGAAGAGAACAAAAAACCCGTCTGCTCGCTGCGGGCCTGGTGCTCCCTCCTTCTCAGCACGAACAGCGGCCTCTCGTGGCGCGCTGTGTCCCACGCGAACCCAGCGTTGTGCGCCAGGTCCGCCGCCCTCGGGGACAGCGTCTGCAGCACCGCGACAGTGCGCGGCGCGCTGTGGAGAGCCACCGAGCGGGGGTGCCGCACCAGCAGCGGCGCCGCCGCGCCGACCGCGCGCGGCAGCCGCGTGGCTGGGGCCCTGCGACTGGGCCGCGCGACGGTCGCGGCGCGCGGCCGCCGCCCCGGGCGCCGCCCGCGCCGCGCGTGCGCGCAGGCGGAAGGGGCGTGCCGGCCAGGCGCGACGGCGCGCGCGCGGGCGTCCGGCAGCGTGCGCGGCCGCTTGGCGGCGACCGCGGCGCGCGTGCGTGGGGTTTGGCGCAGCATGGGCGCGGTCGTGCTTGCCGTGCGGCGCGCTGTTGCGGCGCGCCGCCGTGGCGTCTCGCGACTGGGGCGCACGAGGCGGCGCAGGTGTGCCATGGAGCGGGGGAGCAGGGGCGGGATGAAGCGTGTTGGCTTCGCGCATCCCGCGCTGCCGCCGCGCGAGGTGTGAAGGGGCGTGGCGGCCAGCACGGGGCTGCGCGGTGCATGGTGAGGGTGGCGGCGCTGCCTCGGGGCTTGGCGCTCGGGCAGGAGTCGGAAGGCCGTGCGGGGCCTCGGGCTGCTGCGGGTTGGGCTTGGGGTGGTGCACGCGGCGGAGCATGGGCGCGAACAGGCGTACAACTGCCATGAAGAAGCGTTTCATTTTGGCTCGGCTCGGTGGGATGGAGAGTGATGAGGTTGGAGACTGGAGGAGCAGGGCGGAAGTGTAAAAGTGGGTGGAAGGGCGGATTGAGAGTAGCAGGGTGAAGCAGGGCAGAAGGAGAAGGCGTCAAAGGAATGAACGGGGAAGAAATGAGCAGTGAAAGAGACGATCGCTCAGCGAAAAATGTGGGTATCGAATGGCGAAAGTTGGAGTTTGCAAGGCGAAAGCGACGGGGCGGACGGCGTTTTCGACGCGCTCTGCGACAGGCGAAGCACGGCTTTTATAGTGCGGTACAAGCTCATGTTCGACAGTTGGGTGGACATTGCGCCGCTCAGTGTCGAACGCAACTCACGCTGACAAGAAAGATTTGAATTAGGGAGGTGTTGCAGATCAGCAGTCAGCAGTCATAACACGCAAAAGTGAGGTTGTCGAAAGGGGAGAGAGGGTGGGCTGATGGTTTTTTTGCATTTGATCGCAGAGGTGGGCATGAAAGGAGCACCAAAAACATGACGCTGGGCGTCGGCTGTTCTCTGCTCTCTTTCCGAAGCACGGAGGTGCGTCACGCATGAGATCACTCGTTGATGACGACTGCGTTGAGAGCTGCACGGGGAGGGAGGGTTTGGCACGAAGGAGAGGAATTGTGCAATGCAGCGCCTCGAGAGAGCACGCGCGACATTGGTGCGCGGAATGAGCTCGCACGCAAGGACACGTGTGATACGGGGGACACGGCGCGTGTGGCTGTGGGGGGGGAAGCGTGCGTGCCACGGCCAGCGCGCACGCACGCCACGCGGCTGCGATTGCTGGCGCGCGCAGCGCCGCAGGTGGACGGCACCGACAGTGGGGCGCAGCGCAACGGCTGCAGGCGACACTTCCATTGGTGCGCTACACCGGCCAGCGCGCGCGAGCGAACAGCGCCCCCGCGGCCGCCGTGGCAGGCGGCGCGCTTTGCTCCAACTGATTCGCCATCGGCTGTGCTCTGATGCAAACTGCGTAGCTGACGCGCCTGCATTGGCGTTGCTGCCACTGTGTGCCGAGACGCCCGTTTGCACAGCACCGCTGATCTAGTGATCGCGTTGCTTTCACATTCATTTCACTTTTATCAATGGGTATGTACAGTTAGAAAGTGCAGCATTTCTCTCTATGTGCACTACAAGCACACAGTCCTTGCCAGCGCCAGTTTTATCTCAACTTGTGACACCACTTCACGCCGAGCAGCTGTTCAGAGCGCTGTTCCACGCGCCCCCGGGCGCACATCCAAACGCATCACAAGGGAACATGATGATGGCGTACACCCTGACCTTTGTGCTCCGTCCGCCAATCTTGACCACGTACGAGCTGCCGGCCTGCAGAGCCGGCTTGGTCGAGAACACATGCCCGTCAAAGTCCACCGTGTACACAATCTTGGAGCGCCCATTCTTGTTGTGGTACGCCTTATTCATGCCGCTCTTGCCATCCTGAGAGGAGCCGCTCTTGACCAGCGTGAACGGCACGCCTTCCACCTCGATCCAGATGTCGTTGTGGTCGATGCCGTGGCTGGTCAGCATGTCCACGGTGACGGCGTAGCGCGCCGTCACGGGCGCCACGAACGTGTAGCTCATCGTGGCGGCGCCGGGGCGGTCGATTCCCATGGAGCCGTCGTCAAACTTGTACTGCATGCCGCCGCCGCCCTCGACCCAGTCGCCCGTCTTGGAGTCGAAGCCGGTGGCCGGCACGTACACGCAGCCGGAGCCGCCACTGCTGCGCGGCGCGGCGGCGGCGGCGGCGGGCGGCGCGGCGGTGGTGGGCGGCGCGGTCGTGGCGGGCGGCGCCTGCACGGCGGGCGGCGCCCCCCCGCACGAGAAGGTGATGCGAGACGACACGGACTGGCCGCCGCTGAGCACGCACTTGACGTCGCTGACGGGCGGCGGGCTGCGCCACGGGAAGGCGCCGCGGCTGGCGAGGTCGCCCGTCATGACGTACGGCAGCTTTCTCTCGGTGCGCACCAGGGCGCCGTTGAGGTAGAACTTGGCCGACGACGCGGGCGTGGCGTCGTCCGGCATGCACACGACGGTGAAGGGGGACGGCAGGTCGTCGCGGCACAGCGTGACTTGCGCGGGCAGCACCGGACCCGCGCCCCAACCGGAGATGGGGCCGGGAACGGACGCCTGGTAGATCTGCAGCTTCTGGGCGCGCGCGGCGGCGCACAGAAGCGCGAGCGCGAGCGCGAGCGCGAGGGCAGGGCTTGTCATGGTGCACAAGGCAGTTGGGAGCGGCAGGTTGCGAAGTGAGTAAAGTTACGTAGTGAATCGACGGCGCGAGCGGGCGTTCCGGCGAGGTCAGTCGTCTGACCGTTGCCGCCGCATCGCACGTGCGCGCGGCGAGCCTTTTATAGCGCCACGCGCGCGGCGGCAGCGGCGGCCGGGCGCGGCGGGCACGGCGGCGGGCGCGGCGGCGGGCGCGACGGGCGGGGCGCGCGGCGGCGCGGCTGAATGGAGGCGGCGCGCGGCGCGGGCGGCGGCAGCCAATGGGCGGCGGCGGCGGGGGGCGGCGCGCGTACGCTGCGGGCGCGGCGCGCGGCGCGGCGCGGCGGCGGCGGGCGGCACGGGGGGCGGCGGCGGCGGCGGCGCGGCGCGCAGCGTGGCGGCGCGGCCGAAGGGCGCGGCTGCCGGGGCGCAGCGTGGCGGCGCCGCGGCGGCCGCGCCGCGCGATGCACGGGCGCGCCGCGACGCACGCGCCGCCGTTGACGCCGCGCGCGCGGCCGCGACGCCCGGCTGACGTGAGCCACCACCACGCGAGGCGCGCGCGCGCGCGACACGTGTCGGGGGTGCGCGCAACGTGTGACACGGCGCGGGGTGGTGCTGGCGCTTTGCGCCCACCAACGCGTTGTCAGCACGCGCTCTACGCCAACGTGCGCCACGGGTGGCGCGCTGTACGTACAGTACGTGTGCATTCAGTTTGGCAGCCACGCGTGGGCGCCTGTCGTCACTTGTGCACATGAATCAAAGATTTGAGAGTGAACAGAGATTTGAGCAGAGCTCCATTTTTCATTGTTTTGTGCTTGACAAATGAAATGACTTGGACACAAATCGCAGGCGAAAAGGTTATAATTAGCTGCTGTCTTCAACGTCGGCGCTCTTTTGCAGTGCTTTGTTGCGCGCTTCGATTTTCTTGCACAGCTTGGCGCTCCACTAGCGCGCGCTCGACTAGCGCACACTCCAAAACTACTTATCACAACCGCAATTCTTTTCAACCAAAACAACCGTACCACACTGAATTTGTTCTGAAATAACGTCAAGTACCTCACCAATTTGAGCAGTCAGTGCAAATGTATTTCATCTTCATGCGTCACCAAGCAAAATCAAAACAGTGGGTGCGTGCAGAAATCGCCAGTTGCCCTTCTGGTCCGAACTGAGCAAATAAATAAAGGCCAACTCCGCATCCATTTTGCTCTACTGCACACCTGATGAGGCGATCACAACCGGCCCTCCGAGGTACCAAACCTCATCCGAACGCCAAGTGCTGTGCAGAAACATAAGGACACCCCCAGCAGACAGCCTGTCGTCAGAAAGGTTCCATTTTTTTAATGAATGACTGCGCAGCACAGGACTTCATATGAAAACAAAGAAAAAAAAATACATTACATCGTTGATAATAAGTATATGCAATGACACATGAATAAAATTGTAAATTGTAGCCATTAAAAAATACAAACGCATTTTATGCTACATGTTCAATTATTCACTGCCTATGGCTTGAAACTCTTTCCAACTACCTTAATTGAGATACATATATAGAATTTGGCACCAACTTGAAAACAAAGAACTGCCGCTCCTCATATCAGACGGTAAATAACTTTTTGAAAAAAAAAAAACTGCAGCACTGTCTATAGTGGGTTAAAACGTTCAGGATATTTCAAAAGTCATGACAATTTCAAAGTCACGTTGAGTAAAATTTCTACACCCCAAAAACTCGTAAACAAACAGTCCGTTCCAAAACCATATCACTTCGTGTCAAAGGTACAACAGTTGTAGTTTTCGTACTGTACGACTACAAATTTAAGTCTTAAAATAAATCCAAGTCTAAAAACCGTTTCAAGAACATAAAATCTTTATCCATTTTAAGTTCTTTTGGCGACCCAGTAACTAAAGTTTCCACCTTTTTGCTGAATGACGCTAATACATCGTTTCAGCATGGGATTGATATAGCCATAAAATGTCGAAATTGAAATATTGTTCCAGCAACTCTTACTAGATTTTTCCAAATGAAAAACTGTGCTGAACTGCATTCCAAGGCCATAATTCATTCATTAAAATAAACCCCATACATTTTTAAAGGAGTTCAAGTCAGGTGAGCGCGCTGGCCGTTCCATGACCTTCATGTTTGTTTCTAGTAGCCACTCTGATACCAATTTTGTATTGTGTATCGGGGTGTTATCTTGTTGAAAACAAAAGTTTCTTCTCGTCTATAGTACCCATAAGGTAGCATGTAGTTATAAAGAACTTACTCGTATCGTGCGTAATCTATATTTCTATCAATAACGGAAACTTTTTTGTTTTTCCATATTCTGATGTGCTAGCCCATAAATTTACGGAACTGCCTTCAAAGTATCCCGGAAAAAAATTAGACCGTTCTTTTCTAAGATCATGCAAATAAAACTTATAACCATCTGGACTACCCAAGTTGAATTGTTATCGTCATAAATTATGACTGTGTTTTATTGATCTTTCTAATGCGCCATGTTTGCATTCCAAGATAACTT
Organism: Gracilaria vermiculophylla; assembly: GCA_019155205.2. Classification (NCBI taxonomy): domain Eukaryota; phylum Rhodophyta; class Florideophyceae; order Gracilariales; family Gracilariaceae; genus Gracilaria; species Gracilaria vermiculophylla. The sequence goes on from JAHNZQ020000308.1 coordinate 1,298,777, forward strand.
TATTTGTTTACGATGCTCTCTGTACAATAAATGCGTTTTTCATCGTCTTGTACATGAACAATTTTTTTTAATTATTTTCTGGCCATATCTTTGACTGAGATACATTCTGGTTTACGTTTTTTGCACCTGTTTAGCACAGAACATTTCCTCCATACATTTCCCATTTTATTGCGCGTTTATCTGCAGTACTGAGAAGGTGTGGACGCCCTGTAAAAGTGTTTGCTCCTTAACTTGCTGGGTGTTTAAGAAAACGAATAGTTGCGACCGGATGACGTTTTACATGTTGATCAGTTTTAGCATATGATTTTCCATTAGCTTTCAATTCTACCATTTTAAGCTGTTCCGAGCGCAATAAGCGGTGATCCTCGAGCCATATTGATGTGTGTTCATGATGTATTGTTATGATTATGAAACGGGTTTCACTTGTATGTTATGCAAAAGGCGCACTACAGTACTACTTTAGCCCGTTTTATAGGCGTGATATAAATTTTAAATGCACTGCATAGACTATTTCAAAAACAAATAGCATGATGTTAAAAGTCAAAAAAATACAAAACGCCTAAAACACGCCTATAAAAATGGGTTTCAGAAAACTTTAAAAGCAAAAAACCGTTTCAAAAACATATTTTCATCAGGAACAAATCTTTACTGCAAAACGATCAATAGTTTATTTCCTAATGGAACGTTCTGGCATAGAATTTATGTACTATCCCACGACTGGTACTGCGATAGATTTACAGCAATGTTTTATAAGTTTCTTGAGTTTAAAAACTGTCTAAAGTCGCCTTTCATGCGCATGAACTATCCTGGCTAGCATTCCCCGTACGTTTTCACTTGGGTTCAAATATAGCAAGCGCGGCGTCGGCAACGCTAGAACAGATACCTCTGACTCTTGTTGCCATTTTTTGATTAAAACCTCATTGTGTACTGGCGCATTATACTATTGAAAAATAAAGTTTTCTCCATGGAAACAATAACCGAACGGTAGCAAATAATTTTACAGCCCTTCTGATATTTTTTTCACGTTCATGGTTGTTTCAATAAAGGCACTGTCAATGAGACCTTTTTAAAAAATGACAGCCCAAACCATTACGGACCGTCCATCTGAATGCCTGGTAGAAAAAGTCAAAACTTTCTTAACGAAGATCATGCCAATAATTTTTATAGCAATCTGGTCCGTTCAGGTTGAACTTTTTTCATAGGCAAAAAGGGTTTCCCATTCTTTTTTACAGATGGCTTTTGCAGCATACCAGTCTACCATCTTTGGAATTTGATTGTTTTGGAGAAAGAAAAATTTTTCCTTTGTTTTGTACTATAGTACATTTTTGCTTTTTATGTGCTTCCATATAGTTGATTATGAAACGTTGAGATTGAGATTCACACTAATTGTTTTGCACGATTCTTTTCCTTTGCACAACTCACTTCTAATTTCTCTTTTGTCTGCTGGACTGAGCTTCTTCGGGCGTCCTGGAGACCGTTCTAATCCACAAAGAGTCGGGTTTTAATGAAGAAAAGCAATTGTAACCCTTGATCGCTTTAGTTTCGGAGCGATACTTTACAGCTCTTGGAGAGTTTTTTGGCGTCTAACTTGATGGTTTGCAGCTGTTCTTGCCTGGAAAGCGGAGGACCTTGAGCCATTTTTACTGGAAAGAAGACAGTGTACGTAACTTTTTGAAAAAATTCTATGTAGACAGTGTACAAAATCTTTACTAAAGTACAGTTTTGGCACACTTGTTAGGGGTAACATAATTTTGAAACGCACTGCATACTCAATATACGAAAAAATTATCACGACAAGCGACTTTCAAGTGAGTACGGTCTAGAAGCTTTTTTATACTGCTGGTTGTGGTCCTGACGTATACAAAAAATCACATATATTTGATCTCTGACGTTTTTCTAAACTGCAAACAAAGAAGAACTTCTTGCCGGAAAGCTAAAACGAGAACTTTTTATATATCCTTTTTTTCGGAAATATTGAACATCTTATAGAAGATTGACAATGAAAACCGCATCCTTACCGGCACAATAAAAAGAAATAGCTTTAATTGCAGTTCTTACAAACTACAAGCTAAGCATCGACTCTAGACCGAAATATGTTTTCCTTAAACAAGTACCCTTAGTACGGATGTAAAAAAACCTAAAACACGACATGATTTAGATTCTCATTCTCTAAATCTCAGAATTCATGTTCACTGTTTATGAGTCAAACGTTACTGTTTGCATTTGAATTTACAGCGAACTTTTATCGTATACCCTGTTCGTTTATTTAGTCCATGAGTGTTACCTCTTGATACTATTGGATGATAGGTACTGGCCATTATTGTTCTGCGATTGAGACTAAAACTGATGGTACTGCTTTGATTTAAATTTATGGGCCCAGCTCCTAACGTAACACATTTGGACATGCCCAGTCGTCCGCATTTCTCAAGGGACTTAAAGCAAGTTCCTTGGACTGACGGGAAAGACGATCAAATTCAATATTCTCGTACAGTAGAGTTATTGCAAGCATTCCATGTCGAACTTCCTGCCAATAACAGTAACAAAATTGCTGTTAACCTTCGTAGTTTTTCTGTTGCTTTCACAATTATATCGAAGGGCAAGACGTTTGGGCTTGAACATTTCTAATGAAGTTTTTAAGAGCGATGATGGTGTACTGGTCACCGTAAATGGGATCTGCACTCGTAATGTTTTGGCAGTTGTCAGTAAAGTCTATGCAGATTTTTTAGATCTTTTGAACACGGATCGTAACAATACTGAGTCGTTTCGTAACTTTTTGAAGCCCAGGTAGCAAAATTCAATGGACATTTCTCCTCAGATTCAATGTCACCTGGTTTTATAGTGGCGTTTTTGTTCATGGCATATGCAAAAGTAGACGGTAATCAACGGATTTATATTCTTGCACCTGCCACTCTGAAAGAATCTAGTCTTTATTCATCATCTTCTACTTTTAATTCTTTCAAATCGCCAACCTGCGAAGCATTTTATTAAGTCCTTAGACCGTGCGAGAAGCCGAAGGATGTCAAAGAAACTGATACACAAACTTTCATTCAAGCTTTTTTTGGGAGGACGCACGGTGCTCACATGTCACACGGTATGCAAAAGTTATCAAAAGAACAGCTTGGAGATCCGGAATCTAGGTTCAGTCTCGCAAGTACAAGAAGATTGATCACTGCTCTAAATAGAGTCCTGAAAACGGTCCTTCTGATTCTTCATCTGATTCTGTATGGAAAGGTAAGAAGAACACGTTATCGTTCAGTATTGCTCAGGTTTCTGGTGTTCTTGAAAGTTCACTTAAATATATTGGGCCGCTTCGTGATGACGGAGCTGCATACAGTAGAAAGGGTTTCCACGAGTTCATATTGATCCAACCTCACATTTTACATAGTAGGGGTGGTAATCTCGATCCTCTCCCTTTAGTTATTAAAGATAGTCTTTACTGGCATTATGGAGATGGAAAGCATTGCAGTTCTTTGAGAAAAAGTTATGGTTCTATTAATCTCGAAGTTTATGCAGACCATAGTGTCATCGTGAAGGTATGCCATATTATCATCACCTGGTCGTCCCAATGGGTAATTGAGTGCAATGTTACTCGATTCTATAACATCATTCACATGGGAGGCAGTTTTTTGCAGAATGGAAGTAGGCGATTGGGTTTTTGATACTGTTTCTCTTGTCGACCATGATTTTCCTTTCTGTGTTCTTTATGAAAGTTTTTTTGTGGACATTTCTGCTTCCAGTTTAATTATAAGTTCTGTGCTTTTTATGCCACTGTACAAAAAAGTGATGAAGACGATACTCTTTCCTTGGCCTAGACGAAAAGCCATTGGGAATAAGGTTCATCAGCATGTGCGTGGTCCTTCATCGTTCACCGATATCAAGTTTCTCCTCGAAAGGAGCATCGTGTGGAATAATCATGCTAAAAAGTATTCTGGTTCCATCATTGACCCCTGATCAAGTGATCGTCAGACGTCTCTCCCTCAGCAAGCTCGTGAAGTCTCGTTAAGTTCTGTGGTATCCTCAGCTTTCCTTTCGAGTTGATAGCGCACAACTTCCGTTAGGAGTTTTGGGTGACCCCAATTGCGCGAATTCCTAAAGGCCGTCTCTGGTAATCATGGTAACGAGCTGGATGAATCCGAAAAGGTGGTCTGTAAGCGCCAAGTGGAGAAGGGGGTTCACTGGGCGGACAATGCTCCAACAGGCGCTGCTATGAGGCACCCAAGGGACCGGCGGCTTAGCAACCTGAAGGCGTTCGACAAGAGTCTCCAACCGGAAAAAGTAGAGAAAGACTCATGGGTGCTTGGCTCATTTCCCTCAGAGGTGGAGCTCGACCGGCAGATTAAATACTGTTCCGTGAGCACACCTCGACAGGTCTCACTACCATAATAATTACTTGCACCAATTAACGAAGATAAATCTAAATTCCACAATTCCTGAAGAGTACTGTTGCACACGTGGGCCGAACAATGCACCACGCGGTTCAGTTGATAAAATACGAATCCTCCTTAGGAATATCCCGTCGTAAAGCCACACGACAATATCACCTTTGGATCCACTGTACTACATACTTGTCACAGTCCTATTAAAAAAGCATTCCTGCAGATGTGGCTGTCATCCATTACGAGTTTGAAACTCATCATAGCAGCTGTCTAATCTGGATATCAGGCAGAATTTATCCTGTCAATCTATTAACCAAGAGAGATACTCCGATGTACAAGGCTGTACAGCTAATGTTGTACGAAAGTCAACTTTGTGTGGATTTCACTCAAGCTAAGTTCTTTCATTACATGAGTTTTTTGGTTAGGATTCTCTCAAATATAAGAGAGGGAATGCGAATCTCGGTATTCATGTGGATTATTTGTGTGTCAGCCATTACTCTTGGTATTCTATTTTACAGCGACCGTTTATCCTATACCCTGTGAGTCAATTCAAGCCGTGCGTTCTATCTAGTGGTGCTGTTGGATGATAGGTACGTGCGATTGAGACCAAAACTAATTTGTTCTGATTTAAACCGTCACCTTTATTCATCACTTCTTATCGCTAAAAAACAACGCAATCAGTAGCAACACTCACAACCACCTAGAAAGCATTCCTCCATCTCCTCCTGACCCTATTAAATTGAAATTACTCTTTCTAAATCAAATCAAAATACCCGCCACTAATTTTAGAGGCGTCTTCAGCACAATACAAAACTTAATCATAGTCCCAAATACAGTCCAGCCCCTCACAGGTTTGTCAAAAGTATTCTGAATCACATCAAGAAGTTTTCAGAAGATGGTAATTAAAAATTGCAAATACAGTCAAATACCCTTGTATTCGACTTGTTTCGCACGTTTCATGATAATACCATAGCGCATGTTGATTTGTGCCAATAGTGGGCTCTCTGTACCCCAACATTGTTGATGAAGAGGCAACTGCAGTCCTTCTCCTATAGATCCAACAGTCATGTGGTTCAAAGGTCCGCAAGCGAGAAAAACTCCTAGTGCGTTCCGTGTTTATGTCCTGCAGAGACATATTAGCGATGCAGCTTTCTCAGATACTGGGCGAGACAAAGTGGGTGTGTAAAGCATAGTCTGGCTCTTTAGCCCTACAAAAATACCGATTGATAGAGGTCTCTATGTGTTTGTAGTACAGTGGATCCTAAGATGATCTTTTGGTGTGTCTTCACGACGAGATATTCCTAAGGAGGGATCGTATTTTATTATATGGGCCATGTGGTGCATAATTCGGCGCATGTGCGCTACAGTACCTTTGAGGAACGATTGAATGTAGATTTATTTCAGTTAGTTGTTGCAGGTAATTACTACAGTAGTGACACCTGCCGAGGTGTGCTCCCGGTACAGTATTTAATCTGCAGGCTAACCTCCACCTCTGGGGAAGTAAATAAAGCACCCTTGAGTCCAGCTCGTTTATTTCAGGTGGAGGCTCTCGTTAAACCTCCGAGGGTTTCCAAGCCGCCGAACCTTTGGTCCCCTCGTAACAGCGCGTATACAAGCATTGTCTGCCCAATGATCCTCTTTTTCTGCTTGCTGTCTGCGCATACCCTTTCAGAATTCCCCCGGCTCATGAGAGCGTTTTCTGGGAACCATCTTTAGAAACGCGCACCTTTAGAGTCAACAAAAACCCCTAACGGACGTTGTGCACTACCATCTCGAACGATGAACTGACGGTACCATAACTGGTCTCCCGACTTAGAAGGTCAGTTTCCTATAGGATTCACATAAATCACGACAGAACAGCGTTTCTATTTCTCGCCGATCTGAACCCAACAGTGGAATTCTTCCTTAAGGTGATTCGGAAGTGGAAAAAAATCACCGTCGACCTACTCCTCTATGGACCTCTCATGAACCCCAATGAAAACTCTCGTACAGGACTCTCAAGCAACCAACTCCAGTTGTGGGCGCGGCACGTGTAGCGCTCCCCGGGAGATGGCCGCCAGACTGGAGGACACTTAAGGTCTCCTTAGGAATCCTGGCTCTTCTGTGGAGCATTTCAGGAATTGCCTTAAGAGAGTGCATGATCGGAAGCAAGCGGAATCCCCCGCGACACCTCTGGAGAACGCGGATATGGAGGATGGAGAATCGCACACGGCATCGCAGCCGCCAGCTCAGGAGCTGCGGGGACGGGAACACCCGGAGGCTGACTCCCTCCAGGAGTCGCTAGCCATGCGCCTTACGAGTTGGCTCTCGCAGGAGCTGATTGAAAGAATACCTGCAGGTTTTGAAGCAGACTTCCGAGCGCGCCGCCACGTCCTTGTGGAGGAAATCGCAACGGAGAGCGCTGGCCATGCTGTGGATGCTTTGCTGGATTCCGACCCCTTCCTAGAGTTGATCTCAGATGTTATCCGTGCGGACGCTCGTTCCCAGACCGTGCAGCTGCTCCCTGCAGCGGCGTTTTAAAGATATCCTTCAGTACAGGGGAGGTTCCCTCTATCAACACTTAAGCTAACCACGGGCAGAGAAGGACAGGATACTGCCACCCCCTACGCCAGAGGAGGAAAGGATACTGCCGTAGAGAAACGGGACCACCTCAGGAATATTGCTATGCAACGTCTGGATCTGATTCCATGCGGAGGAGAACAGGATACCGGTTGTGAAGTACTTCATCCATGGAGAGAAGGATAGGATACTATTCGGGAGAGTCTCAAGAGCGATGGTATTGTCAGGTACCCAGACACCCTAAAGGAAAGACGCTAAAAGAAACGGAAGGAGAAAAGCAAAAAGCGAGGCAACGATTCATAAAGAAGCTCAGACTCTAAATGTAAAAACAGCTCCAGTTCGAAGGAGAGTATACTTCCCAAGGATATAAGCAAAAGGGTCAGGAAAGTCGTCCGTGTCAACGACCTTTTCGCCAAAGTGGTGGATTACGACACGTACAAGTTGAATGATCGCTCCACTTTTTTCGACGCATCGGTCGTTTAATGGCTCACGAAGATCCAGCGATGGATGGGTATACAGATGAAGAAGCACCCTTTCTCAGGTGAAGACCCCATCTCGCTGTTTAATTTACTCACTCGCTTTCGTTCAGCGTGTAATATCAATGGTTTCCAATAAGGTGCCGCCGTATGGTGCTTTCATTTCTACCTCACGGGTCAACCGCACCCACTTATGCAGCTGCGCCTCACTGGGGAGGGAACCATTGTAGATGATCTTGGAACAGATATCTTGACGACCTACCTGGAGGTGATGGATTTCCTCCTCAAACGGTACGCAACGGACGAGGTGATAGTCGATGCTGAGGCTGAAGTCACTTTGTATAGGCATAACACGGGAGTGATCAAAACGAAGTTCATGCAGAAGCTCTGAAAGAAGGCCATACGATTTGGGAACGTGTACTCCGAGTGGCAATCGAAGTCGTTGATTGTCAAGGTACACCTTCCCTCGATCCGCGCCCGGGAGCATAATCACTTGACGACGCACTCGAAGACCATCCATACGGAGCTACCGCGTTTCGGGGATCCCTATGGGGATACCAACCGTGCCACGCGTCGCAGCCACGCTCCAGTTTCAAACAAACCGACGGCCTGAAGGAACCGTCGGACATCCGCCCTGAGGTTGGACTCCAGCACCTCAGGGTAGGTCGACGAGGTCCCGCTCGTCGCAGAGCAAGAGGCCCTTGCTCTCACATACGTCTCATCTCAGGAAGCACTGTCTAGGATGATTACATCCTCGTCTTTTACTTCGTATGCCTTGGCAGGTTCTTACAGGAGTGTTTGATTCGCGATCGCTCGGGGCTACCCACTGCCTTGCAGGATTTTTTTTCTCTAGAGCCAGTTAACTGTACTACTCTCATCCCGGTATTGAGAGCCGTCTCCTGAGAGAACGGGAGAAGAAATTCAAGGACCTGAAGGACACACTAAATCAGAGCGGAAATTATCGAACCGCGTATCACGATATAAGCTCTACTCAGGGAAGCTACGGTTACGGCGCTACAGTGCGAGTGCAGTCTGTCCCATTTGCACTTGCAGCGTCATAACAGGGACCGGAATCCAAACTGGCTGCACCCCAGATGAACACGTCGCATCCAAAATGCGCGATCGCAGGGGCCATCCCCCATTGGAACTCAGATCCCTTCCAACCAGTAAAACCCTCAGGATCACGCGTAGAGGTTTCGAGTGGCTCCTAACCGTCGAACCTCAGCCCTATGGAGTCGTCTTTTAGGAAAGAGGGAGAAGCCCTCTGCAGAGTCAACGACGAATCGGTGGGTCCTCCAATTCCTTTGGACCCATCCAAAACCTTTGGCGATTCTGTTTGCACGGTCCGCCGTGAGAATTACAAAGTTTTTGCCTCTACAGGATGTTCTACGTTCGCCTTAGTAGCGATGCGCACTATCCTCGACACCCGAGCTAGCCCCCAATCTGGTGCACGCCTACTTTCTCCCGCGGTCTGCTATGCTGCTTCGTGAGGACTGAAAATCTCCCTGAAGTGCGCGATGCGTCACGTCGAGCATTGAACATCCTCGGAGCATTATTCTTGTATCTCTGACTGGTCGGTTTACAGATGAAGGTGTCTTTCCCCATGGCGACCAAAATGGCATCACAATGCGTATTGGACACTTCCTTTGTGGATTGATATGTACGTGCAAAGTACTCCCGCCTGCGGAAGGTCAAGTTTCACGACGCCGCTCCTGTAGGTATCGTGTCCGCATCTCCGGGACCAAACGCCAACGCGCGTCACGCAGGTAATCTTCTAAAGGAGACGCAATCGAATAAGCTCCAAGTGGTGAAGAGTATCGAAATACCCGCGAGAAGCCAGGCCGGTGCAGACCTCTATATCTCGCCTTTCATTCCTACAGGACAGTACACATCTGGCGATGGAGTAGCACTCCATGACGGCAAAAGACGTTATGGAAATTGTGACGAAAATTCCCTTCAGCGTCGTGCTTGCCACCCTGAAGGAGTCGCTGTAACGGCTCCAAAAAGGGTCTATCGTCGGATTGGCCCTACCCCCCCTTCAGGACTAGCTGATCTTCCTTGTACGCATGACCTTGCGGAAAGCGATGTAACTGCCACCATGGAGGCTGAAGTGACACCAACGACTCCATAGGAAGAGAATCCTGCCATCTGGCAGGAGAAGTTCCAAATTGGCGAAGACTTCGAAGATTATCGCCATAGGATACTGGAAATTCTATCTGCCTTTGAGGAAATGTGGTCTGGTCACCTCGATCATGTTAGCCTGGCTAAGCACCGGATCCAGCTCACACCTGATGCAAAATTGTGTACACCAACTCTTGAGCAGGGCCGGACCCCATGAGCGCGATTCCGAACGCGACGAGGTCCGCCGGATGCTTGAAAAGGGCGTGTTCGAGCAATCTAATTCTGAATGGGCCTCCACGGTGGTGTTTGTGAAGAAAAAAGATGGCTCCTTGAGGTTCTGAATTGACTATAGACGTCTCAACCAGGTGACGGTACGCGATTCATATCCGACACCCAGTATGGATGAATGTACTGACTCCTTAGGTGATGCGTCTGTTTTCTCCACACTGGGTGCTATCAGCGGCTATTTACAGATAGAGATGGATGACACCGATAAGGATAAGACAACTTTCACCTCGCACTGTAGAATTTTATGATTTCCAAGCATGCCATTTAAATTGAAGAATGCACCCGCTACATTTCGACGAGCGGTGGACATAATCCTGTCAAACATGAAGTGGCATTACGCCCTAGTGTAAATTGACGATGCGTTTATATACTCCGGAAGCGTGGAGGAGCAATTCATGCATGTGAAGTATGTGCTCCAACACGTGAAGGACGCTGGACTCACCTTGAAGCTGGAAAAGTGTTTGTTTTAAGTTTTCTGTGGATTACCCGGAGAAAATTTCGCTTCTCGGCCACCTGCAGGTTTCAAAAAAAGCACAAGACCCCTATGAGGAAGCTCACCATCCCACAAAGCAGACGGAGCTCCGCTCATTACTGGGGTTTTGTAATGTGTTTCGGAGGTTTGTCCCGAATTTCTCCCACATCGCTGCCCCGTTACATCGGCTCTTGGAGAAAAGAAAGCATTCAAAATTGTCTATCTTAACTGACGAAGAGTTTGAAGCCTTTAAGTCCCTGAAAAGTAGAATAATAGAGCCGCCGATCTTGATATTTTCGAAGCGGCACGGCTGAATGGTGCTGGATACAGACGCCTGTAAATTCCGGAACGGATGTGCCCTCCTACAGGAACAAATTGAAGATGGACTTAAACCTAAAGGACACTAGAGCTGCAGCCTTTCATCTACGGAACCAAAAAAAATCCACCGGAGAGCGCGAATTTCAAACCATCGTATGGGCGTTGTTGCTTTTACATTCGTACCTGAAAGGCATGCGTTTTACATTGAGGACAGACCATGCACCATTTAGTTGGATACTTTCTTTGACGAATGCTTCCAGTCGCCTGGAGAGGTGGAGGGTACGTCTCTTGGAGTTCAAATTTGACATCGTCCACCGTCCCGGCGTAAAACACCAGGCAGCAGGCGCGCTGTAGCAAAATTCCACCGAGGGAGTAGACAAAACATCTTTGGAGGACACTATCTCCTGTGTAATCAATGAGGATGCCAACAAGAAAGAAGGACCCGATGGAGAATGCTTGGAATATTATGAATCTAGGTGCAGGTGTAGTGGGATTCCTGAAATGATCCTTTGTTAAGGAGAAGAAAGAAGTCCTCCCCTTCACCATCTTGGAGATCCTGAAGGAGAATAGTATAGATGCGCACTGCAAGAAGTCCCTCGCCACTGTGGGGAGTTTAATATCGTCATTCGATGTCGACCGAGGCGGCGTACTCGTACGTCGCGCTCCTCTAGACGGAGCTCTCCAAACGGTGGTTCCAAGGAGCCTACGGGCGAGAGTGCTGTATCTTTCACATTATCTTCGCCTCGCCAGGCACCCCGGTGGATCGAGCATGTACTCCACCATGAGGAGGGAGTTTTATTTGCCAAACATGGCTAATTACGCCTTACAAACGGTGTCGGATGGCCACTCCTGTGCCAACGCTAGGCGAAAAACTCGCAGACACGGGACGCCGCTCACCCTGCTCCGGCCTTCAAGACCTTTGGAGTTCGCAGCTATGGATGTTTTGGACCCTCTTTCAAAATCAGAGCGAAGGTACCGATCTATGCTCGTGATCACCGATCGGTTTTCGAAGGTCTTTCGGGACATTAGTCTCCCGAGCACCACTGCAGCAGTAATTGTCGTGACTTTTCTAAAGCACTGTGTTCATCCTTATGGGACACCTCTATGTGTCCTTACGGAAAATGGACCCCAGTCCGCGGCGAAGCTATTCAGCGCCATCTCCGGAATGCCGGGGATGAAGCAGTTGTTTACGAGTGCCCATCACACCTAGACCAACGTTCAGGCGGAGAGGTTTACCAAAACCATCGCTTCAAGGTCGAATCACTACGTCGCGGACCACCAGAAGGATTGGGACGCATACGTGAGCCTGCGCACGTATGCATACAACCTGCCGGGGCACCGCTCCACGAGGAATGCTCCATTCAATTTAGTAATCTTGCGCATCCACCCTAGTGCCATCATTGTCGTACACGCCACGGCGCACCCGGTGTGTGGGCTACAGGCACCATCAGCACGCCATAACATGACTGGAACGAATTTGTTTTTTGGGAATATGGGATACTGTGGGCGCCATCACGAGACGGTGACGCAGGGGGCTAAACACGTGTAATAATGAAAGCCAAAAGGGTGCTCTTTGTAGCTAAAAGCACCAAAACAAGTTGAAAACAGTGGGATCAAAGGAACTAAACCCACTCGATGAAAGGAAATATCACTAGGGAGAGCAAGAGGCTCAATCCCCATATAAAAATTCTAAACTTCTTCTTGAAACGGCGCGCAACCCAAGAATTATATCAAGGATCACTAAGGGTCAGACCCTCGGCTTCCGGTCAGACACTCCGGATGTGAAGTGGATTATGCAGCCTACCTACCTCTGCACTAACCAGAAGCAGGCGCATACAATCCTTACAGGGCTTCCCGAGGAGAGCTACTAACAGCAGGATATGCTTTCGCTCTATACCCAAGCTGGCCCTTTGCAGGAAAG
>JAHNZQ020000308.1:1311407-1323820 GCA_019155205.2 Gracilaria vermiculophylla
TCAACCGGTCTTGGCGACGGTATTCCCCACCCTATCGGGCAACTAGCGGCAAACGCCTCACTAGAAGCCCTTTATCCAGCGGCGAGCGCCTCACTGGTTGTTGATGATGATGGGGGGTGGTGCTTAGGTGCTGGTCGATTGTTGAGGTGAGTTCAGACCGAAGTCTGTAGCTCAGACCCTCCTTTTATAGTGTTTAGAGACCCTACAAACGAGCCAAATACGCATTTCTACTTGCTAGTTACTCATGTGTGCGTCCGGGTTACTCCATTGGCTTCTAGAGGCCTCCATAGCTGCACACTAACCAATAATAAAGCGACAATTTGCGCCGGCATCACTAAAATACTTTAGTCTTTACTGGGCCAACAAAGCGTGCAATGTGCTAGACAATACTGGATCATTCTACACGTATGTTCCAGCAATATATCGCACATTCCGCAACATTCGCGACCGACAGATACCATGAATCAATATCTTTCACATTGAAGGATTTGTGGTTGTTCTGAAGTTGAAAGAGGACGTTCTCTTACCATATCTGCAATAAAGTGCCGCATGTCTCAAATTTTTAAAACGCGTCGTTGATAGGTTGAACTTAGAGTAGTGGCTACAGTGGACACAATTTCAGATGGCTGCACGATTTTTCAATATCATTTAGTTTTAAAGTGTTCTATATATTTTTAACATGTCTACATGAGGTGGACTATGCAGGCGGAAGTGTGACGAGTCGGGTTTTTAGCAGAGTAACGAAATGCAATGTTGCATGGAATCTCTTCGAAACCAAGTAGCCCAATACTATCATATGACTGGTTCCCCAAATTTTCCCTTGATAAGATCGAGTCACATGTCCGGTTCCTTTTGCAGTCCAACACAACAGTTTGTGTTCCAATTGACTGTTTGACTCATTTATGCTGCTCACTTACGGTTACTCTACATGACAACGTAATAATAAGCGTGCGAAAATTCCCTGACACATTTAAAACTCAGTACTTCAATTTACACTGCACTTAGTAAGGTTGCAATTCTTGCAGGCCCTTACTTTTACAATACAACCAAAATAATCATAACAAGTTTCCTTTTCCCCGTACGTTTTGTTCCCCAATGGCTTGTTTACGATGCTTTGTAGAATAGCTCTTTTTCATTTTGAAAAGAAGAACATTTCTGTGAAATATGACGTGTGTGTGTGAATGCCTCTCCGAGAGTACACGGGCGCTCATAGCACGACACGCAATGGCGCATGTCTCTACCGATTGCGAGAAACTGGATATTTGGATTCATTTATCGCAGCAGACTGTCACGCAATACATATGCGGGAGCTAATAATTACAGTGCGCTAGAGAGTAGCTCTACTACTCAGCACTGCATATGATTTGGAAAGTGACACAATCGTGTAGGTGAGGCAATTACTTGGTCAGTTGCCTAGATAGTTATTTTAGTCGAGAACCTCAGACGGTATCCTGAAAGTTCAGCCCAAGCACAGAACACACGAAAAGCATTCAATAAAGATTCTCAGAGTTATAGTTGTCGTTCAACACTGTTATTTGATCTACAGTTTTCGTATTTATGGGCCCAGAAAGCTAAAACATCCTTTCCTCAAGGCCGCGATAGTCGTGAGACATTCAAACAGTAGCGTGGAACGACGGGCGTGGAAAACAGGAGCAGTATGCGGAAGTAGTCTCTCTTTGGCAAGCGTTCTCGAACAATTTCACAGACTCAAACATCAACAAAACCTCTAAGGAAGCACGAGGAATTATGTTGCAGTCACAACTGTGTGGTCAAGCAAAGGAATTGTGCAGAGCGATACTGGACAGTATTATACGTTCTGATAAAGGTGTGGCCGCAATCATAGCCGCCCTCTACAAACGGGATACACTAACAGTCGTGCTGGACTTTTTTTAAGGTCTTTATGGCGTTGAGTAACACCAAAAGCAATTCTAAAGAAAGCTTTAAGAACTTTGAGTCAAGATTTCAGGCTCAGGTATCAAGATTGAACTCACATGGTTCCGAAGCCAAACTATCGGATTCATTCGTTGCGTTCGTCTCACTGGCCAATGCAGATGTTGATAAAAATCAAAGAGTCTCCGTCTTCGCAAGTGCCCAACCGACAAGCTCTAATTTTACGCCCTCGTCCTAGAACAATGACTATTTACAGGTTATTTCGTATGAGACTATTGTCTTGGTTCTTCATCAGTGTGACAAAATGAAAGGGGGAAGTGCTGACCAATCCCCAGAGTCGTTTTCCAGCAACTCAGCACACTATCAACCGCACGGAGGACTGTCGTCCGAAGGGTCAAGCGGGTACAATGGCAAACAAAATTCGCGAAGAACACAAGAGCATATGGCAAACCTCAAGGACAGAACCAGATGTCGCAAATGTCATACGTTTGGACACTGGAAAGGGGATCACAACGAAGAAGGGCCACTGAAGTCCGGAATCAAATCGACGGTCACGGCAGTATACCCAAACCAATCTGAAAGGAACGTAGTCAGTTTCAGTATGGCAAGGCTTATAACATCAAATAAACCAGCGGCAATCATGCAAGGCAATATCAGACCGCTTCTCGACGACGGAGCGAGATAGGTTTTGCAGAATTGAAGCTCAGCCCCATCTTAATCAACCCGGAGTGGAACGGTGTCCGCAAACCTTTACTAGACTCTATTGCAGACCGACCTTATTTGCAGTATGGAAGTGGGCAACACAGCAGCGTAGCCAAGAAGATTCTGGGATCCGTGGTGTTCAAAGCCAAGGCAAACGACGACTCAATCGCGGAGGTTAGGCACTTGGTTATTGAAGGTTAATCTCAGGGGGTGGTAGGACGCAGCATAACGAGACATTGCCACATCATGCATGCCAATTAGAACAAATTGGTTCTCCCATCCTATGATAATAGGAAGACCAGGAGGACTATCGCGTTGGTCGACAGGGACATGCACATCTACATACCGCACTCGGAATTTAAATTTCAGGCTGAGGCGTTTACGAAGGGCAACGAGAATACCCTGTTTGGAGCTTCAACTCAATTGGAAGGGGATATAAGCAAGAAGCCGACACCGAAATTAAGAAAATAGTAGACAAAATTCACAAGCACGTATGCGGACACTCAAGTTATTCACACATCAATATTGTGCTCCAGAGAAACAAGTTGTCGGATTCGAAAGTGGAGCAGTACCTGTAGTTGCTGCTGGAAAAGTGCACTGCCTGCCAAACTACCGTAGAGCCCAAGACTACTCGGAAAGCTTCCCTGAGCGCAATGATACGAGAGTTCAACGACTTGGTATACAAAGGTCATGTGTTCCTCAAACAGTACTGCATGACGCACGTCATGGATGCCGCTTCTCGCTACTCAGTACGTGCTACAGGCGAAGATACTGTGATGAAAAAGGCCATTCCGATCTTCGATGCGCATTGGATCACGACGTTATGGACCTGAAAAACGGTAGCATACAACCGAGCGTTCGAGAACAGCATATCCCTGAAGTACCTCGAAGAACTGGATATAGAAACCCGACCGCTGCAACCTCCAATATACATCAAGAACGTGCTGCAAACTAAACACCGAATCATACGCGATGTGTATCTCCGCCTCCAGGAAGCCAGTACCAAACAATGATATTGTTGGACAGATGCACTTTTGGTCCAGAAAGCCATCGGAACATCGAACGATCCATACGGCAACGAAGTTTTGTCGACCCAGGAATTGTAAATGGGTTACGCCGGACCGGCAAAAGCTCGTGCAACGCCAAAGCTATTGCCACAGGACCTTGTGAATGCATATCGAAGCCTTCTAGCCAGGCGCAAGCTCACGCTGATACTCCGTTCGAAAACCATCCAGGAGACATCCATCGCGCCAGGGGACATCCCACAAGTCTTCGTGAAGAGAGACCATGAGAAGAGAGGAAAGTGGTCTGACATCCAAACAGTTTTGGCCTATGACTTCAAGAACAAAACCGTCACGGTCCCCGAATCCAAGGGGAAGACAATTTGCTCTGCCATCGAAGATGTAAGGCCAGCCCTACGTGAAAACTAGCTAGCAGCCACTGTGCAAGATGTTGCAGACGAGCTGGATCGACATCTAGAGGACGCTATAGACACTCTGGAGAGCGACACTATAGTGCAAAAAGTGTAGCAAAACACGGAACTGCAGCATCAAGTACGCAAAGGAGAAGAACCGGACAGCATCGGTCCCAACTTAACGAGCATTGGGGACAAGATCGAAGTATACTGGCCAATGGACACGCAGTTCTGTGGGGGAACAGTTCAGAATTCTGATGCCATTTCGGGCAAGCACTCATTTCTGTACGACGACGGGGATAAGGAAAAATTGGATCTGCAAGAGTAAGTATGGAACTACACGAAGTATGCACACGCCAATGACCAGACATCTACCCCTTACTTGACTTCAAATACCGATAAGCTCCTCGAGGCACGTAAAAAGCAGACGTCGCCCGGCCAAGAAATGCGAGGGGAAGAGACGGAAATTTTCGATATTTACCACAAGGTATTTGGAAATGAAGAGTTCATGCTGCACCAGGAGCAAGGCCTTCCTCCGTATGCCACCCAAAATCCCTACGAAAGGGAAGAAAAATTCTTCAAGAAGACAGTGAGGGATGTAGCCGTAGCCCACGTTTCGAAGAATGCCCATATCCTCACTAGTCACGTATTGTACAAGGAGAAGATATGCGACGATTACGCCCCTAAGCTACAGGCCCGAATCGCTGTGCACGGGAACAAAGACCGACATAAGGACCATCTAAGGACATGCTCAGCCACATATCTAACGGTAGGAATACGTATATTACTTTCTTCGACAACCATATATCGTTGGAATCTTGCCTAGATCGATTTCAAAACCCATTTCCTGCAGACACAAGCCGAGCGAGATGTTTGCTTGGTTTCACCGCGTGAATACCAGACAAGATGTCAGCCCTATTGGTTTCTTTTTTCAGAAGCGTACAGACCGGCAAACGCAGGTGCACAGAAGCAACAGCTTAGCGACGATTTCCTTCGTGGTTTCGGCTTTCAGCAATTGGTGTATGTACCGCAACTTTTTAACAAGATGACACAAGAAAAAATTGTTGTGGCTGCGGTGAAAGTTCTGGACGACAAACTGTTTGGAGGAGAACAAATGGTGCTAAAAACAGTTATCGAGAGGATGAAACACGCCCACAAGCCGGAAATGATTGTTTACGGACCGGCGAAGATCCATTTCTACAGCAAAATGGTCACATAGAACGAAGATATGCCAATTTCTATTCACAGAAACGAGAAGATACACCGATATCAGCCTCTTAAATTAACCCGTATACGCCAAAAGTAACAGAATTCACCCCTCAACAGCAGTGAGCTCGAATCCTTCAGATCTCTAAACAGTTGCTAAGTATGTTTGGGTGTTGCAGCATCCCCCTTCTGCGGATTTGCTGCAAGTTCTCATCAACAGAAAGATCCAACCGCCAGATCCAAAAACATAGTTTCGCAGATTAACGTTCTAAACAAACTCAAGAGGATGACAACCGAGCTAAATTTCGTACGCCCGGATACGAAAGGAGACTACCGAGCTGCGATCTTAGTGTTTTCAGATGCAAGCAAGAAGGGGGATTACGAACAACTAGGTTTTGTCGCAGGACTGCTTCATTGGAAATCTTCAAAAGGGAACCTTCATACTTGTGATCGCATGGAGCTCCCACAAATCTCGAAGATCTGTGAAGTCGATCAGAGCAGTGGAAACCTCGGCATCCCGCGAAGCCATCGAAGAAGGAGAAGTTCTGGCAAAGGCGATTTCTATCATGCTGGGTATTGCCGTGGGCCTGTGGATCGTTGTGGACCCTGAAGACATATACTGCACACATTCTACTTGCATATATTACGCTGACCGGTCACTTCGTGGCGATGTGTTGGTCGTTAGATACGAGTTCGAAACAGGCAGTGTCCAGACGATGATATAGACTCCAGGTGAGACAAACTACGGTAATCCAATGACCAAAAACGACATCTCCAGGTCCGCCAGCTTAGATCTGATGTTGTACGATGGAGAGATCACTATGGACTTCAATAAGGCGCTATCTAGCTGTCCAGGAAAGTTCACGGGATAATTCCATATCAAAAGGGGATGAGTGTGAAATATGAGGTGTGTGTTTGAATGCCTCTCCAAGCATACACGGGCGCTCATAACACGACACGCTATGGTGCACGGCTCTATTAGTTGCAAGACACTGGACATCTGGATGCAATTATCATAACAGACTGCCACGCAATACAAATGCGGGAGTTAATAATTACAGTGCGCTAGAGAGTAGTTCTATTACTCAGCACCGCAAATGCTTTGGAAAGAGATGCAATCGTGTAGATAATGCAATTAAGATACTTATTTAAGTCGAGAACCGTAGACGGAATCTTGAAAGTTCAGCCGAAGCACAGAACACACAAGACATTCAATAAAGATTCTTAGAGTTTCACTTGTGCTTCGGCATTTCTATACGCTCTTTCTCTTTTATAATTTCTACGTTGAACATCAACAAATGTTCAATATCTCACATTGTTAGAACTTTGCAGCGCTCTCACAGTGGACTTCTGAACTTTCTGAAACTTCAACATCCTGATCAGGAACAACGATGTAAGTCCATGCATAAAAATATATTCTTTACTGTAAAACAGGCGTTTGTTCGAGCCGCTACACTATAAAACAAATCAGCCAAGAAACATTCAAAAGAACTTCAAGCTTTCCGTCACATTTCGAAAGTGTAGCCCCTTTTAAGCAACAAAAGTTAAATATTTAAACTAAAAAACGAAAATAACATGGTAAATGATGACGTTTATGCATGAAGCTTTACGGGTCAAAATTTCTAAAACAATTCATGTTGGAATGTTCCACACTGAAAAAAAGTGGTTTTCAGAGAGTGATAAAAGTTTAATTTTGATTGTACTGATTGTTTCAACCACTTTTTAAATGACCTATGCAAGAGACAATGTTCTTTTTCAAAACGTCAAATTGAAGGAGGCTCAGTGTTTGAGGATGAAATTTGTGCTACATGCCACTGCAAGGTTTTAGAGTTGAAAGATATTTGATTTCCAATCAGAACATTGTATTAATAGTAATAGATTTATTACAGTTTGCTGCAGAACTTTTGGGAGTACATTAGTGTTTTAAAGAAGAGGGGGCTTCTGGACATAGATCCCAATGCACAGAAAATAGATTTTCGAGAAAAACATGAGGATTCTAGGTTTAGTGGCAAGACGCTAGGATATTTATGATACCGAGAGCGTTTAGGAAGTTTTGGCCAGCGCTGGGACACGCGTATACCAGCTATTATAATGACAAGAAGATCATAATTGAAGCTATACGGGTACCCTTGTCTATTAATCAGGTAGAGTGTATTTGGGATCTGTACCGTTTAATTCTGACGGGTTGCTGAAGGTCGCAGATTGAAAAAGATCAGCAATTGATTATCGAAAAAATATGCAATAGAACAACTATAGCTGGAAGTGTTATATTTCAGTGTCTTATTATAATTTCGCTTCATAAAAATATTGGGTGTACTGCATATGATACACTTCAAATTCAAGGAAGTGGAGCCTACCTTTAAACTTTATCCTTTGGTGGTAAAGAATTGAGTTAAAGAACAGTTCTTCACGGCGAATGGAACCCAGAAAGAAATTGATTGTGCGCCTGTCTTATGACAAATTCTCACGTTGTGCGACAGGTTTCGTGTCTCATCCAATTTTTCGTGACCTGTAGTGGGTGTTATGAATTTCTACGAAAAAAGAAACCAAGTAAGAGCAATTCTACCAGAGAGTTATATTTCAAGAAAACCCTAAAATATCACGACTGAGGCGCGTTTTGCATCCCTATGAGCGTTGTTATTGCCATTTGTCGTTGCTATATCGACAGTGTGGTTGCTTTTCTGATTCCGATACGCAGCGAATATAGAAATAAGAATGGCAACCGTGGTTCGAAATTTCAATGATCATTGAGCACTCCATCGAGCAATGAGCGCATTGGTTCTATATTGACCACGCTTTTGGCTGGTACAACGCGCGGGAAAAAAGCCTTCGCGCAACTGGGCAGCAGTTCTTCCCACTCTTTTTCCCTGTTCAAGTAATCACCTGTCTTGTATCCAACGTCCTTCGGACAATGTATCTTTCACACCATTTTCCTTTTTCGTGACGTTTCTTAAATCTTTCCAGCGCAACTATGATTCCAACAACAGTTTCATCCTCCACAGCGCCTGAAAAGTACTCACCACAGATTCTGAACATTACCAAAAAGGATTCCGTTCTATCAAAATCCAATAACGGCTTTGACACAAAACTACCACCAATACCCTGCAACCCCAACAGGTACGAAATGAACATGTGTAGACAAGTAGATCCGGCTCTCATCGATAACGAGATCAGCGTAGATATCAAGCAAGATTAAAACAAAGTAGACAAACGGAACGGAAGAGGAAAAGCGTTTTCCGAAGAGGAGGCATTGTTTTTGGCCAAAGTCTGGATTGAGCAATCTGCTAAAGGGTGCAATCAGCGAGACAGAACGACGTGGAATGGAATAAAATATATATGTAAGAGGAAATACAAAATAGATCGAAGCTCCTTGTTGCTAAAGAGCACCTGGCACAGAGTGTTCAGAGAAACTCAGCACTTTCTGGATGCAAGGAGGAAAGTGAGATCAATAAAGATATCAGGATCGAACAATGATCTTCTTGAGGATATTCTTCAAGAACAATACGGCAAGCGAGCAGGAAGAAAATCGAAGGATGGAAGCATTGTTTATGCAGCGCCCTACAAGTGAGTCTCTACTGCGGAGTATCTCTCGAATCATGATAAATTCTCAGATGAGGGAAAAAGGAAGATAACGAAGTCAATATCATCAAAAGAAAGTACAAAGACGCGAACTAAAGCTGTGAATGGGAAGGACACTGATGAAAATTTACATGCTATTAGTGAGGCAGATAAAAATATTTCTGCTCCTGTAGAAATGAAAAAACACCAAGAAGACGGTGCAATTTCAAGCAACGAAAAAATCCGGCCAAAGGGAATCAAACGATGCAAAGTAGAAAAAGAACATGAAAAGGAAGAATCGAGGGTAGCGGATACTTTGCGATGAATGCAATGGAGCCCAATGGAGGGAAACCAGATCTTGAGACAAGAAAAAGAACGGTGGGAGACGGAAACGCACGAAGTGCAGGATGTAGAGCTGCTCAAGCTTCTGGACCGGAGCTCTCCGAAGTTCAAAGAGATCATGGATGATATGATGTGACGCAGACGCGAAAGGGTGAAAAAGCATATAAAAGAAGTTCTCAACCGCACAGCAGGAACCTTGGATGCTAAAGATAAAGAACATGTACAGGAAAATGTAGAGTAGACACTGAATAAAAAGGAATCCCTTGGGGTAGATTTAGCAAAAGGATATCCTTCATTTATAACCTTCACTTCTGGCAAAGGTGGTGCGCTTGCATTATCCTATAGTTTGAATACCCGCCACGCGCAGACTCGAGAAGGGTAGTGTTTATGGCTGTCGAACAACTTCTCCCACCAAAAAGTGTTCACATCATGATTACCTGCGTGTTATGAGGTCTATAAATGCGTTACAATGTTCCATTTTGCAAGGCAAAAGCCGAGCGTTGGCAGCCACTTACGATTTGAGTTGTGTGCTTTGCATGGGCAGAGTGCCGTGCGTGAAGAAGATCAGCAGCACAGTAGAAACTTGGCGGTCATGCCGTCCCAAGTCTTACCATATCCAATCGATGCAGAAGTCGTGGCGGGTGACCCAAGGGTTAACCCAAGTGGCCAAGGGTGCGGTATACATCAGGGCCGTCGCTCGCATGGGCACAAAGCAAACACAGCGGGAAACCTCTCGGCTAATCTACTCTGAGAGGTTCCCTTTACGCCTATAAACTACAATGGTAGAACTAAAAAAAAACTTTTTAAACTTCCTCTATCTGCGTCCTCCTTCTTCTAGACATTTAACCAGGTCCTGGCGTAGAGCACTGAATCCAAGTGATGGCGTCAAGATGCTCTCTTTTATGACAAGTGCTTCTATGTCCAATTTGCCATTTGCAATGACTGTCGCCTCTTCTTTCTCTTCTTGTTGAATTCTTTCTTCTCTTATTTCATGTAGACGAGTAGTCTCTTCAACAGAAAGCTCTGTGATGATGTTTGTCCCTGTGCTTCAGTTTGCAAATCCTCAGCGAAAAGTCCCTCTCGATTCATTCGAAGCAACATATTGTGTAGTATTACACAGAACTTCCTTACCTTGACCACATTCTTCTTATCCCATAGAAAAGATTCTTTTCTCAATACCTGAAACCTTGCCTGTAGAATACCAAATGCTCTCTTTATGTCCTTTCCCAATGCTTCGTGGACTTTTGTATACCGCGTCGCGTTCCTCTTTGCCGGATCATGAACTGGGCGCGCAAATATTGTCCATCGAGGATATATCCCATCAAAAAGAAAATATCCCTGGCGCTTGATTGGCGCATGCAGATGCAATCTGTAGTCAGTAGGAAGGTTTATATCATACACATTGTTCAAGGTCGAATTGAATAAAGGTGATACTTGCAACAGCGTTTTGCCATTAATTGTGCCGCACCTACCCGCGAACGAATGCCATACGTAAAGATCTCTATATGCCAATGCTTGAACAGCAATTGTGGCCAGCTTTCCCTCCTTTATGTTGTGATATTGCCATTTCAGTGAACCAGGGCATTTCTTCCACGTCATTTTGCACCCATCAATACATCCAATGCATCCTTTAAAGCCATATTCACTCTACTTGTCCGAGATTTCCTGTAGTTCGCTTTTTGTCGGTAATCTGTTGAAATATCTCTCCCCGTAAAGCAGCAGAATAGAAGAACAAAAATGGTGAAAGTATATCCAGATGGTGTCTGCATGTATTCGACACCCGTCATCTAGATCATCAAACGATCTAGCAGTTCCTAGAATTCGTAGACAGGCTAAAATCTTTATTTTAGAAAAAATCTTTTTTCTCCCATCTGCATTTCTCGGTTACTTCCATATCTGTGGTAAAAAAGAAGTTAGGTCTTCTACGAGCCTCAAGAACAAAATTCTTGGAATTCGAAAACGATGTCTGAAGAGACGCAAGGAGTAGACAAAGCTAGATCCAAGGTAGTCGGTCGTCCAAGTGCTCTGTCTACGTCTTATATTTTTGGAACGTGGTCTTCTATCTTTTCGTTATGGTGAAGTTCGTTTGTGAATATCTGAAGTTGCTCTTAGAACTGCAGCAACTGCGACTGTTCGATTTCGCATGTATAGATGCGTTACGTTGCTACGTTGGGTAGTCATTGCTGAAAGGGACTCCTCAATTGAGCTGACGGGTCGAGGGGGCTTGTACTCGTAGTCGTGCACGCACGATATATACTTTAGCACTCGTCTGGTAGACTGGTAGACTTGCGCATTTTTTGGGGTGCTAAAGTGAGTGTTATTTTCAAGATGCGTGTCTGTATCTGAGAGCACTGCTAGACTTGCTCTAAGGCCGTTTCTACATATGGAAAAGGACAAGTTGCCCGATGGACACGATTTGGAGCCAATGTGTCCACAAGACATTTTTTGGTCAAATGCCCATTTCCCGCCAACGTAAATCCAGGCAAAACTATTTGTTCGTTCGTTCATCTCGCAGTGCCTGAAGTGCAACGCCCTTCCGGGGTTTTTCTCACGACTTAGTCGGTACTTGCACTCCGAAGAGGTATGGTTATTTTATGATGGTTAATGCAGCGGTTGGCCGCTGAGGGGCACGCCGGACTGCCGGGTGGCACACGTGGGTACAGTAAGGATGCACGGCATTGCTGGACAAATTATATATTTTACGTAGATAATTTTGGGCGGCGCGCCCCACTGTCAGGGTGGCGCGCCGACTACAGTATACATAACCCGCTACGGCGACTGCCCAGTAAACCCTATGACTGCCCCAAGAGGGTCGTGGCTCTGAACTTTTCCGCCTCCGGCGTTGCTTACCACTGCTGCGTGTTAGCACCCGTTTGCACGGCAGTTCATCCTCCCTCGAGACTTAGAGAGTGTCACCACAACTTGTGTCTATCCCTTACCGACATTGTCGTGTACTCGCCTCAGTATTGGGTCCTGTTTTTGTTGCTCTTTTCGTCCCGTGCCCACAAACCGGTGGACACGCTGTCGCTCCGGGTACCTACCATACCCCTTCTCTGACACTCGCTTGCGAGACTCCGTGCCGATTACTCGTGATTCCGGCCACTTCGTATTGGAGGAATCTCAGACTCAACACTCTAGGTAACCGCCTGAAGGGCTGCCCTCGGTCTTACCAACCGGCTTCGCCGTGGCACGCCTAGAGTGGCTCTGTTTGCTTTGGTACCCAAGAAGGGGAAGATTCCGAACGTCTTCGTGGTGTTTTCCCGCCTCTGGCGTTGCATTACAGTGACAGAAGTTTTTCTTT
>JAHNZQ020000308.1:1323920-1383963 GCA_019155205.2 Gracilaria vermiculophylla
GCGGTAACCACCGCAAACAGGTACACTTGGGTACACTTTGTAGCATCGTTACTCAAAGTATTGTTCTTGAGGGCAACATGGCCATTTGATATGAGTTCTATCAATCGCGCCGACGCAGTAGGGTAGACCGCTAAGCAATTCAAATCCATTCATTGCACGAGCCACATCTTGCTCTTTGGTTGGGAAGCGCACTGCGTCTTTGTAGTTCTGGGTTATAGCCTTGGTTATTGTCTTCACGCTTGCAAATACTGTGCTCGCATCTATGCCGAGATGTGTCGCAGCCTTTTTGCATGTACATCCGCCAGCGTAAAGCAGAAAAGCTGCTTCTTTGATCTAACCTGGCAAAGCTTTACGAAAATTTGAATCGCTTGCCTCTATGTTGGCCCGTAGTCCTTGCGACAACTGTTGAAATAATGGATACGTGATTCGGAAAAGACTTTTCCAGGACGTGGAGCCCATGAAATCTTTTTTGACTGCAAAGTCGAAAAACCAGGTTAGAGAGTTTCTGCGTCGAGACCATACTCTTTCGGGTATTCCACGGCGTTCATCACAAGATGAGAGGATCACAATAGGAGCAGAGTGAAAAGACAGCAAGCTTTGAATTGTGGTAATATCAGAGTTGTATTCTTGAGTCGCAAATACAGCGACAACTGCTGCGGCAAAGCGTCTACGGCTTTCAGAGTCCACATGTATGTTGATGAAAGCCGTTGCGAAGCTTGGGTCTTGTGTTGGAGTCGCTTTGAAGCGACCCCAAAATGGTGGGTATTTTGGACAGGACAACAGTTGTCCTAAGAAATGGGGAATCACCATGATCAAGGGTAATCCAGACAGAATACACCGTGTCCTGTCCATGTGTAGAAAGGGCCTAAGCGTTGCGTAATTGCGATGACGTGAAACGTGTCTTTCTCATGCAAATTTGGGGTGTTTTGAAACCGGTAAGATGATTTGACCATGTTTGTTTACCTCACGGGTGCGAGCAGCGTCTGCGCCCAAACGCGACCAAATCATGAACGCGCTGCTGCTGTTCGCGTCCGGTGCGCCGCTGCGAATCGGCGGCGCTAGCCGCCCTGCCGTCGGCACGCTGCGAGCCGCCGCGCACATGACGCTGGACCTACGCGCTGTGCGCGCCGCGCGCTTCCCGCACACGGTGGACGTGGCGGCGCAGCTGCTGGGCGCGCGCAAGCCGTCGCCGCCCACCAGCGCGCCGCTGCTGGCCGCGCTGCTGCGCACGCCCGACGGCGCGCGCGGCGCGCTGGTGGCCGCGCTCTCCGACCCGGCGCTGCCGCACTGCGACGAGCCGCTGGACGCGCAGTTCGCCGCGCTGGTGGGCGCGCTCGCGCGCCGCGGCGGCGGCGACGACGACGACGACGCCGCCGCCGCGCACCGCCTGCGCAAGCTGCTCGTCACCAACGTCGTCATGCCGTCCGCCATGGCCGTGTCGTACGCGCAGCGCGGCGAGCCGCAGCTGCTGCACGGCAGCCGCCTCACCGCCAGGCGCGCGTCGTCGCTACTGCGCGTCGTGGCGGACGACCACATGGTGCAGCACGTCGCGCGCCAGTTTGTCAGGGGGCTTGAGCGCGACGACGGCCCGTTTGGCCACTTTGCCACCAAGTGGGGCTACTCGCAGCAGCAGCGACGGCAAGCCGTCAACGCCATCGCCGCCGCAGTGCCGCACATGCAGTCGTAGTTAATTACACAGAACACGTCAAAGTTTTACCACCTTGAATAGAAGCCGTGCTTGCGCTCAAACCACTGCGGCGTCTGCAGGCTGTGGTTGTATCGGTAGTACGCCATGTCGTCGCATTCGTTCACCAACCGACAGCTCCATTCGCTGCGCTTGCCCATCGTGCGCCGCTTGTAGTACACCGTGCCCGACCACGTGCTGGCAAAGTCGCCCACAAACACGTGCGCGCGCACCGCCAGCTCGCGTTCTATGAAGTTTTCCATGCTTTCATCGGCGCCGACGACGCGGGCGACAACGTCCACGTGCGTGCTCAACGCATAGTCCAGCGCTGCGACGATGGGCGCCGGCGTGTACGGGCTGGCGGCAACGTACACGTGCGAGCTGTTGCGCGCGCGCATGAGGCGCAGCACGGCGTCGGCCAGCGCGCGCGGCGGCACGTACACGACGGTGCGGCGGGCGTTTGCGGTGGTCAACGTGCGGCGGATGCACACGTCGGGGCGGCTGGCGTTGCACAGGTGCTCGTCGTACCTGAGGTGCAGCACGGTCATGCGCGGGCGCCAGCGCGCGCGCGCGAGCCGCGCCACGCGCGGCGCGCTGTCGACGTAGTGCAGCACGCTGTGCAGGTACTCGTGCGCGGCGTCGCCCGAGAAGGGGAAGGAGTGGCCGTCGACGGCGACGCAGGCGCGGCGCAGCGCGCGCAGGCGGCGCAGCAGGCGCGCGTCGCCGGCGGGCGTCGCGCGGAGCGCGAGCGCGTGCACGGAGGCGGCGGCGAGCGCGCGCGCGGCGCACTGGCGCTCGGACTCGGCGGCGCGGCGGCCGCCGGCGTACAGGCAGGCGGTGCGGTTGAGGCGCGCCGACGGCGGCGCGCGCGGCGCGGCGCGGCGCAGCACGAAGACGTGCGTGAGGCCGCGGCGGCAGGCGCGCGCGCGGGCGCGCGCGAGCGGCGCGAAGCGCGCGGCGCGCGGCAGGTGCCAGAAGAGCGCGGCGGGATGATCGCGCGCGTGGTGCGGCGCACGCGGCAGGCGGCGCGCCGGCACGGGCGGCGGCACGAGCGGCAGCCGCGCGTGGCGCGCCAGCAGCAGCGCCTCCAGCAGGAAGTAAATCTGGTTGCCCACGCCGCCGTGCGTGATGGGCACGAGCGCGGCGTGGCGCGGCGGCGCGCGGCAGCCGTGCAGCGCCAGCAGAAGCAGCGAGAAGAGCGCCAGCACGTGCAGCGGCGCGGGCGCGCGCGGCTTGGGCAACGACGGCGGTGGCGGCGGCGGCGGCGGCGGCGGCGGCATAGCGAGCGACGACTGCTGGGCGCGACGGCGGGCATGGCCGCCGCCGACGCTGCCGCCGCCGCCGCCGCGTTAAGAGGCACGAACGTCTGGGCGATGCACAGCGCGGGCGGAGAGGCGCGAGGCCTCGCAGCTGATGGGCAGCGCGCGCGGAGAGGCGCGCGGCCTCGCAGCTGATGCGCAGCGCGTGCGGAGAGGCGCGCGGACCCGTTGGCGATGGGCGGGCGAGGAGGGGCGGCGCAACAGGGCGGAGCCGCCACGCGGCGCCACGTCGGCGGCGTGGCCAGCGTGCGCGCGACGCCACGGCGGGGGCGTGGCCAGCGCGCACACGGGGCCACGACGGCGGCGTGGCCAGCGCGCGCGCGGCGGCACACGAGCACAGCGCGCGCAAGCGTGCGGCAGCACGGCCGCAGCGTGCGCGGCGCTTAATTTGCGCGCGAGCGATGAATTGCGGCGCCTTGAATTGCAGCCGCGGTGGAGTGACGCGCGAGTGGGCGCACACGCAAGGCGCGCGCGCGCGCGCGCCGCGCGAAGGGGGGGGCTACAGCGCGCCGTGCGTGTGCTGACGGCGGCCGCGGCGCGGAGCGAGCAGCACCGTGGGCGCGCGCGCGGCGCCCAAGCCGCCCGACCGCGCGCGGCGCGTCGGCCGTGCGCGGCCGGCGCGCAGAGCAAACAGCACCGAGCGCGCGCGCGCACAGCTGTGGTGGAGCGCGTGCGCGCGGCGCCCGCGCCGCCCTACAGCGCGCGCCGCGTCGGCCGTGGACGGCCGGCGCGCAGAGCAAGCAGCGCCAAGCGCGCGCGCGCGCGCAGCTGTGGTGGAGCGCCGTGCGCGCAGCTGTGGTGGAGCGCGGTGCGCGCGGCGCCCAAGCCGCCCTACAGCGCGCCGCGCCTCCGCCAACGACAGCCGCCGCGCCGCGCCGCGCCGCGCCGCGCCGCGCCGCGCCGCGCCGCGCCGCTTCGCTCACCACCGCGCCGCGCGCGTGCGGCTGGCGGCGGCGCGTACAGTGTCATGCCTTACATGCGTCCGCCGCCGCGCGCAACGCGCGCCGCCGCTCGGCGCCGTCGCGTATCCACCGCTCTGCGCCTCCGCCGCGCGTGCTGCACGTGCGCCCGCTCACGTTTGAATCGCTTACGCGCGCGCGCGCCTCGCTGTACAAAATACCGATCCGTGCACCGCTCACCCGCCGCCGCGACCACCCAGCGCGCGCGCCCCCCGCCCCCCCTCACGCGCACATAAACGCTTGCTGCCCCCATCCGTGGCTCTCACGCGATCACTCCCCCCCACTCACCCTCCCTCTCGACTCGACTCGACTCGACTCTTCTTGCTCGCGAGCCAAAAAACCTGTTTCCTCAACCTCCGGCTGAGAGCATGACCACAGTTCGCATCCTCTTCACACTGGTGCTGCTGTCGCTCGCGCACCGCGCGCTCAGCGCCCCCGTCCGGCAGGCCATCTTTGGCGGTGACGGCGGTGATGGCGGCAACGGTGGCGCGGGCGGCTCGGGCGGCCGCGGCGGCGACGGCTTGCTCATCGCCAGCAACGGCCAGGGCGGCAATGGCGGCGACGGCGGCAACGGCGGCTCGGCCGGCCCGCGCGACCCGCTGGGCGGCTCCGGCGGCGACGGCGGCAACGGGCTCGTCGTCGTGGGCGGCCCGGCCGTGCTGGCCTCCAACTCGGGGCTGGGCGGTGACGGCGGCAACGGCGGCATGGGCGGCGTGTCCTCATCCGGCTTTGGCGGCGAAGGCGGTGACGGCGGTGACGGCGGCAACGGCCTGATTGGCGGCGATGGCGGCGACGGCGGCGTCGGCGGCAATGGCGTGTTGCCTGGCGCCGGCGGTGACGGCGGCGACGGCGGCGACGGCGCCCTCGCGCTGGCGTTGGACACGTCCGGCCCCACCGTGGCGCTCGTGCCGGTGGCTGCTGTGCCTGCAGCTGGCCTGAGTGCGGCCGGCTTCGGCCCGGCGTTCGGGCCGGCCGCGCCCGCGCCTGCCGCCGTGATCATCGCGGGCAACGGCGGCGACGGCGGCGACGGTGGACCGGGTCTGCCTAATGGGCAGCGCGGTCAGGACGGCGCCCCCGGCAGGCGCGAGCGTCCCAGCGAAAGTCTTAGCGTTCTGCAAACTTTTCTGGAGACCGGTAAGGTGTTGGTGTAGGCACCATCTAAAGCGCCGAGTGTGTGTGTGTGTGTGTGCACGGCGTTGGCATGGTGGTCCTGTGGGCACGACGTTGGGCTCGCAGCTACCGTGTGTTGGACGTTGGCACGGTGTTGTGCGCTTACACAGCGACGTGTGATTTCTATGTGACAAGAAGTATATAGCAAGCTAATAAATCTGAGGTCGGTGACGCGTACTTTGTTGCCTTGTTCACGAGGCGCCTGCGGGACGGCAACGTGGTCGGACGGTGGAGGGCGCCGTGGGGGTGAGTGGTGCGGAGGGGGCGCGTGGGGGGGCCTCATAGGGGATAGAAGGCGATCGCTGTGTCTGTGATTGAATTGACAGTGGCGGCACTGACAACGGGCAAGCAGTTGGCGGACGGTGATTGAGAAGGGCGGAGATGTGCGCGCGCTGCGCGCGGCGCGCGGCGCGTTGCGCGGCGTGCGCAGCAAAAGCCCAGCGCCCCGGCGGCACGGCCGCGCGCGACCGCGAAGGTAGTACATTCCAGCGCCGCCGAATACAGCGCGTGGCGGCGGCCGAATACAGCGCGAGGCGGCGCCGCCGCGCTTGTGCGCCACGCTCGCGCCACGCGCGCCAGCTGTGCCACGTGCGCCAGCGCTCGGCGCAGTGCACCGCGCGCGCCAGCTCGCAGCCCCGCGCCCCGCGCACGAAAAAATCGGTTCGCGGCCTCCCTCCCCCCGCGCGTGCGCGCTGCCGCGCGCGCCAGCGCCTCGTCCGCTCGGTCGCGCCTGTCGCCGCGCCGCCGTCTGCGCTCCTTTTCCCGCCAGCGCCTCCTTCACACCGCGCCCCTTTTTCGCTGCGCCCCATCGCCCAACTGCCGCGCGCGGCCGCGCCGTAAGCGACGTTTTAGCAGTTGGGGAATCACGGAATCGGAAGTACGACAACAAAAAATTTTGCCATTTCCGGATTCGCGCTCTCTCGTCGCCGCTCGTAAATTCTGCTCGAGGCTTGCGAAAAGCCTTGCACACGGCCATGCACTGCATGGCACCATCAAATCTGTCACGCTCGCCAGTGCAACAAAACCTACTTGCCCTGTAACAGTACCTTAACAACCGGTCTTTTGCTTACCCGTTTCCGGTCCATCACCAAAAGGTAACAAACAAAAACTCAACGAAAGCTTTCATTTCAATTCTTCGTGTCGCCATTGCTGTACACTGTACAAGTGTATCCCATACACTCCAGGCCATCTTCATTTTACCTACCAAGTTGACACTTGTCTGAACCATTGCTTCAGTGCATGCTTGTCCTTCTCGATGCTGGGGCGGCTGTGCAGCCACAAACGGAAGCTGTGTGGCGACATGCTGATGCAAACCGTCTTCCGCGCAGTGTAGTTGCCAGTATGATGCGTCGGGAAGCTGCCGATCTCCATGCCGCCGTTCGAAATCTGCAACAATCCTTCCATACCTCCCCAGCGGTCCTGCATCTTCCAATTTTAACTCATCGTGTTTTCACCGCAAGTTTTGATCTGTTGCAAACGTGTCCGGACCATCCATCAAAACGATCACTTGCAACAAACCCTCTCTCTGTTCCCGATGCCTAAAGTATCACGCCGATATTCGTAGAGCTGCTGAGATTTTGTTTGAAACCGTTGTTGACGTTGATGATCACATCATGAGTATGTCCCCCCACGGTCACCTGATAACCAGGCAGCACATGCAAGCCCCAATTCGTTATGCCTGTGTGTCGAACAAGCTCTCTCCCGTTCTGCGCCCATCTTCACTTCATCCCATACGCGTCCAACAGCTTATGCACCCCGTGGTTGACTATCTACCCGCTCCGACTCAACGCACCCCTGTACAGGCGCATTCGGTTGACAACAAACACCCAGTCAGTCTATGTATAGCCAGTGACACTCCGTTTGTACCCTACGCTTTTAAGATCACGCATGATAGATAGCGCGGGCGACTTGTACATCTCCGCGCAATCACGGGCTCTCTTCCGCACGGAAAGAAGCCCATGCTCAACGCCACCCAGGGACAGGCACAGACGCCCACCAAACTGCTTCGCGTCATACCCAACAGATTTGTTGAGATCGATAACATCGCCACCGGTGATAAATTTGCGGCGGTAACTTTTCTTTCGCAGCATTGCGTAATGCGCAGAATCTCCAACCTCCCACTAACTACAAATAAACTGTGTCCTGTACCTTAGGCTGGCTTGCGGCACTCTCAAACCTGATACCGTTGTGCCAAAGCAAAGTCCAAAATCATCCCCCGTCTTGATGGAGACTATCCGACTTCCCCCAGCTGTATTTACCGTCGCTCTTTCGGCAGAGACAAGCTATCAGGAAAAAGAACTTGAGCAAGAATTGCTTCGAGTCGTTGATGCTGATGCGTCTGTGGAAACCAGAATGGATCAAGAGACGGGTGAAATGCTCCTGTCCGGTATGGCAGAATCACATCTAGATGTCATAGTGGAACGAATGAGACGCGCCCTGCAGTTCCCGCTTCACGTATCCAAGCCTAGGGTTGCATATCGCGAAGGCATTACAGCTTCTGCGCGCTAGACGGAGGTGTACGATACTGTTATTGGCACCCAGCAACTATACGCGTGCCTTGACATCTCCTTGGAGCCCTTGGAAGACAACCAGTACCAGAATGACACTGTGCTTCACGGCTTTTCTTCCAAAGAGGAGGATGAGGCCGTTCGACAAGGACTGGAGGCCGCGCTAGGGCGAGGCGTTATGGTTGGCAACCCTTTGACAAATGTCCGAGTGCATGTAACAAAAGGTGATAATAATGTGCCGCAAGGTAATCCGGATGCTCTCCGCGCTTGTGCAGGAAAGGCTGTACACAACCTGCTTTCTGATTGTTCTCCAACCTTGTACGAAACCATAATGCTAGTGGAGCTGAATATAGCACAAGAACACGCTAGGGACATTATCTCGGAATTATCACATCCTGTGAGACGGAGAGGCCTCATCGAAGTTGTTTAGCGGATGGTGCAATACGAGAAAACACATCACGGTATACAACTGTGTATTAGCCGCGCAAGCGTTCCTCTTGAAGGCCTTGTGGGTTTGGGCAAGCACAATGCGATCACTCACGAAGGGAAGAAGAGCTATGAACATTGAACTTGCTTCGTACACAGCCGTGGACGACTCAAGCAAATGACGGGTTGTAGAGCAATGGTGCGGAGTGTGAACTAAAGCAATGTTTATTCACAGCGGCACCGACGCTTCATACTCAAAGTTTCGAAAATCATCGGCGTCGAGTTTAGCAAAGTGTGAACGGAGCCGTTTGTCAGCCCATTCTGTTTCCAAAGACTTCTTGTCATGCAAGTTGGGCTCAGAGAAGGTTCCGCCATCGAGGGACAGCCTCCTGTTCAGTTGGGCAATGTTGCTCGTAAATGATTCTACGTGGTCCGACAAATGGTATTTGATGGTACAGTACGTACAGAAATGCAATTGCGAGGCGAAGTGGACTGCTAGCGTATGCAAGCGTG
Source organism: Gracilaria vermiculophylla (assembly GCA_019155205.2). Classification (NCBI taxonomy): domain Eukaryota; phylum Rhodophyta; class Florideophyceae; order Gracilariales; family Gracilariaceae; genus Gracilaria; species Gracilaria vermiculophylla. The sequence goes on from JAHNZQ020000308.1 coordinate 1,332,499, forward strand.
CGAGAAAGGTGAAGACGAAGCGTGGAGTAAGCAATTGCATGACTCTCTCGCCCCCCCCCAAGAGGAATTCCTCTCACTGTGGCAACGAACGATCTCTACGCCTGGGACGCGAGTCCGGCTTTTGTTGCATTTCGGTACATGATGTGAAGCCTGGTTAACGGATGCCGAACGAATAAGAAGCGGTACACGTTGGGATTGCATAAAAGCCTCTCGCGATCGCGTGTGGAAACCTGAGAAAGAGGCCGTAATGTGTACTTTGCAGAGAGATGGTCGCGTAATGTATTGTCCCAAGTACCCCCAACTGAACAGTACACACCGTTTCCTCTGTCGTTGCCGTCCACCAACACCACAAGCTGGTTAACGACGGAAGAAGTCAAGAACTTTCGCTGGAATAGCATTGGCCAGAGGGCAAGTCTTCAGGGTGCCACTGAAGTGAGTATGGGATGAATGGGGGCCGAGCACGGACATGCTCTTTCCGAAGCTATTCCACTTCGTTGGGCAAAATAAGTGGCTCGTTGTCAGGTTGTTCACTGGCTTGTAAGCGACGGATGGCACGAAGCATTTCTTCTATGGGCATGCGTTCGCCATATGCATACGTTCGATGCTGGTGTTCGAGCATGGCGAATGTATAAAAAATGCAGCAAATATTGTGAAGTGGCCGTGTCGCTGTGCTGTGAAAAAGGTTTGTCATGGACAGGCAATTTTTCGTTAGCCTGAGACGTGTGAAAGTAAAGTAATAGTTTATAGTGAAATGAAAGCTTTTGCATTAACGAGTTTCTATGGGCGTTGATGCAGTACGTTCCCCTCAAGGCGGAACGTCCAGACTCGCGCACGGAACCGAAATCGGAAACGCAGCATGTTACCTTGTGAGTAGGCTAGTGCACAACAAAGGATTCATTGATCCCAATTGCTGGATCCCCTAACTCACAAAACGACCCTTAGTGACAGTTCAGCGCGCGTGCTACGCCGCCACGCGGCAAGACGCCCACGCCGCCACGCACGCTTCGTCCCCACGCCCACACACCCGGCCTTACATGCCACACATGCCACGCGCCCAGCGCCCACGACTGTGCCACGCGGCCACGTGCTGTAAAGCACAGTTCGGCGCTGGGCTTCGCGGCCGCGCACGTTACGCACACACACACGCACACACGCACACACGTGCGCACGTGCACACGCGTACACGGGTACAAGGGTACATGGGTACCTGGGTACAAGGGTACACGCGAACACGCCAACCACGTGCGTCACGAGCCCAGCACCCACCGCTGCTCCACGCGACCACGCGCCGTAAATGACAGTGCGGCGCGTGCGCGTGCGGGCGCACAACGTGGCGCGCACCCGCCGCGGCGGCCGCCTCGGCCGCCTCGGCGCGCCGCGCCGCCTATGAAACGCGCGGCGCGCGTTTCATAGCGGCTGCCGATACCTTCGCCAGCGCGCCGCTCACCGCTCGCCAACGCGCGGTGAGCCGCTCGCGGCGGTGCTGCGCGCGCGCGCAGGCGCGTGAGACGCTTCTGCATGCGCCGCCGCGCCCTATAAAAAGCGTGCGCACCCCCCGCCGCATCTCCCACGCCAACGCCTCCGTCACCGCCGCCCGCCCTCGCCGCCACCTCCCGCGCGCGCGCTCCGCCGCGGTGCACCCCCCTGCCCCCGTGCGCGCGCGCACAGTCTGCTGGCGATGGCGACGGGCTCGATGCGCGTGCTGCTGTGTGCGTTGCTGCTGGTGGCGGCTGCAGTGCGCACCGAGGGCGCACCGCGCACCGCTCCTGCGGCTGCCGGAGCCGTGCCGGCCGCGCGCGCCCTCGCGTTAGCTGGCGCGCGCGCGCCACCCGCGCGAGGCGCCGGCCGCGGCGGCGACAAACTGCCGCCGCTGGCCGTGCGAGACGGCCACCACCACGGCGTGCTCCGCGCCAAACGCGGCAGGCATCGCGCCTCGCCGGTGCAGCCGCAGGCAGTGCTGATCGACAAGTCGGGCGACGTGCCGTGGTACAACTACGACTTCCACAAGGACAAGGGCGACCACTTCACCAACGGCTACAACTACCGCCCGGGCTACTACTACCGCGACGGCTCGCAGAACCGCAACGGCCCGCGCCCCGACAACGGCTACCAGTACCGCGACGGCTTTCACTTCAAGAACGGCAACTACTATGCTTACCACTGACGGCGCGCGCGCACGTGCGGCGCGCCGAGGCGGCCGCTGTCCGGCGCGTGGCGCGTGCTGTTTGGCATGGCGTCATGCACCCGCGCTCCTGTACCTTAACCCGTTTAAACGCGTCGCAAGCAGCGCGCGCGCGCGCACGCGGCGCCGCGCGGCCGGCGCGCTCCTTAATGCACATAAAGCACTTGCATGCCTCCACAAGCGCGCAGACGGGCGCGCCGCACGCAGCGCCGCGCCCACGCGCCGCTCGCACGCACATCCGCACGGCGGCGCCGCCGCCGCGGTCGCACCCCGCCGCGGCAGCGGTCGTACCCCGCCGCGGCAGCGGTCGTACCCTCCTGTGCCCGCGCTCGCATCCCACCGTGCCTGCACTCCTACCCCACCGTGCCCGCGCTCGTCCCCCACCGTGCCCGCGCTCGTCCCCCACCTCGCCCGCGCTCGTACCTTGCCGTCGACGCGAGCACACCTCGCCGCAGGCGCGAGCGTGCCTTACCTCGCCGTAGGCGCGAGCGTACCTTATCTCGCCGTAGGCGCGAGCGCATCTCACCGCGCGCCGCCGTGTCTCGCGAGATGCGCGCAGACGACGTGTCGCGCGCATGGCGGCGGCCGCCGCGAGATTCCCGGCGGTCGGCAGGCACATCACTGTGCTTCGGCATCGATTGCCAGCTGCGCCACGTGGGCACGGCGCGCTGAGCTGCGCGCGAGTGCCGCGGGTGGCGCCGTCGCACACGTGTGCCGCAAAGTGCGCGTGATTCGTGGACACGCGCCGAAAGCGACAAAGCGCCTGTCTGCGACAGTGCCGCGCGTGGCATACGTGGCTTAGCTTGCGTAATGCCACGTACGCTACGTGCGGAAGGGTTTGTGACTGCCCCGCGTGAGCTTCAGTGAGAGCGCGTGCCGCGACTGATGGGAAGAACGTGGGGATGCGTCGCGCGGGAGGAGGTGCACACCGAAGAGGGAACGGTTCGTGCTGTTGGGGTGTTCTGCCGATCGCGGTGCCTCTCTCGTCACTTTGAGATGCGGCGCCTTCTCGCTGTGAAGGCGACGGCGTGCTCGCGCCGGCAGGGAGTGGCACAGTTTGCGCGCGCCGCGGCGCGCCAGTGCGCGGCGTGCGGAAAACGGTGCGCGCGGCGCCGCCTGAAAGATAGATACTACATGAATCAGAACGTGGTCGTTCTTGACTTGTGGCAATTGTCCGCGGCACTGTGACAGCGTGGCAACACAAACCATACGCTACAATAATCTCCCAGTGCGCCTTCCATGCGCTATTGGTCATTCCATACACACGCCTTCACAGCGCCGACGTGCAACAGCGCGCCACTGCCGCGCTGCCGTGCGGCTGCCGCCGCAGCTCCACGCGAGCGGCGCCGCTGCCGCACAGCAATGCATCCCCTCTAATCTGCGCCGCCGCCGCCGCCCGCCCGTCCGCCGCGCCGCGCCCCCGCGCCCCCGTGGCGGCGGCGCCGCTCCGCGCGCGCCGGCGCAGATTCAGCGCGCGGCGCCATCGCTCGCGCGGCGCGCTCAAGCAACAAGCGCCGCGCTCGCCGCCAAATTCGGCCTCCCCCTCCCTAACGATGTATCGCCGCGCAAGGCGCAAATTCCGCGCGTCGCGCGCCGCGCGCCGCGCGCCGCGCCATGCCGCCAGCGCGGCGGCGTGCGCCCTTACACCGCCCCGCGCAGTCGCGCGCCCCGCACCTTGCATCTGCACGCTGCGCGTGTATGACCGCTATCGCTGCCGCCTTATAATGCGCCCGGCCGCGTGGGGGTCTAAGCCTGTTCCTCACCGCCACGCTCGCCCGCTCCTCGCCCCGTCTCAGCCGGAGCCGCACGCACACACGCCCGTCTCCACCACCCCCGCCGCCGCCCAACATGCTACGCGCCCACATGCTGCTGGCCGCCGCCACGCTGCTCGTTCTGGCCGCCGCGCCGGCCCACGCGCAGAACCCCAACGCCAACGCCAACGCCAACGCCAACGCCAACGCCAACGCCAACGGCCGTGGCCCCCGCCCGCGCGAGCGCCCGCTGCCCATCACCGCCGCTGCCGCCGCCGTCTTCGGCCCGGATCTCACGCGCCAAAACGGCGAACGCATCGACGGCGAGTTCATCGTGCAGATGGACGGCGCCTGCGAGCGCGCCTGCATCGGCCAGTTCCAGAGGGCCCTTAACCAGGACGCCGCCACGCGCGGCTGCACGTCGGCCGGCCGTGCCATCGCCATCGGCCGCCTGCGCTTCCTCAGCATCAAGTGCCCCAAGGGGCGCAACCTGCGCCGCGACAAGGTCGACGTCGCCGTGCGCAGCCTGTCGCGCACCGCCGACGTGCCGCAGATCACCCTCGTCGAGGAGGACTTCGTCGTCACCATTGCGTCCGTCCCCACGAGCATCTGGGGCGTGGACGAGACCGACGGCGGCGTCACGCAGCAGGGCCCCAGCTACGTCCGCGACGGCCTGCGCACCTGCAGCGCCACCAGCAACAACGGCCAGGGCGTCGACATCTGGGTGCTCGACACCGGCTGCGCCCCAACGTTCGGCGGCCTGTGCACCGGCTACTACGGCGGCTCCAACCTGTGTCTCGACGTCAACGGCCACGGCGGCCACGTAGCGGGCACCGCCACCGATGCCATGTACGGCGTCGCGCCCAGTGCGCGCCGCAATTGCGTCAAGGTGCTCAACGACAACGGCTCCGGGTCGTATCTCATTGCCATTTCCGCCATCGAGTACGTCGTCGACAACAAGGGGCCCACGGGCAACATCATCAACTTTTCGCTCTCTGGTCCCTTCTACGCCCCGCTCAACAACGCCGTCCAATCCGCCGCTGCCCTAGGCGTGTACTTCACCCTCGCCGCGGGCAATACTATGCAGACCGTGTGCCAATTGTCGCCAGGTTCGGCCACGGGCGACAAGGTGTACACTGTACAGGCGCACGACATCACCATGAACGCCGCCTGGTTCACCAATTACGCAACTGCCTTCCAGGACTGCACGGACATCTCTGCGCCAGGCGTTAACATCTTATCCTTCTTGAATCGGCCCCCAGGCTCCTTCGCTGCCTCGGGTACGTCCATGGCCGCCCCCCACGTTGCTGGAGCGATTGCAATATTGATCTCGGACGGCCAAACACCGACGCTTCCCATGCTCACCGCCAATGGCATTAGCGTGCCCCATAGTATTGGCTTGAGCAAGCCCTCTGTAGGCCTGGCTTGTTCATGAACTCCCTTGCTGCGGTCCAAACAAAATTAGTCGTGCTTCTCGTTTAGCTTTAAACATGCGCATGTAGAATGATGTAGTATGCACGTAGAGAGAAGCTGCGTACTGGTCGGTCTCGAGAAGCGAGCATGGTTCCCGGCAGAGGTGAGCCATCCAGAGAACACTAACATCAGCCCTCCCCCCTCCATACGTAAAACATACTTTACTGTTGTACCTTTTTCCCTGCCAGTCCGAGAAGTCTGTTGCTGCGCGCTGTGCGAGCCCGTGCGGCCGCACAGAGCGAATGCGTTGGTAATTTTGTTTCCAAGTAGGGAATTCAAGACGCCTCGATATGGTTGGTTTGAATCTTGTCTCCACCCCCCGGCGATGCCTGCCGGGAAGTATCAAGTGGCTGAAGCAAAAGTCCAAGAGAAGACCTTCGTTGGCCAACATCCAACTGTATGAAGCTGCGCATTTTTATGTTTCTGCGTTTTTAATGACTATTCAGATTTTATCCAGAACTTTCAAATCGGTGTGATTTTTTACTGTATATCGGGGGCAAAATTTATTTCTCTCTGTTGGTGATTCCTGAAAAAATACCTTGTGGAACTGGCATGTGTTTTTGGTTTGTAAGTGTATCTGTTTCTTTCTGTGGCAGCAGCAGTAAACGACGGATCATGTGCGGCCTTTCAGTGCGTTTCAAAAACATACAGTCTGTTTCAAAAGCATATCCCGTTGGAGTCCAAGTAAAAAATAATGTGATTTTGGCACTGCACGGCTACTAAATCGAGTTTCAAAATAAATTGAAGTCCACAAACCGTTTCAAAAACATAACTCCTTAATAATCTTAACGTTTCTTTTGGCAACTCGATAACTAATTTTTCCACCTTCATGCTGAATAACGCTAATAAAATACTTAGCCATTGAATTGATGTAGCCCTTAATTGTCTAAATTGAAATATAATCCGAGCAATTTCTAATACAGTTTTCCAAATCAAAAACTGTGCTACCATGGCCATGAACCATTCTTGATAATGAACACCATACATTTTCAATGGGGTTAAAGTCCGGTGAGTGCGCTGGCCATTCTACGTATGACCTGACTGTATGTTTATAATAGCCAGTCTGACATCAATTTAGATTTGTGTACGGGTGCATTATTTTGTTGAAAAACAAAATTTTCTCCGTGTACACAATACCATAAGGTAGGGGTTCAATAAAGGCAGTGTTTGGTTTTTTATATTTTGATATACCAGCTCATACCAATACAAAACCGCCTTCAAAATGTCTCGGATAAGATTTTGAGCGTTTCTTTCTTATATCATGCCAATACTATTTAAAATAATCTGGATCATCCAAGTTGACCTTTTTTTTAATCAGGAAATATGACTGTGTCCCATTGATCTTTCCAGTGCGCCATCTTTGCTCACCAACAAATCCTTTTTTGCTTATGATAGTCTTCTAGAAGGAGTGTTTTTCTCATCCTTTATTACTTGGACAAATTCTTCTTATTAATTTCCCTCCATATTCTTGTCTTGGATACATTGAGGTTTAAGGTTTTTGCAAATTTCTTGCACAAAAATTTTCCTCGACACAGTTGCCAATCAATATAGCGCTTATCTGCAGAACTGAGAACTTGTGGGCGCCTTGTAGAATTTTTATTCCATAACTTGCTGAGTTTTTAAGAAAATGGAGAATTGTGACAGGATGACGCTTCCAATGTCGGCCACTTTCGGCATACGATTATCTGTTAGTTCTCAGTTGTACAGTTTCAAGCTGTTAGGAGCGTGAGCGAGGTGATCCGCAAGCCATACTGATGTAGGTTGATAATGAATTGTTATGATTATGAAAAGGTTTTCACTTATATATTCTGCAAAAAGCGCTCTACAGTACTACTTTGGTGCGTTTTTTAGACGTGATATGTTTTTTCAAACGCACTGTACTACCTCTAAAAAGTGCGCCACAACTGTACTGTATGCTAGATTTTGCACATAGTCTGTACAGAATCGTCTAAAAAGGATATGTACGTCGTCTTCTTTCTAGTAAACATGGCTCGAGGTGCTCCACTTTGAAAGCCAGAACAGCTTCAAATCATAAATATGAACGCCAAAAAACACTCCAACAGTGTGGTACTGTCAGATCTCTTTTCTAGGTAGAAGAGCACAACGTCCTCTAGGAGTTTTTGTTCACTCCAAAAGTGCGAGTTCCTGAAGGTAGTCTCCGGTATTTGCTGTCGCGAGCCGGGGGAATTCTGGAAGCGGATCCGCAAACACCAAGCGGAGAGGCAGGTTTACTGGGCGGACAATGCTCCTACAGGCGCTGCTATGAGGCGACATGGGTATCGGTGGCTTAGAAACCTGAGGATGAGTGACGAGAGTCTCCAACCGGAAAAATAGATGAAGACTCAAGAGTTCTTGGTTTATTTCCCCAGAGGTGGAGCTCGACAGGCAGATTAAGTATCAAGTCGGGAGCCCGCCTCGAGAGGTCTCACTACTGTAGTAACTACCCGCACAAATTAACTAAAATAAATATCAATTTTAGCTTCTCTTTACGATGCTGTAGCGCACGCGGGCTGAATTAAGAACCACGTGGTTCAATTAATATAATACCAGCCCTCCTAAAACATATCACGCCATAAAGCCACACCACCATATTTCCTTAGGAGCTACTGTACCACATACCCCCTTTCCTAAATTGCCCCACGTCCTCGAGGTGCATCTTACAAGAGTTCGATTTCTGGGTGGCTTCTGTCGGTATGGATGCAAGCGCGGCCTCCGGCGATGTGACACATTCTCTCCTTTAGGCGTTCCTTCGTACTTCCATACTCCTGCGCGGCGTACCACCGCGGGCTCGTGTTTTATCCCTTGCGGTGTTTGCAGGCACTGGCCCTTCTTGACCCGGCCACGTCCTCTCCTTCTTGCGTAACCATCGATGCTGCCGCTCCAGTCGGCGGCGTGAGCTTCCGTGCACTCGAGCGTGTCGTGCGCGGTGCGGTGTTCGAACCCCGTTGCGGGAGCGTGGGTTAGTCCGGAATGGTCGCTGACTCCCTCAAGGCACTCGACGCTCCGATTTCTTCGTGGAATCCGCTTTGGGGAACACAAGTTTTATCGCGCCCGCTCGTTCATTCTCCGGGAAGGTGCATCATCTCATACTCTTCTCGTTTGCGCCCCAATCGGCCTCCACTAGATATGAATTTGCGCCCCGCCATGGTGCTCTATTCTCGCCTGCCTCCGGTCGTCCGTCCTCTCTGCAAATTCCACGATGGCACCTCGACGGGGATGCCTCCTCGGTCGGTCGTATAACCGCGGGCCGCTTCCCAAGTGGCGTCAGATCACTCTCCTCAGGTGCTACGACGCGTTTGGTCGCCATCCATCTAGCTACATACACCTTCTGCATATCTTCTCCAACTCCGGCGCCTACGTTTCCATCCAATCCTGAGATGTATCACACCCCGACCGGTGCACCATTCCACCCAGAGGATCAATTCAACCATCGCACCACGCCGGTTTTCGTTCCATTCCACACAGGTGCGTCAGTCTCCCGTGAACCGTGGAGGACTACATCTACCATTTTCGGACCGTACCTCCAGGCGATGCGATTCCGCGCCGTACCGGAGATTGTTTGGAACGACCAGGAGCGGAACCGGGTGGATGCCTACCGCGCTCACTAGCTCCACACTCCGGTGGACGGTGACAACGCTCCAACCACGGTGGGACATTGCGATACTCCTTCCCTCAGGTGCACCAAAGGGCAGGAGGTCCAGGCGCAACTTCAAGTACTCCATTATAAGGAGAGCTCGCACAGAAGAGCGGGGCCACCCGGAAGCATCGCCGATGGACGCTCAGCTCTCGCGGTGTTGCCCTTCGACACTCCATACAATCGCCTCTACTGGCTCAAACGAAATCGATGGGTGACGCACCTCGCGGATGAGACCCGAGTACTTACCGCCTCCGGATACTTCTATGGTTGGCATAAGACAGAATTCCATGACATGCCTTCCGGGCAGCGTCCGAAGTACTACCTCAAGGTGAACGACTCTTGGAGGGACCACTGTGTATCCTCGCACCTCTGCGTGGTGACACCCATTACCTTTGCTTATCACACCTCCGAGGTTCTAGATCTCCATGACTCCCTAGTGTCTATCTGGCCAGTGACCTCATATGAGGTCAATTTTAATTACTTTGTAATTAGGTGAAAACATGAATACTTTTCCCAATTTTTTTTTTGTTTTGATATCCTTATCATGTTGTCGATGCCGGCAGCGCTGAACCGTTTCCACAACAACAAAGAATGAATTAAGACTGTTACATCAATTAGAGCCGTCAAAAACATTCGTAAACTATGGGATCGTCCACAGATCCTCGCAGAACTGCTGGAACAACTGTCAACAGCCGCGCTCGCCTGGTAACCAGTGACGCTGAATGTAAACGCTACTATGGAGCTTTGTGGAATTCCACAACGTTCAGAGGAATAGTTCCAAACGTTGATGTTCGCAGGATCATCAATCGAAATCTGACATTCTTGACGGTAAAATTTAGTTTACCCAATCGTGAGAAAGAAATTACTCTGCCTTTATCCAGTGTCAAACTCGGTACCGGTGTTGACAAGACCCCGAACGCTGCAGAAGAACAAAATCAGTCGATTGACGAGAGTATCATTGAAACTGCTGAAGAAGAAGCGATCTGCTGCTGAAGAGAAAGCGATTAATGCACCACCGAATATGCAAATTTTGCAAGAGCAGCCAGATGATCAAAATCTGCATACAATCTGCCAATCAACTATTTCCCATGGTTGAAAATGGGAAACCTGTACGACGTTGAGTCCTCTGAATGGTTGTATGCAAATGCATCAGTGGAAAGTTATTGGTCCAGCAGGATATCTTATCGCACCGCGTCACGTTCCTTCAGTAATGACTGCATTGGATTTCTTTGTCTGGATGTTTCCCATGCCTCATTTGGAATTTATCGTGAGCAGAAACAATTATCCGACTAGAAAGCAAAGGGGCTCGGAGGACATCAGGAGGGCGGTGCTTAAAATTTTTGGAGTTCTTATTTTAATGACTCGTATTGAGTTGTCGAACAGACGTGGTCTTTGGCGTAGTGAGCATTTTTCTAAGTTCATTCCACAACCAAAAATTGAGCTTGGTATGTCACGCAAATGATTTGAATCGCTTAGAAGTTGCATATGTTTACGTGGAAATGGTGTGACTGAAGAGCAAGGACTCGTGAGATGGTCGTTTATTGCCGATTGTGTGAAAGCGATCAACAATCATCGCCGTTCTTTTGTCACGCCATCACATGCTTTATGTGTTGACGAAGGAATGTCACGGTGGTACGGAATAGGAGGTCATTGGATTGATGTGAGGCTTCCACATTATACCGCGTTGGATAGAAAGCCCGAAAATGGTCTTGAAATGAAAGCTGTCTGTTGCGGACGAAGTGGTATAATGCTGAATAGTGAACTCAATATGGGTGCTAATAATCTGGAACAGGATTCTGATTCCGATAAGCCTCATGGAACGGCTATTCTACTCCGTTTACTACAACCTTGGTTTGGATCAGATCGTTTGGTATGCGCTGATTCTTATTTTGCATCCGTCAATACCGCTAAAGTACCAATGGAAAAAGGGTTGAGATTTACTGGAGTAATCAAAAATGCATCTCGGGAGTTTCCTATGCAACACTTATCTGAAATCACTTTAAGGAACAAAAGGCGACTTTATATCTATGATTTCAAAAGGATGCGTCCCTAATAGTGACATGATGGCCATGATCTGAATGGATCGAGATAGAAAGTACTTTATTTCAACCTCGGGCACAGCTTATCCTGGTACTCCTATTGTTAGGGAGAGATGGAGACGATAAGGAACGATTTCTAAGAAAATGGAATTTGAGGTTGCAATTTCTGAGATTTGTGAAGACTACTACAAAACATGCTCGATGATCAATCGCCATAATGGATGCCGACAAGATGATTTAAATCTGGAAAAGAAAATAGAAGTGAAAGAGTGGTCATTTCGAGTCAATTGCTCTCTTTTAGCAATTTGCACTGTGGATGCATTGAAACTGTATAAGGCAGAAAATGGAAACAGAAGCGTTAAAAGTCCCCATCACTTTTATTGTGAGTTGGCCGATGAAGTAATAGACAATACTTGGGACACGACTCGTTTAATGAAAAGAAATGAACCGGAAAATAAAAATAATACTGAACAACCAATGTTTGCTGGCACTGGCTTGCATTTAATGCAAACCAACAGAAGAAGGAAAAAAAAATGGAATGATTACAAAAGATTTATACCAAGGACGATGCAATTATTGCAGAGGTAATACGAAATCGAAGTTTTTTTGTTCTGGATGTCATTTAAGAAAAGAAAAAGAAGTGTTTTTATGTCACAATGGTACAAACAGAGATTGTTTTATAAAACAAATTGAGGAGTGTCACGGCATAGAAAAGCATAGTATCTAAAATAAATGTCAACAACGTTGACAACATTCGATTTTTTAAGTAAAATTCAACATTTCAATGCAATTATTGAGCAAAAATGTTCTTTTACCTTAAACCCCCTACTAATTCGATCCGCGTTGTTTACACTTGCTAGATTATTTAAACTGTATTACGAAACTGCCCCTTTAACAGATGTTATCTTATTCTGTCTGCTGTTCAAGTGGGTGTTGAAAACGTTCTGAGAGTGTAAATATTTTTAGAATTAGTCGAGCTTCCGAAGGAGTTTTTGAGTTTTTAGAAACTCAGCGAGGTTCCAACTCAGGATTAGTTGCTCGCATGTAGTCTGATGACCACTGAGCTGCTGATATAGCTCAGGGCGTGTTCTACAACTATTTATTGTTCATAGGCAATCCTGGGTAACAGGTTTTTAATTTTAAAATTTCCAAAATATTTGCCTACGGGTCAAATTTCAATTCTTAATTTTTAATTTTGCGTGATAGTGCGCTGACCTCATATGAGGTCAATTTGACCTCATATGTGGTCAGCGCACCGGTCGGATAGACACTAAGGCGTTTCGTCATGTTGATCGCCTCGACGGAGTTCGCGATCGACACCCAGATGGCGTATCTCCAAGCAACGGACGAAGGCGTCACCTCCTATACTCGATGCCGCGACGGTCGCCTCTACTGGGATTTTTCGTATCAGCCGACCGCCGGACGTCTGCTCCCCTTGTCGGCGTCGATTATCCGGGTCCTGCGCTCCTTTGACATTCAGAACCTGATCAAGGCCACCGTGTGGAGCGAATCCAAAGCGGAGACCCTGCTGGATTACAACCTGCAGGTGGCGTGGAACGTTACGCCGGGCTTCGTTTGGTACGACTACGGCGAAGATACGTTCCAACCCATCGTGAGGAGTCCCAATGGAGACGATGACCGGCGAGCCTACCCTGCCTTTCCCCGTCTGGCGCCTTCTCGGGTTCCTCAGGTGCCACTGCTCCGAGTACCCGACTATGACCCCTTGATTGAGAGCCTGGCAATTCATACGCCCCGTCGGTTACCGGCTCCGTCCCAGGTTACGGGTGCACCTCCTGAGGTTATAACGCCGTGGCCCGGGGCAATGCCGGATGCTCCCGCAGTGGTAGCCGCCGTGTATCTTATAGAAGAGGTCGAGATTCCTTCCGTCCCGGTAACCTCGGTCCCGGTGGTGCAACCATGACTGCGGAGCGTCCCCGCGTCTGTTCTTCAGCATCGCCTGCGGAGCATTCCAGTTCCCGCACCGCCGTCACCTCCGGGGTCACTGACTCCGTCCTTGGCTCTGCCGACCTCCACGGCGGAGCCTGCAGAGTCCCGTCGGGAATTACCTGTCCCAGCTGGTCCGCTGTCAGTGGCTCCTTCCGTGATGGTTGTTTCTCCGTCAACGGAGGTGGCCGCTTTGGGTGCCCTGTCGGGCGGATTATCCTCTAGGGCTCTGGGTACTGCCTTCTAGGAGTTGGTGCAGGCGTGCCTGTGACGGGCCGTCCTGCCCTGTCTTTTCCTGTAGAGGCTTTTTGCAACGCGCGTGCCTGGGTCTTAGAACTCCACAAGGCGCGGGCGGACCGAACCTCGATGGCAGCCATCAAGGAAAGCCTGTCGGAGTTATTCGAGAGCCAAGCGCTCACGGCAAAAGCTCGCCTCGAAGCGGAGTAGACGACGAGAATTGGTGCCCTGTAGGTGAAAGAGCCCTGGCGATTGGAATTAGTTCCCGGGAGCTGCGGAATAAAAGATCCTTAAGATGGGGCAGAAGCTCCATAAACGGTAGTTGTTATACGAATGGGCCGTGCCCACGCGCTCAGCGACACAAAGTGACGTTGCGGGAGCGTGCGAAAAGCAAGGAACGGCATGCTGGAGGCGAAAAAGAGAACTCTGGGTGTAGCATAGACAGTGGATACGAAAAACAACTCCGGTTGGGGGCCCCTTCCCCCTTTCCTAAACGGAAGCGCCCATGTGGAGAGGCATTTATGCACCAGATTGGCGCATTGTCTTCTAATGAATTTCTCCGTGATGTGTTCCGGAGGTTCTTCCGTGTCGTTTTTTGAGGTGTACACATACCAGCAGACGCGTTACAGCAGTTTGGCCTGGGTTTGTCGGTGGGAGACGATGTGGTCCACCGCGAAGAGTATATCAACTTCAGGGGTAATGATGGCGCCTGGAGCCTCCAGCAATGGTTCACCGATAGAGGTGATGAGATTCCTAGTATGCAGCGGTTTTGTCACTCTTGAGGTGTTTGGATGAGGAAGTTCCGCGCGTGGTCCCTGAGGTGAGGTTGCGGGCATTCCTGTAAGGCTGGGCGTCGGGGCTTTCGTCACTCTATCACGGAAGACCACATCTCGGAGCCCGTTTACCTCAATGGCTACAGTGTCTTTATAAATGGCCGGGACTTTGTGAGGCCCTGCGGTGGTCAGCGCTAACTTGTGCGTGACATTCGGCGTTTCGTAAGATATCTCCCCATTTATGTCGAGGAAAATCCCGTCGCCTTCCTACAGTTGAAGGCCTTTTTTCACCTTCCAGTCAAAGTCCTGATTCTATCTCCTCTGCGAGGCGTCGAGTCTCTCCTTTGCGAGAGAGAGTGCGTCCTTATACCGCCTTGAGATGGATCATTTTGCTGGCGTTGCTGTTGGTACCTGTGGCCCATCCGCCTGGTGCGCCGTGGCGCGTGCCACCTTGATGGCACCAGGCGGAATGCACGAGAGCACCAGACTGAAAGGAGTGGTCCCCGTAGAGCGGTGCTCCTGCAGGTTGTATGCATTCGTGAGCGGGCCCATATATGCGTCCCAATCCTTCTGGTGGTCCGCGACATAGTGCTTCAGCCTTGAGGCGATGGTTTTGTTGAACCTCTCCGCTTGTCTGTTGGTCTGGGGGTGATAGGCAGTTGTGAACAACTCTTTCATCCCCAGCATCCCGTAGATGGCCCTGAATAGCTTCGCCGCAAACTGAGGGCCATTATCCGTGGGGAGGTACAACGGTATCTCATATGGGTAAGTCCAGTGCTCCAGAGAGGCGTCGGTAATCACTGCTGCAGTGGTGCTCCGGAGGGGGATGGCGCGCGTGATCTTAGAGAAAGGATCAGTGATCACGAGGATAAATCGGTACCTTCGCTCCGTCTTGGGGGGAGGGCCCAAGATTTCTATGGCCAAGAACTCCAAAGGTCCTGAAGGCGGCACCAGAGTGAGCGGCGTCCAGTGTTTCCGTATATTTCTCTTAGCTATGAGGACGAATGGCAACCCGCTACCGTTTTGAAGCCGTCATTAGCCATGCTAGGCCAATAGAACTCCCTCCGCATTGTGAAATACATATGCGATCCACCGAGGTGCCCGGTGGGGCGAGGGTAGTGCGAGAGATGTAGCAACCTTGACCGTAGTGCCGTAGGGACCACCTTTTGGAGAGCTTTATCCATGGCAGCGCGACGCACAAGTATACCGTCCCGGTCAACGTCGAAGGACGATGTTAAAATTCCCAGAGTGGCAAGGCACTCCTTGCAGTACGCATCCGTACTCTACTCCTTCAGGAACTCCGCTATGGTGATGGGCAGAAATTCTTTCTCCTCCTCAACAAGGGCTATCACCTCAGGAACCCCATTGTACTTTCCTCCGGGTTCACAACATTCCAAGCATCCTCCATCGGATTTTTTTTTCCGTCGGCGTCCTTGATGACCCAAGACGGGATGGTGTCCTCCAAAGGTATTTTGATTTCGCCCACAGTGGAGATTCGCGAGAGTGCGTCCGCTGCCTGGTGCGTTATGCGAGGACGGTGGACGATGTCAAACTCGAACTCCAGGAGGCGTAGCCTCCACCTTTCCAAGCGGCCGGAAGCATCCGTCAAAGACAGTATCCAGTTTAGTGGTGCGTGATCCGTCCTAAAGTTGAAACGCGCGCCTTTCAGGTATGGGCGTAAAAGCAACACCGCCCAGAACATGCCGAGAAATTTGTGCTCCGAAGTGGAATAATTCCGTTCCGTAGGTGTGAGGCTGCGACGGTAGTATCCGATAGGTTGAAGTCCACCTTTAGGATGCTTCTGTAGAAGGGCATATTCGACCTGGTATTAACAGGCGTCAGCGTCTAGCACCATTTAGCCGTGCCGCTTTGGAAGTACCAAGATCGGTGGCTCTATCAGTCTCCTCTCCAAGGTGTTAAAGGCTTCAAACTTTTCGTCCGTCAAGATAGCCAATTTCGTTTGCTTTTATTTCTCCAAGAGGCGGTTTAACGGCGCCGCGATACGGGAGAAGTTCGGGACAAACCTCTGAAAAACAAAACAGAACCCCAGGAAGGAGCGGAGCTGCGTTTGGTTTGTGGGAGGGTGACCTTTCTTGATGGCGTCCTGAGTTTTTTTGGAAAACTGTAGGCGGCTCGGGAGCGCAACGTACCTCACGTCATCCACCGAAAACTTGACTAAAAAATATTTCTCCAGTTTCAAGGTGAGTCCAGCATCCTTAAAGAGTTGGAGCACGTGCTCCACATGCATAAAGTGCTCCCCCACGCTTCTCGATTATATAATGTCATCTTCAATACATGCCAGGGCGTACTGCCACTTTACCTTGGACAGCATTATGTCCACCACTCGTTGGAACGTAGCGGGTGCGTTCTTCATTCCAAATGGAATTCTTAGGAATCCGAAAATTCCACAGTGCGAGTTGAACGTTGTCTTGTTCTTATCGGAGTCGTCCATCTCAATCTGCCAGTAGCTACTGTTGGCATCCAGCGTCGAGAAAACGGACGCATCAGATAAAGAGTCGATACATTCATCTATGCGGGGTATCGGGTACAAATGGCGTACCGTCACCTCGTTGAGGCGTCTATAGACAATACAGAATCTCAAGGGGCCATCTTTCTTCTTCACAAACACCACCGGGGAGGCCCGTTTGGAATTAGAAAACTCGATAACGCCCTTCTCCAGCATCCGGTGGACCTCATCACGTTCGAAATCGCGCACATGGGGTCCGGCTCTCCTCGGGAGTTGATGTACCGGTTTCGCAATAGGTGGGAGCTGGATCCTGTGCTTGGCTAGGCGAACCTGACCCAGGCAATAAGACCACATGTCCTGAAAGGCGGGTAGAATTTCCACTATCCTATGGCGATACTCTTTGAAATCTTCGCCAATCTAGAGCTTCTCCTGCCAGGGGGCAGGATTCTCTTCCTTTGGAGCCGTTTTAGTCACTTCAGCCTCCATGGTGGCGATTGCATCGCGTTTCACAAGGTCTTACACACGAGGAAGATGTGCCAGTCCTGCAGGGAGCGGGTAGTGCCAATCCGACGACAGTTCTTTTCTAGAGCCGTAACGGTGACTCCTTCAGGTTGGCGAGCACGACCCTGAAGGGAATGTTCGGTACTACTTCCATAACACCGTTCACTATCATGGAGTGTTGCTTCGTCGTCAGGCGTAAGTTCGCCTGTAGGAAAGAAAGACCAGATGTAGAGGGCTGCACTCATTCGTCGGCCTGATTCCTCGCGGGTATTTCGATGCTCTTCACCACCCGGACCTTATTTGACTGCGTCTGTTTTGGAAGATTACCCACGTGACGCGCGTTGGCGTCCGGTTCTGGAGATGCGGACACGATACTTACAGGGGCCGCGTCGTGAAACGTCCCCTTCCGCAGGCGTGGGTAGATTGCACGTGCAAACCGATCCACAAAGAAAGTGCCCAGTGTGCAATGTGCAGCCAAGTTGGTTGCCACGAGGAACCATACCGTCATTTGTGAGGAGCCCAGCCGGAGATACAGGGGTATCGCTCCGAGGGTGCTTAATGCTGAACGCGACCCATCACGCACCGTGTGGAGCTTGCCAGTCCTCAAGGAGCCGAGAGCAGACCATGGGAGCACGCCGGTGTGGATCAGATTGGGGCCAGCTCCGGTATCTAGAATAACGCGCACCGTGATGAAAGCGAGCCGGGAACATCCGATAGAGGCGAACACTTTGTAGTTCTCACCGCGGAGCATGCAAACAGAGTCCTCAAGGGCGTCGAATGCGTCCCACGGGATTGGGAGGCCCGTCGGATATGCATCGACGGAGCAGACGGGTTCTCCCCCTTTCTTAAAGGCGACCTCCCTGGAGCTGAGGCTCGATGGTAAGGAACCACGCGGGACCTCTACGCGTGGCCCTTAGGGCTTTCATGGTTGAAGGGGGGCTAAACTCCAGTAGGGGACGGCTGCTGCTGTTGCGCAACGAGATGCAACGTGTTCCTCTGAGGTGCAACCTGTTTGGATACCGGGATCTGCGCTGTTGGTACAAGTGACAGTGGAACAGGCCGCCATCCCAGTGGAGCGCGGTAAATGCAGTTTCCTTGAGGGGAACGGATGTTGCGATACGCAGTTTAATAACGTCTGCTCTCCGTTTGTGTGTCCTTCAGGTCCTGGACGTTTTTCTCCCGTTCCTGCAGGATGGCGGCTCTCATTGCTGGGGTGAAAGTACTACAGTGTACTGGCTCTCGAGACAAGCGAATCCTGCAAGGCAGTGGGTAGCCTCGAGGGTACGCGAATCGGACATTCCTGAGAGATCCTACCGAGGCGTACGAAGTAGGAGACAAGGGTGTCCTCGTCCTAGACAGTGCTCCCTAAAAAGAGGCGTATATGAGAGCAAGCGCCTCTTGCTCTCTTACGAGCGTGAGCTCGTCGATCTCCTCTGAGGTGCTGGAGTTCAACGTCAGGACGGATACCCGACGGTTCCCTGAGGCCGCCGGTTTGTCCGGAAGTGGAGCGTGGCTGCGACGAATGGCATGATGGGTATCCTCATAAGATTCCGCGACACGTGTGAGCTATGTACAAATGGTCTTCGTGTGTATTCTCAGGTGATTACGCACCCTGGCGTGGATCGAAGAAAGGAGTCTCTCGACAAACAAGGACTTCAACCGCCGTTCGGAGTACACGTTCCCACACCGTAGGGCTTTCGTCTACAGTCTCTGTGAGAGCTCCGTCTCGGTCATTACCGTGTTTTGCCTATAGGATGTGGCTCCAGCGTCCATATCGGCTATCACCTCGTCCGTGGCGTACCTATTGAGGAGAAAAATCACTACCTCCGGGTACGTCGCCAAGATCTCTGTTTCAGGGCCATCCCCAATCGTTCTCTAGCCCGTGAGGCCCGGCTGCACCAACGAGTGCGCTTGGCCTGTCAGGTAGAACTGAAAGCAACATACGGTGTCACCTTCATGGACACCATTGGTGTCACACGCTAAACGGAAGCGTGTGTGAACATTCAACAACGAGATGGGGTCTTCGCCTGAGAAGGAGTGCTTCTTTATTTGAATATCAATGCGGCGCTGGATGTTCATAAGTTGTTTAGCGACCGACGAGTCGTAAAGACTAGAGCGATCATTTAACCTGTAGGTATCATAATCCACCACTTTGGCGAAGATATCGTTAAGCGGGACGACCTTTCTGACTCTTCTGCATATCTCCTTGGGAGGTATACTGTCTTCCGAGCTGGAGCTGTTTATGGATTCGGAGTCTAAGGTTCTCTCCGGATCGGTGTCTCACTTTCTTCTTTATATTCTGCTTTTCTTTTGGCGTCTTTTTTTTCGGTGTTTTGGGTGACTGACGATACCACCGTTATCGCGATCCCCCCGAGGAGTATACTTTCCTTCTCTCCTTGGGTGACTTTCTTCGCGACCGGTATCCTGTCCTCCTCCGCGAGGCGTCAGGTCCAGACGTTGCATAGCAATTTTCCTGAGGTGGTCTCGTTTCCTTACGGCAGTATCCTTTCCTCCTCTGGCGTAGAGAGTGGCAGTATGCTGTCCTTCTCTGCCCCGGGTCAGCTTAGGTTTTGATAGAGGGAACCTCTCCTGTACTGAATAATATCTTTAACACGCCGCTTCAGGGAGCAGTTGCACGGTTTGAAAACGAGCCTCCGCACGGATAACATCTGAGATCAACTCTAGGAATGGATCGGAATCCAGCAAAGCATCCACATCACGGTGAGCGCTCTCCGTTGCGATTTCCTCCACAGGGCCGTGGCGGCGCGCTCCGAAGTGTGCTTCAAAACCTGCAGGTATTCTTTCGATCAGCACCTGCGCTAGCCAACCCGTAATGCGCAGGGCGGGCGATTCCGGGAGGGAGTCAGCCTCCGGGTGCTTCCGTCCCCGCAGCTTTTGAGGTGGTGGCTGCGATGCCGTGTGCGGTTCTTCAATTTCCACACCGGCGTTCTCCAGAGGTGTCGCGGGGGATTCCGCTTGCTTCCGATCATGCATTCTCTTAAGGCGATTCCTGAAACGCTCCACAGAGGAGCCAGGTTTCCTGAGGAGGCTTTCAGGGTCCTCCAGTCTGGCGGCCATCTCCTGCGGAGCGCTTCGCGTGCTGCGCTCACCGACGGAGCCGGTTGCTTGAGGATCCTGTAGGGGGGTTTTCATTGGGGGTTCTGAGGGGTCCATAAAGTAGTAGGTCGAGGGTGATTTTCTTCCACCTCCGAATCACCTTAAGGAAGAATTCTACTGTTGCGTTCCGATCGTTGCAAACTGGAAAAACTATTCTGCTGTGACTTTTTGCGAACCTTTTCGGAAACTGACCTTCTAAGTCGCGAGATCTGTTGTGTTACTGTCAGTTCTCCTTTCGTGGTAGTAGATCACAACTGTTAGGAGTTTTTGTTCACTCCAAAGGTGCGAGTTCCTGTATGTGTTATCTTATATTCGCTGTCGCAAGCCAGGGGAATTCTTAAAAGAGATCCGCAAACACCAAGCGGAGGGGGAGGTTCACTGGGCGGACAATGCTTCTACAGGCGCTTCTAGGAGGCAAACTGGAGATCGGTGGCTGAGAAACCTGAGGATGATCGGCGATTGTCTAGAACCAGAAAAGTAGATGAAGACTCAAGGGTGCTTGGTTTACTTCCCCAGAGGTGGAGCTCGACAGGCAGATTAAGTATCAAGCCGGGAGCTCTCCTCGGTAGGTCTCACTATTGTAGTGACTAACGGCACAGATTAACCAGAATAAATATCAATTCTAGCGTCCCTTAAGGATGCTGTAGCGCACGCGGGCCGAATTATGCACGACGTGGCTCAGTTAATAAAATACCAGCCCTCCTAAAAAATATCACGCCACCAAACCACACCACCGTATTTACTTAGGAGCCACTGTACTAAAGTTCTTCTGAGCTTCAGCGACAATGGCATCTAATGTCTTCGTAATGGACTCGTCAGAGTCCTTGCCAATAACGGCAGTGAGGCACTCGGGTAGTTCAATGGGGTCATCTATGGCTGCCATGTACGCTAGGATTTTGTAGGCAGCAGCCGCAAGCTAGAATGTCTCCTTCTGTAAAAAGGTAATGTGATGGTTGTTGATGAGCAGTTGGCCACGGAAGAGATGTTCGTTGAGGTCATAACTGATAGCCTTCAGGAAAGGTCGACCGAGGAGAGTTTCGTCCATGCTGTTGTCCACAATGAGAAACTCAACACGGAGTACGAAAAGTGGTACATTAGAGCTCAAAAGGTAGACAGTGGTGGTGAGAGAGGCCTTTTCACATGCCAAAACAGTTTTTGTCTGTATTGAACGCCCCCACCAGTGCGAGAGGTTCTGTACAGAACTGCTCTAAAACTGAATGCTTCGCTTCCTTCACGATTTTGAAAGACGATTTGGGTATCACATTGAAATAAGAACCCGATCCTCCAAGGGCTGTGTCGAAAAGAACGTCCTCAAGCGCATTTTGGAATCCACCTTCTTCGTTGTCCGGTACAAGTGAGAACGAAGAAGTAGTGGTTGTTCCTTGCTTCTCTCGCTTGGCATAATTTTTCTTGTAGTGCTCGTCGAAGAGTTCTTTTCTTCGCTTTTCGCTTGTAGCTAGGCAGTCCTTGAGCGGGTGCTCCCTGTCATAACCCGGGTAAAGACAGTTATCCTTTCAAGCGTCGCTCTTGCGCTTGCGCGCAGGAGGCTTCTTGCTTGGTGTAACTCCGGCTGGTTTATGATCATGACTGCGTTACACACGCGGATCCTTGGATCCAAAAGAGTTCCAAGGTGTGTCGAAGCGCTGGCTTGCAGATTCGATTAATGACAGGTCGAGTGTCACCACACCAGCCTCGATTTTGAAGAACTTGATGTCGGCGAGTTGGTTCTTCCTCCAACTACGGCGGCATATTTTGATATGTTCATGGAAGACAGGGTCCTTGAGCTTCTTTACCACACGGTCGATTAAGTTATTGGCAAGATCCTTGTCTTATAGGACCTCTGACGCGTTATTCTAATCCATCGCCGTGATGATGCTCACAACAAATTCGTTACTCATCCGCCTGGATCGCCATTTTTTGATTCGTAGGATGCTGCAAACAGCGCTGGATCGATGGGCTTGGACAGATCCTTTAGAGCGTCAGTCGATACCGCATTGAACCATGATTGAAAAGCGTCGGCCGTAGCTTCTTTGATGCGATCCGCGCCATAGATTTCACCCATGGTGGACAGTGAGTGCAAAATGAAGCATCAACGAATAATTTGATCGAGGATGGTTGCATCTGGTTCTCTTCACCGCGGTCTTCGTTCACGTGGCCAACTTTACCCTTGTAGGCAGTTTATTAGGATCCGATTTTTATCAGAGCCGGCTTGCCAACCGACTTTAGCGTCGGCAGTGTCACAACAGATACAATGCCGTAATTGCTTGCCGCAGGTATTCTGAGCGCGAAAAGACACCAAAACTCTTATCCATTTAGGTCAGAGCGTTTTAATGACGAGCATAGGGGTCTACATGCTCGAGCGTGGGAAATGATCGGGAACTAAGCGAGTGCGATATGGTGCGCCCACGTGGTAGCAGATAACGGGCACTCCCCTTGTCGTTTGGCTCCCTCCCTGAGTTGGTCGGTGACGCGCAAATGGTTTCTTTCATGGGGTGCACCCGGCAGTTGGTTCCTTATTAGGTTTCGAAACGCATATTAAATCGGACAGACCCAACCGTGTCTAGTAGACGGGGTCATCTGGTTAAGAAACCGACAGGCAAGGTTCCAGCACTTGAATTGATGCATTAAGTACGTTCCCGGTAATTTGCTTACCGCACAACCAGGCGCAAGTGCGCAACCACTCTCCAAACCGATAACTCACATTGAGTATGTTACAACAGCGCTCTAATCTATTGTCATCGTTTACACTTATCTCAAAGATTCCAGAGTCTCAGTGCTCTACGCATTCTACTCGCATGGTTCTCTTTCAATGGGTCCTGGGAAAGAATGCTCTATCATCGAAACCTAATGAGCGTGTCGAGCGTACATAGTAGCTTTTAAAGAATCATTCTGTAAATCAAACAATGAACAAGAAGAGTTTAATTGCTAGATTAATAAAACTTATCCTATAATCTGAGAAGAGAAGAAGATAATCTAATCTTGATGACTTCCGCACATAAAAAAGTGCAATCACGCAAAGATTAGAAAAATTACATTGCAAGGGCATCATCACATGTTCAGGCATTGTAATTCCCTTGTGTGCCAAGACTTTTACCGGCTCATCGTCTGTAATGGATATCTCTCAAGCAGAGATTTTGCAACAGAGTAAGAAACCTCAGGGACTTGTACAGTTGCCTCTAAGATACTTTGTTAGACTATGGAGATAAGCTGAAATTTCTACAATATCTGTGTTTTTTCCGCTGTACCTATGAAGCGGGTGTATTTGAAAATACGCCAAATACGAATGAGAACCAATGGTTCGGACACGATAACTATTGTGCGACAAGGGCTGCTAAACAGGAAAGTGGGCTTGAGCTTTTGGGGCCTGGCGGATGCATGGGTGGATTTGCACCGAAAAGAATAAATTGTGGAATGTCATAAATGGTATTAAGGTGACGGGTAGGCAGATAAATTATAGGAAACTTCCTGTTTTTATTTAATGTTTGGATTTAACTTGATAGGGTAATTTATTCTACATACTGTGCAGTCGATTGCTGTTCACCCTACCTGGGCCAGTGAGCTCTCCCATCTCATCTAGGTAATGGTAACGACTTGTTAACTTTGACTTCAGTGGCGCAAAACAGGGTGGTGGGGAACGCATCTAAACAGGATCGCAGCCTTTTCATCGCCGCAAGTAAGCTATTGAACAGAGCACTCTGTTCCCATACCATTTCGGGCTTAAATTTCAGAAACACTCAAGAGTAACATAGAGAGGTGGTGGTCTGAGATCAAGATTTGATACTGAATTATGTGTATCCTCTGTACGAGTTGAAAAGTGAAAAACGAATCCAATGGATAAAATGGGCGACGAATGTGCCGCAATATGCCCTTTTACGCAAACAAACCAGGCTTGAACCACAAGAGATAGCCCTATACAATTATGAAAGCATGTCTTGCAGAAGAACTACCGACAATGACGATATCTGTGTCAGAAATCCTAGAAAAGAGGCAATGCAGATGATCTGGGGATATTTAAGAGCATGCATAAAAAAATCCATCTGTAAGTATTCTCCGCGAGAACTCGTAACCCAGCGAGTGCAATTGAAGCTAGAGCCAGACTTAGTTAATTTTACTTCCTGACGCTACAGCACGAGGTCACGCGCCCCTAGGTATGATTTATCATGATTGTCTATTACTGTTAATTGAATTAGTGCAAAACTTCTTTGGGCCGCAATCCAATACATTCAAATTCCAGAGCCGAAACAAAACGAATAATGAAGTAAAGTTCTGAACTCGAAGCTAATTTGTGTCACGCTTATCAAGCGGCTCACCCGTACAGGGCTCTTGAAAACGAGCCTTTCAGAATACTGTTGTTTTGCAAACACCATGCTGACTCACCTCTTTCTATGGATATCTCACAAAATTCGCAGCTGTAACCCAAAAAGATGTCAAATATATACAAAAAAGATGATTATAAAGTTCGCAAAAAGCCGTTGCTTTACAACCCCGATTCTGTGGTTCCACACCATTTCTTCACGGATAATCGATCTTTGAGCTTAACTTGTGATCTTTCTTTCCACACTACACCCTACATAAAGACGTTTTGTGGGTCATTTCTCAGTAGTATTTTGTTTCTTGTTGCCCTATTCCAACTGGCGTACTGCCTGCTCGCAGATATTTTTTTCGCGCACCAGCTTTCTCTTGCGGACCGCGATCTCCTCTAACTTTGTCAAACTGTTCTACAACTAATATCTTCATCCTCAGGCACGCTGTCAAAATTTAGCGTTTTGGCTTATACCTACCCGTTCGGCATTTGTGTCGCAGTGGGCGGAAAGGCTACGTATGTGCAACAGAACAGTTTTATTGAACAATATGATGACAACTAGATGAAGGAAGAGTAAAGGCAGAAACAAAGGTTGTTTTATGTGTTTTAATCGTGTTTTTGAACATATTCAATGCACAGGTTCTTAGACCTGATGACGAAAGAGAAGAGAAACACTCTCTGGTGGAATTGGTTTCAGGGGGCGACAATGTGCGCGGATAAGGTAAAAAGGGTTATGAAGAAGCAGGAATGAGCTTTATGTGAATAAAAGCAGTAGAACGGCGGGGTAGGTAAATAATATGAATATATTTGGCACTAAAGGGATACATGTGAGGTGTATGTGTGTGTAGTAACCATGTGAAAGAGGTCATTGGTTGGCCTAGAATCAAAAACGAAGCCAAAAGGGCTATGTATCTTGAAATACAGTCTATAGGGGATTTGGAAGGAGGTACAATAGAGGGGAAGTGCATGTGCGGAAGCGGCAGGGACGTAAGGTCATCACCGGCGCCCATACATTTATGTCTATTTCTACCGGCTTTTAACATCCTTCCCGCTTTCTTTGCTCTGTTTTGTGTTCGAGATGACGAGTGACTGCTGATTGCGCAGCAGGGGACAGTTTTTTGCGAAGATCACGGATGACGAGGCTTTGTCTGAGGGTATGCGGCAGAAGAAAATGTAAAACAAAGCGGAGGAGGTATCGTTGGAGGGAATGGTTGCGATGCAGTCTAGGGAGATGAGGAGAGATATGGCGAAGAGATTGGGGTTTAGAGGTGTGAATGGGGTGGCGATAAAGATTGCAGCGTTTGTAGTTCGAGAGGTAGAAGGGCTGAGGGAGAAGCAGGAATCGTTTCAGGCGGAGCTAGGAGATATGGAGAAGGTGATAAATGAGGGAGGTGGAGTTGGAGAGAGGCGTGGTGGATGATGGGGCATGTCCGTGACTGTGACACCAAAGAGTACGAGAACGGGTAGAATTCGGTACGGTCTGTTTTAAAATCAAATCACATTGGTGTCGGAGTAATAAACCATTGATATTTTGGTACTGTAAGACTACTAAATCAAGATTTAATATAAATTCGAGTCCAAAAGCCATTTCAAAATCATAACATCTTTATAAATATGGAATCTTTTTTGGGCGACTCAGTTACTACTTTTTACACTTTTATGCTGCAAAACGCTGAAACAGCGTTTTGGAATCGAGGTAAAGTAGCCATTAATTGTCAAAATTTAAGTATTGTCCTAGCAATTCTTTACACAGCTTTTCAAATGATAAACTGTGCTAAACTGCCTTCAATGGCCATAAACCATTCTTGATAATAAACGCCAAACATATTCAGTAATTTTCAGGTCCAGTGAGTGCGCTGGAAATTCCATGACGTTTATGTTTGCTTCTTGGAGATGATTCTGAAACCAATTTAGATTTGCGTACCGGTGCATTTTTTTAATAAAAAACTTTTCTCCGTATACTCAATATCCAAAAGGTAGCATAAAGTAATTAAGAACTGCTTGGTAGCATGAAGAGTGCATATTGCCAGCAAAAAATGCAATATGAGGTTTTACATATTTTGATGTACCAGTTCATACCGTTACAGATCCTACTTTAGAGTCTTTTAGTCAAAAGTCCAAAGCTTTTTTTCTAAGATCATTCCGGTAATAATTATAACAATTCGGACCATCTAAGATTAATATTTGTTGTCAGAAAAAATGACAATGTGCCATTGCAGTTTCCACTACACCACGTTTGCACACCACAAAATCCTTTTTTTGTTAACGACGATCGATTTGAACGAATTTTCTCTTCATTTTGGTATCCTTGAATAAACTTTTCTTTTTGATTTTACGCCAAAACGTAGATTTAGATACATTTAGGTTTAAGTTTTTCGCATTTTTTTAGCAAAACTTTCCCGCAACACAGTCCTCGTTTTGTACCTTGGTTATTTACATTACGGAAAAGGTCTGAACGCCCTCTAATATTTTTTAGTTCACAGGTTGCTGGATGATTAGAAAAACGAAGAATTGTAACCGGATGGCGGTTCAAATGATGGCCAATTTCAGCATATGATTCTCCGTCAATCTTCAATTTTATGATTTCAAGCTGTTTGGAGCATAAAAGAGGTGACACTAGTGTCTATCTGACCCAACGACCGCATATGAGGCCGAATGACGTCATATGAGGTCAATTGTAATTACTTCGTAATTATGTGAGAACATTAAAACGTTTCGCTTTTTTGTTCTGCTATCCTTATAATGTTGTCGACGCCGGCAGCGCTGAAATTTATGTACTATAACCAAGGGCAAGTTGTTACTGTTCCATCAATCAGAGCCGTCAACAACATTCGTAAACTATGGCATCGTCCACAGATCCTCGCAGAAATGCTGGAACAATTGTCAACAGCCGCGCTCGCATGGCTACCAGTGACGTGGAATGTAAACGCTATTATGGATCTTTGTAGAAGTCAGATACTATATGACGAATAGTTCAAAATGTTGATGTTCGCAGAATCAACAATTGAAATATCACATTCTTGACTGTAAACTTCTGTTTACTCAATCGTGAGAAAGAAGTTACTATACCTTTATCCAGTATTAAATTCGGTACCTGTTTTGAACAGACCCCGCATGGTGCAGAAGAACAAAATCATGCGATTGACCTGAATAGCATCGAAACTGCTGAAAGTGAAGCTACAGTTACACCACCGAATATGCATAATTTGCAAGAGCAGCCAGATGAATCGAAATCAGCATGCAATGTACAAACCGACTATTGCTCATGGTCGGAAATGGGAATCCTGTACGACGTTGATTCCTCTGAATGATTGTATGCATATGAATCAGTGGAAAGCTGTTGGCCGAGCAGGAGATCTTATATGATCACGTCACACTCTTTCAGGAATATCTGTATTGGATTTCTTTGTCTGGATGTTTCCCATGAATTACTTGGAATTTATTTTGAACAGAACAAATATTCGACTAGAACGCAAAGGCGCTCGGAGGACATCAGGAGGGCAGGTGCTCAAAATTTTCGGAGTTCTTATTTTAATGACTCGTATTGCGCTTTCCAGCAGTGGCGATCTTTGGAGCATCGAGGCTATTTCAAAGTTCGTTTAAAGACCTAAAATTGAGCTTGGTATGTCACAAAACAGATTTGAATCGCTTAGAAGGTGCATATGTTTTAGGGGACATAGTATGACTGAAGAGAAATTAATCGCAAGATGGTCCTCCATAGCCGATTTTGTAAACGCGGTCAATAATAATCGCCGTTCTTTTGTCATACTACCACATGCTTTATGTTTCGACGAATGAATGTTACGGTGGTATGGATTAGGACGTCAAAGGATTGATATGCGGTTTCCCCATTATATAGCATTGGATAGAAAGCCCGAAAACGTTCTTGAAATGAAAGCTGTTTGTTGCGGACGAAGTGGTATAATGTTAAATATTGAACCCAATATGGGTGCCACTAATCCGGAACAGGATTTTGATTCCGATAATTCTCATGTAACGGCTATTCTACTTCTTTTGGTACAACAATGGGTTGGATCAGATCGTTTCGTATGCGTTGATCCTTTTTATTTATCTGTTAACATCGCTAAAGCACTCATGGAAAATGGGTTAACATTTACTGAAGTAATCAAAAATGCCTTTCGGGAATTTTGTTAGCATCAAGATGCTTCATTTTCAATCATATTGCTTTAACTTATACGGTCGTATCTTTATGTATTTCACGTCTGCTTATGTTCTACTTATTGTTTGTACTACTCTATATAAAGGTCTCGTGGTCGGAGCTTTCTATGCTCTGACCTTAGAGACAACTTTTTTATCGTATCCACTCTTTCTCTCTGATATGTTACTGGGCCTACTCGTGACACTACTGTGTACATCGATACTTTTAAAGTCTCTCAGTTGTTCTGTCCCGCAATGGAGACGGACAAAATTCGAACTAAGCTTTTCGATAAAAAGAAAGACTACAAGCTGTGGCGCATCAGAGTCGAATCAGCCTGTGACGCCAAGGGTATTGGAAACGTTCTGCAGCAAAATTGGAATCCCATTTCCAGCGACGACGATAAACGCAAAGAGTTCGAAAACAACCAGAAGAAAGCAAGTGGAATCATTGTCGCCGCTCTTTCTAATGAAGCACTACGCGTTGTTCAATATGAAATTGGACATCCTCATAAGATGCTCAAGCGTCTTGACGACAGATATGCGTCAAAGTCTACTGCATCCCGTATGGCTAAAATGTGTGAGCTTGTTACCCTTCGATATTCTTGTATTGAGCAAAACATGGGTAAACACATAGACAAGATGGCAGGAATTGTAGAACATCTAGCGAGCATGGACACCAAACTCCCAGAAGAACTTGCTGTTGCCTTATTAGTCTCCTCTATATCTGCAACACAGCTGAATCCTGTTTGCGCAGCCATCAAAACTCTCCCATCACAGAATGTGACCTGGGACACAGTTTCATCTCGTCTCCTTGATGAAACTCGATCGATTGCTAAAAGTCGGTTTCAGAAAATCAACTATGCAAAACCGAAGTGTGACATTTGCAAATGTTCTGGCCACAAAACAAAGAATTGTTATCTTAATCCTCGCAACCCTAACAATCGTCTAAACTTTGAGGATAAGAAAAGCAATAGGTCGCAGAACTTGAACTCAGATAACCAAATATCTGACAAAAGAGATACGAGGAATGATTGGAACCATTCTTCCCATTCGAATACACGTAATCGAGCCGCAGTGGCAAGAGCAAGAGCTATGATGGCTCGGCCACAGGATGTACTCATGCTGGACTCGGGCACAACCACGCACCTTACTCCACACAGTTCTCGCCTTAGTGAGTCACAGTCATGACACGTCCCGATTTCTTTGGGCGATGACTCTACGATCTACGCTACAGAACAAGGAATACGGAGAGTTGAATGGAACTTCGATGGAACTACTACATCCGTTGATCTAAGCAACACTCTTGCCTCATCAGACCTGGCCATGAGTTTTCTTTCGATCCCAGCTTTAACAGCGAAATGGATTGCCGTCCTATTCCTCCCAGAAGAAGCTCTCCTGATTGATATAGACAATGATCTTCAAATCCTTGGCTCTGCACCTAGACACACTGATGGCCTCTACTACATTCCAGAGAACTTTCGGAAATCAACTTCATCTCGTCGTGTATCAGAAGAGAACTCTGCCTTTATGGCTAAAGTGCGCTGTCTCTTGCGCTCCCGTTCTACCTCACAAGCCAAGCTATTAGAAAATGATGCAAAGACAGACAAAGACTCAGTAGATGACATTGTCGATGGAACTGTGTCTACATCACCGGAGAAGTTGAAAGTCGATGTTAATTTATGGCACTGGAGGTTGGCTCATGCCGTACACGAGAATGATATCAGACGAATGCTCAAAGAAAATCTTCTCCCGCTCAACAAGGAATTCAAAAGTGAATGCTTACCTTGTACTAAAGGAAAGTACCGTAAAGCCTATCGTGATAGTCTTACTTCAAAATCTCAACATGGCCATTCATCGCACCAAAGAAAACGGTCCTTATGCCGCGTTGCTACAAGAGTATCCGCCTTACGCAAAACATCTTAAGGCTTTTGGGTGTCGTGCATTTGTGCTTCACAATGAAAAGCAGCTCCGAAAATTGGACCCTAAGCTCAGAGAGGGTGTCAATCTGGGACACATTCAAGGAGGAATGTACTACATCTTAACATCTGAAGGAGTAGTACAAACGAAGCATGTTCGTTTCTTTGAGTCCGAATTTCCTGGACTATCACTACTCACAACTTCGGTTATCAAGACAGCACAGAAAGAAGCTGATGACCACGCGCTGTTTCACATTCCTGACCCAGATCCGTCAGTCCAAAGTGAAGACGACTGCTCCGTGCTGACCTCCTTGACACACTACCCAGTTAAGGATTCCACGTATGATCCAGACTTTGGTGGATATCCCTCCGATGTTGCAGAAAGTGGCGTCGCTTCATGCTCCGTTGCTCAAGTAATGCCATCAAGTATCAGTACCGGTGACGAACCAAGTCTACGACAGGCATTGAAATCTCCGGAAGCTTCGTTTTGGATGGAAGGCATTAAGAAGGAGTTTGAAACAATTGTCAACCTTGGCACATATGTCAACGCAGAACCTGGCCATGGAAAGGCAATTCCGTCTGGCATTAATTTGCGTCTTAAACGCGATCACAATGGTGCTCCTGCTCGATTCAAAGCCCGTCTTGTAGCAAGAGGCAACTTTCAAATCAATTGCAACAAACCGGAGCTATATGCTCCTGTGCTCAACTTTGAGCTTTTTCGACCTGTTCTTGCTGTTTCAATCTCCCAGAATTGGGATCGTCAACATGTTGATATCAAGGGAGCCTTTTGGCACGCTACAGTACCTGAGGACAACCCCATTTGGATTCGACTACCAACAATTCCGGGAATAACGGAAGCCGACGGTCGTGTAGTTAAACTAATCAAATCTCTCTACGGAACTCGTGACGCCCCGAAGTTATGGTTCGAAAATCTCTCCTCCTACTTAGTGTCAATTGGATTCAAGCAAGGAATATCACATCCATGCATGTTCACCTACAACAAAGAGGATAAATGTGTTATCGTTTTGGCCTACGTTGATGACATCAGTATTTTTGGATTCCCAGAACTCACCAAGTGGGTCAAATCGAAACTCTCAGACCAGTATGCTGTCAGCGATCTAGGGAAGACGGATCTCTACTTGGGAGTATCCATCAAGGAAACCAAGTCAGCAGTGCATCTCCATCAGGAGCCACTAATTGACAATACTACCAAGATGTGTAACATGGAAACTGCAAAACCACTTTCCAATCCACTTCCTGATGGACATTGCCTGTATGACGCGAGGTCGCCAAGAACCGAAGAACAATCTCTTCAAATGGAAACAATACCGTACAGAGAAACTCTTGGATCTCTTTAGTTCCTCAGCACTCGAACACGTCCTGATCTTATTACTGCTGTCTCACTGCTCGGAAAATTTGCGTCCTCGCCGAAAGCACAGCATTGAAATTGTCTCAAAAACGTGGTGCGTTACCTGAAAGGGACACGTGATTTTTCACTCCGAGTGTCTAGAGACATCGATCTGGGTATTGAGGCTTGGTATGATACAGATTGGGCTCGAGACCTTGACAAGCGGCGATCTAGGGGAGGTTACTACATCAGCATTGGCGACTTTCCCATAAATTGGAGCTCTAAGCTTCAAAAATCTACCGCGCTCTCTACTTCAGAAGCAGAATTTTACGCGTTGTCTGAGTGCATACGTCAATTGCAATGGGTTAGAAATGTTATGGAAGGAATTTCAATGCCTATTCTTGAACCAGTCCCAGTGCGTCAAGATAATTTAGGCACGATACAGTGGTCTAAGGAGTACCTGGGAATGAGAAGAGTGAAGCACGTGGATATCCGTTTCAATCATGTTCTGCCGTAAAAGAAGGATTAGTGGATATCATCTATGTACCTTCAAAAGAAAATCACGCTGACATCCTGACAAAGACACTCATTGAAAGATTGTTTACAATCCATCGTGATGCACTCTGTGTTACGCCCTTCTAAGGTCGAGGGGGGGTGTTAGCATCAAGATGCTTTATTTTGAATCACATTGTTTTAACTTATACGGTCGTATCTTTATGTACTTCACGTCCGCTTATGTTCTACTCATTGTTTGTACTACTCTATATAAAGGTCTCGTGGTCAGAGCTTTCTATGCTCTGACCTTAGAGACAACTTCTTTGTCGTATCCACTCTTTCTCTCTGATAAATTTCCTATGAAACACATATCTGAAATCACTTTATGGAACAGAGGTAACTTTATATACATGGTTTGAAAGGGAAGCGTACCAATAGTGACATAATGGCCGTAGTGTGGACGGAGCGAGACAAAATGTATTTCATTTCAACCTTGGGCACGGGTAATCCAGGCACTCCTATTGCTAGGGAGAGATGGAGACTAGAGAGAACTATTTCTAAGAAAAATGAACTTCATGTTGCAATTCCTGAACTTTGTCAAGAATGCTACAGAACATGTTCAATGATCGATCGCCAAAACAAAAGCCGACAAGATGATTTAAATCTTGAAAAGAAAATATATGAGAAAGAGTGATCATTTCGGCTCAAATGCTCCCTTTTAGCAATTTGCATTGTGAATGCATGGAAACTGTATGAAGCAGCAAATGGAAGCAGGAGCGTGAAAAGTCCACATCAATTTTACTGTGAGCTGGCTGATGAATTAATGGAAAACACCTGGGACACCACTTGTTTAATCAACAGAAATGAAACGGAAAATGAAAACACATATGAATGGCAAATGTTTGCTGGCACTGGCTTGAATGTAATTCAAACCAACAGAAGAAACAAAAAAAAAGGAATGATTACAAAAAGCCTATACTAAGGACGATGCAAGTATTGCAGAGGTATCACGAAATCAAAGTTTTTGTGTTCTGGAGGGTATTCAAGAAAAGAAGAGGAGGTGGTTTTAGGTTACAATGGTACTAACAGAGATTTTTTATGTAACACATTGAAGAGTGTCATGGCATATTGAAGCAAATTATTTTAAAGAAATGTCAACAACGATGGCAACGTTCCTTTTTTTAAGTAAAGTTCTACATTTAAATGCAAATTTGGAGCAAAACGTTTTTTGCCTTAAGCCCCCCACTAATTCAATCTGCGTTATTATGACTTGCTAGAATATTTAAACTGTATATCGAAACCGCGCCTTTAACAGATGTCCTCATATTCTATCTGCTGTTTAACTGGGTGTTGAAAACGTTTTGAGACTGTAAATGGTTTTAGAATTAGTCGAGCTCCCGAAGGAGTTTTTGAGATTTTAGAAACTCAGCGAGGTTCGAATTCAGGATTTGCTGCTCACGTGTAGTCTGGTGACCTCTGTGCTGCTGTGATAGCCCATGGCGTGTTCTACAACTATTTATTGTTCACAGGGCATCCCAGAGAACAGGTTTTGAAATATAAGTTTTCCAATGTATTGGCCTATCGGTCAAATTCCAATTTTTCTATTTTTAGTTTTGCGTGATGATGCGCTGACCTTATATGAGAACAATTTGATCTCATATGAGGTCATCACACCGGTTCGATAGACACTAAGCCCTGTTGATGGATGTTGTTTATGTGAGGATATGATTATGAAACAATGGTTACGTATATGTTATGCAAAAGGCGCACTGCAGTAGTACTTTGGTGCCTTTTCTAGGCATGAAATGAATTGGAAACGCAATGTATGTGAGTAGCCGTGGGATAAGCTTTGGACCTGGAGAAGGTGGAGATGATGGGAAGTTCTATAAGTTGAGAGTACGGTTTGTGGCCGTGACCACGGAGATCGCGGACGAGGAGTGCAAGTGGAGGGTAGTCGAAAGAGGCCGGTTGTGACAGCTGACGTGACGGAATGTGGCAGGTGTCGAATGGGTGGAAAGAAGGGGGTGAAGAAGGAAGAGAGTTATGAAGAGAACTCGCTGGTTTGAGAGTGTAGGAAAGGTGTCGGGAGAGGCGGAAAATACCTTTAAATACAAATACGAGATGGATGGTAAGTTAAAGGAGGAAATCCATTACGGATGTTTAGAGAAGAGGACGAAAATGGAGAAGGAGGAGATTGTACGGGACGATTTCTTCAAACTGGCGTTTCCGGAGACGGAAACGCAACGGCCTCTCGATGATGAGCTGTTTGGATGGAATGTTTCGAGATATGGGTGCGTCAGAGCGCTTTTCGAGCTACAAGTTCTTTGTTAACATTTTGGGAACGACGCACAGAACTCCACGGTACAAAAGCCATGTCTCCTGCATTCGATTTATACCAATGTCATGGAGGTACCTGTGGTTGAATCGAATGCGAAAACTAGCTGGCACTCTAAAAAAATCATGATAACTACTTCAGCATTGTGAAGCTATCATTTTGTGCGGAAAATTTGAACCACATATTTAAATCAGATTAAAAAAGCACAAACCACAACGACTCCGAGAACACAGGGGAGTAGTTAAGCGCCCAATGTTGACTCCTTTATCAGGGCTTTCATGTCACACCACACAGAGAGGGCGGAAGGGATTAAAAGTTCCGGGGACCAGCCATTGCCTGGTGCCGAAACGTGTGTAGCAATCAATGCCATTAAGTCATCTATCTTACTATAAATTGTAGAGAAACTGAAGTTCTAGACCTAGAAGATGGTTGCGTATCGCCCAGGCCCGAGGGTTAAACGGAATCCAAATTGAAAGGGCTGCATGGCGGGAAACATTCCAACCCGATGTAGCACTTTGTTCTGTGACTGCACCCTCCCTATCAGAGACTTTCATGGTGACCACGGTGATTCCGGTTCTCACGGTTTCTTCCAGCTGGTTATTCTCTTTTGGGGTACTCCTTATGAGCTGCATGTTACTGGTCAAAAAAATAAACCCGACCGTATGCCCGTTGATAACTGATAACAGGACTTGTCTCAACGCCCACGCCCAAGCTTTAGTTGTTAACGACTCTTTCCACGGATGGTAATATACGAAGTTTCCACCTCGCGGATGCATGCTGTCGGGAGAAAGGTCGTAATGAGACGGTTCCAAATAAGGGATATTTTTCGCCTAGACGGAGTGGCAGATAAACTGGTCAATGATGTTAACCAAATGCTCGACTTCTTTCTTCATTGGCTTCGGAACCGAGGTGAATGTATAAATCATGAGGCCAGATACAATGGCGCAACTCTGGAAAAATGCACCATACATGATTCTTAACGAATGCCTCCGTAGGGAGAAACGCTGAAATTGGAGCGGCCCACTCCACCATAACGAAAATTCAATGCTTTAAATCGGCAGAGTAAATTCGTCGTGGCCCGATACACATCCAGTATGGCAGAAGTTCCAAATTAAGTTATCGTGGGATCTTTAATTGACTCAACCACGGATGATGTGCGACGTTGTGACCGGAAAAATCTGCATGAGGGCGCTCGAATGCAAGGTTCTGGTGGAATATTAAGACCCCGAACCGAGAACATGAGTTTTGTTAAAACTGAAGACGGTCGAAGAAGGACCCGTGTTCGATCACACCACGCAGATAGCGCAACACTGCTCGTTGAAGCGGTCCTTGTTGAATAAGGATATCTCTTTCAATCGAATGGTAGGAGAAATTGGTTGTCGGCTTGTTGACTGTGAGACTCACCCAGTGGGAGACTTCTCCATAGGTGCAGTACAACAAGAAGTCGATTTTGTATTCGCTGTAACACAGATTCGCGGCACAACGCGCTCTGGTGAAATTATCGGTAGCCAGCTTGGCCAGGCCGACGTGAGGCTGCTCCAAGTCTTCTCATCGTAACCTGAAGCGTTTTCAGGACAGAAAATATGCCTCTACAGCGATACGTGTGCTCTAGTCAAAGAATCCAACCATATCTCTTCCGAGACCAACTCGACGTTCGCCGCCCTACTCATAGGAGACCATATGCGCTTTCTCCAAAGCTATTTGATGGAAAAACCATGGCACGGTTGCGACCAAAAACGCATCCTCGCTAAAACTACGGAACAACACTGCTGAAGCGGAGATTTCCCCGGTGGCTATTGCCACAACTAGCATGGCTTGCGGAAATTACAGACAGCTCCTGTCACGTTGAGTGATAATGCCGGGGACGTTCAAGAAGCTGACCCTGGAAGCGGCAAGGAATGATATCCCGTAGTTGGGTATGCATCCACCAAAAGCCTATGGGATTCCAGGTTATGGCTTCTGTTCGTCGTTGAACGGTCCAACCAAAAAAAAGTGCGAACTCAGGGCGCTTGAATTCGAGTTGTTCGCTCGCAAAATAGATTATTGCGGTTTTGCGTCCCAAGGTGCCAAAGAACTTGATGAAGGCACTGGATGACGAAAGACCGGAATATCGGAGGTACTCATGGCAGTTTTTATGTTTTCATGTTTCAGCTCCTCGCACTGAAAGTTTGAAGCTCTCGGCGTTGAAGGAGAGGGCTATGTAGCGCAACCATTTGTGGTAAGATATTCAGTGGAAATTCATATATATTGTGATGTGCAGGTGAGCGACGCGCGCAAGGCGCGTTCCACGTTTTTAACTCGCTCTGATGGCGCTTTCTTAAAACGGAATTAAGACAATGGAAACAATTCTAAACGTACTATAGTAGAGTCCAAGATCGCAATGCCGCGCAGTCCCAGTATGTAGGCCACATCCAGTAGTCAATACGCATTTTAACTAAAAATTCAAATGCGTTCCGTTCTGAGTCTTTCCGCCTTGCGCAGCGTCATACTCCTCGCAGAGATACGCCACATAACACGGAATACTCACCCATCTCGTGTCGGCAAACAACAGACGGGTCTTTGTTGCTCTGGAAAAGTAACACGAGTTCCTTGACTGTCCACAGGGATGGCGAGCAGAAGGAGAACGCGAGCAACGACGCGGGTCGTATGCTGTAGCAGTAGTTTACTGGTGCGACTACGTTCTCTGCAAGTCTGTGCTAAACGAGGCAGTTTTGGTAGACTAAGTACCACAGCGAATGGTAGCAAGACCGTTCTATAGTGCGCTATCGATATAACATACATACGCAGTATCGACAAGAAAGATGCAACGTTGACGATAGACAGTATCGACAGTAGAATCATCTTCACATTTGCAATTTTTTCCCGACGTCAACGTTGCGACTGGCGGTAGGAGTGCATCGTGATCGTACGGTTTACTGTTGAACAGGGACGAAAAAATTTCCATTGTCCAACAACAGTTCCATAAGTTGGCATCGTGATGACTTTGTGAGCCCACCAGCGGGATTGTCTACTCCACGTATCCACCCTATATCACTTATTTCGAAAGCGTTATAGGCTTCCTGCGCGGCCTGTATGTCTAACATGAGCCGTTTCTCAGTAGTAGTAATACATCGAATGTTCGTCTTGAATACATAGTCACTGTCTGTGAGCATAACCAGCGGGATGAATTTGTTCAGTATTGTTTTCAGCTCACGTTTGAACAGGAAGGCCTGATCAAATGCATCAGAAAAAGCATAAAGCTCAGCACCCATAACCGAACCAACTCTACGGCGGCTCTTGTAGCTACTAAAATGTATGATTTTGTGGTGTCCAGATTTGTCTGAGAGGGCAATGGGGTATCCTAGCTGAAAGTGCTGGGATTGGGTGTTAGGAAATGAGCTGTCGCTGTAGACCTTCGAGTGTAAAGTATCCCGATCAAGATTTTTCTGCAGAATGCCTCGATGAGCGGTAGCATGTATCTTCCGAATGAGGGCATTAGTGCGGTCGATGACAGCAACATCAAATTGTTCTTCTGTAACCTGAGCGAGAAGGTTGATCGCGGTGGCAATGTCGGGGCGAGTATGCACAAGCCATGCCAGTTCGTGGCGCTTAGATCTGAATTTCGAATACATTGCAGTAGTGGCTAGCAACGTGATGCGAGCAGCGAACTGTGACTGTTGAAGCTTGTAGCCGTCAGTAAGTTGAGTTATATCTATTCCAGCGAAGCAAAAATCGTTGTAGGCACGTGGCTTAGAGTCAAAACGGAGCTCAGTCAGCCGAGAGCTGTTGTCGAAAGCCGGTGTACCGGTGCTAATGGTATCATCGACGTATGCGCCAGTTAGATCGTGTAGTTTTCCATTCACAGTCTTGAAAAACAGTGAATGGTCCCCGGCCGTCGGGATCATCATTAAGTCCGGTCGCAAATGGCGCGAAAAGTAATGTTTCAATAGTCTCCAGAATCGGTGAGACCATAGAGCGGTGTCAGCAGTTTCAGAAGCTGATTATCAGACAAGCGAAACTCCTGCGTCGGATGGACATATATAACGCGCCTGAGCTGTTCTGCGGGTTGCAGATATGCTTGTGAGACGTCCTGGGACCACAGTAGAAATCCAAATATAGCTGCTATAGCTGCGAGTACGCGTATAGAGGACTGCTTGAGTGTTGTGCTTTGATGGACGAGAAAATGCTTCTCTAAATCTTTGTGACCTCGTACAATAAAGCTCGTTTTCTAAACTTCGCCGTCTGTGTGGTTGTTCTTGATAGACAGCGCGAAGTGGCCTCCAAGGATATTGTGCTATATCGTAGGGTCGAGATCTTCCCGACAAACCACTTCGTACGCGCCACGTTGTGCCAGACCTTGTAGCTCCTTAGCCTCGTAGTCGTCAAATAGCTGCAATTTCCACCGAAAGTCAGAGGGGTGGGGTATCTCGGTTATATGCATTGAAGACGTCGAGTTAGACGTGAAGTAGTTGAGACCTCTTCCAAGGCGTTGCAACTCTTTGTCATTAGTGGCGGTTGGGTTTGGAAGTACGTGAGCGATGCTGTAGTGTGAAAGGCGGCCATTAATGTCAACTGTTACGATCTGGTTAACAACGTTTTTGATGCAGTACGGACCGGTCCAATATTTCTTCTTCTCGTCATGCACCAAAACCTCTTGCTCTGGTTCTAACATATATCAAGCTGCTGGCGGAATGCGAGATCGCAGAGCTTGCTGAATACGGAGTTTCGCCGTTATCGAAGAAATTGCGCGCCGAGCCGATTCCAGTGAACGCAGGCGTTCTTTATGGTTGGGGACGGATGCCGTCGGGGTTAGAAAACGAGGAAGTGTGCCATACACCAGCAGAGACTGTACAAGGCCTTCGGGGCCCATTGTATCATTCATGCCCTTTACGGCATACTGCAATGCGAGCTCGGCGTCGAATTACGGACAACTTTCCCTATCCGTGTTGAGTATTCGCCGGAGTGGTGCATGATAACGCTCTCCTGAGCCAATACTATTGTGCGACTAAACGCCGGATATGCGGAGGCCTATGCCGTAGTCTGCGGTGCAATGATCCCAGTACTTGGAAGTAAAGGCCGACCCTTGGTCGACTCGCACAACAGAAGGGAATCCTGTGTACGTAGTCACCCATGCTTCAAGGA
Source organism: Gracilaria vermiculophylla (assembly GCA_019155205.2). NCBI lineage: Eukaryota > Rhodophyta > Florideophyceae > Gracilariales > Gracilariaceae > Gracilaria > Gracilaria vermiculophylla. Next base: position 1,372,296 of record JAHNZQ020000308.1, read on the forward strand.
AAGCATCCATATGTCGTCCGCAGATTCGCCCTTCAGTATGACTGCATTCTGATAATGTGTCTGATTGTCAACGATGTATGGGACAGGGATCATCTTCTTCTTTCCGAATTCTAGGTACATGAGATTCAGCGCTATTTGTTGATTGAACTGTATCTCTTCTTCCGGTATTGCTACACGAAACCGAAACGGGCGAGCGGAGAACTTCTGGCAAGAGCGGCATTTGCTAGATATTTCTTGCAAGATGTTTTGCGTCTCCGGGGACGTGTCATTCGGCTTGGATCGCTTCAGAAGATTATAAAGTTTTCCCGCAGTGGGATGGAAAAAGTGCTCATGTAGGTTCTGTAGTTTGGAGCGTGTGAAAAGGGTGAGCTCTCCAGACCATTGGAGAAATAGATGTCCGTGGCTTCTTGCTAAGGGCAGAGACTATCCCGCGTGCTGGTGAACGAGCTCGTTCGTGACTTTGTTTGCGTATAATGAGTGATGGTAGAGCACATCTAAACCAATGATAAATGGGATGTCTGCGGCGACAACATCCATGTCGACGGTAATGAAGGTACCTGGCGGGGTTGGTAAGCGGGCTTTGAATCTACCAAGGCTGTTGCGGTATCCGTCACCAAATTTGAATGCATACGAAGAGGGTGACAATTTCATCTCTACTTTCATCATTCTACAGTAAGCGCGTGCCTGATGAACACCACAGACGGATTTGTGAGCGCCAGGATCAACGCAGCCTCCTTCAAAAGTTGGCGATGAGTATTGCTTCGGTCTGGTACCTTTGGCGCTGAAGTTGAGGACTTCGGCTACGATGCGTGTGTAGAAGGGTAACTGCAGTAATCGCGGTTTGGCGTGCTTTGGAAGGATCCGTTGGGGGCGTCTTTCGGCTTATGCGGCGGCAATGTTTACTGCGGAGATGGTTTGAAGAGGTGTCGGAGAAATGTCCGGTGGTTTAGGATGTTGATAGTTCAAATGGTGAACTGTGCGCCCTATGTCACAAGAGAGTATAGCGCAAATAGCTCATCTGTTTTGTAACAGGTTATGGGCCCAGCTAAACGCTGGGACCTTGGGTTCAATTCCCAGAAGTGACCTGAACCTGAGAAATTGTACATGTGTATAGCAGTGGTCAAAAGTGGTTACTCTAAGCTTGAGGTCTCGGTCTGTAAGAAAGTACAGGGCGAGGGGGCGTGTTGATAGTTCAAATTGTGAACTGTGCGCCCTGTGTCACAAGAGAGTATAGCGCAAATAGCTCATCTGTTTTCTAACATAGGAGGCCAGTCAATGGGGAACGGATAGCCAGCGCTATTCCCTTTTTAAAAGTCTCATCGGAGGAGAACCGTGCCCCATTATCGTCAGCCCACAAGCTTTCAGCAGCGTTGTTGGGGTTCGGAATGAGAGCGAGCGTGATGCCAGCAAGGCAGGCATCCCTCTCTTGTGCCTCATCTGCATTGGCTTCATTGGCAGCGTCGGAGGTATCCAATGAGAGTGTTTCCCAGAGTTGGGTCATGGCAAGGGCAGCGGCAGGATCATCGGATACGGTGACAGGTTTCGCTCTGTTCTTCTTCAACTAATCGCGAGCGAATTGCCTGTTTTTCTTTATGACGCGCTCGTTACGTGGCATTCGGCAAGTGTAAAGTATAAATCCTGGACGCTCACAGTTTCAACATACACTCAATGAGAGTGAGACATCTGCACCTGCGCGTGGGCCCGGTTGCGACAAACGGCCCCTGTAATTGTATGGAGCTCTGGGTTTGAACGAAGAACTACTAGCTGGGGGCCTTCTATACCGTCTTTGTCCGGCAAAATGAACCTCACCTTCTAATTTTGACTCAGAGTCGTGTTCGTCATCAGCGTAGTTAACAGCAGAAGGTACCAGCCTTCTTCGGTATTGAATATCATCGGCGGACGGGAATTCGTCAATAATCCTGATATGCTTCTGTGCTTCTCTGTAGCGACGGTGGTTATACTCTGCGTTGAAAAGTTCTGACATCAGCTTTCGATACGGTAGCGCTTTGGAATATGTTTGCGAGAGGACAGAAGATGCCCAAGGGACTCCTTGAACTGCTTCGGAGAGGATCCACATCTTGTGTCGTTCTGTTCGATCTTCCACGTGCGCCATAGGTGTGAGCCTGTCGATGTCTTTAATCAAAGCATCCAGGGCCTCGCGGACTGTAACTTTTTTCGAAATAAACTGGGTGATATTTAGGGACCTCAGCTTTGCTGACACGTCTTCTCTCGTAGTGTTGGAGGAATAGCGCTCGTTGAAGGCTCCAACTACTGCTCCCCATGACGAGAGCTTATCTTTGACTTGACTCCTGTAGAAATAGAGGGCATCGCCGACCAAAGAATAGTGCAGATATTGTGAACGATCATTAGTCTTCACCTTTTGATCATTGCAGTAGTCCATAAATTCGGATATATGACGGCCCCAATCTTCTTCAAAACCCCCCTTGAATATGTCCCGAGCGCTTCGGTAGCGGTTAGAGAAAAAGGAGCAGCGCTTGTTCTCATATCAGTCTTCAGAGTTTTCGGCTTTGAGCACTGCGATGGCAGCATTGTTCTCTCTATCGAGTGCCTGCGGCTCCTGAAAGCGAAACGGAAGCTGACTCGGAGATGGGGCGCCTGAAGGACAGTAGAGAAAAACATCTCCGTTTCGAATTGCATCTGGATAGTCCATAGCTTTTCTTCGAATCTCTGTCATATCTTCTTTGCTCCAAAGAGCAGCAATAACGCGTTTACCAATCAGAGATCCAGTCTCAGCGTTCCGAGGGATAATTACTTCTCTGGTATCCAAAAACGTTCTGATACGGTTGTAAATCTCGTAGTTACTTACAATGCTTGGATTCACAAATTGCATTGGTCCTAAGTCATCTCGGATAGCTTCAAGTAACTCCTCCCCTTTGAGTGATGGGTCTGAAAACATGTAGCTTTCAAAAAGATTTTCCAGTCCACGTTGTATGTCATTGAGAAGATAAATAGTGCCAAACGGTTTTGCAGACGCGTTTGACATTGTGTGGATTGAATGCGGCTATTAGCTGCTTGCTTTGATTCACGAATGTCGGCAAACACCAGACGGGTGTTTATTGCTCTGGATAAAAAAACACGAGTTCCTTGACTGACCACAGGGACGGCGAGCAGAAGGAGAACGCGAGCAACGACGCGGGTCGTATGCTGTGGCAGTAGTTTACTGGTGCGACTAGGTTCTCTGCCAGTCTGTGCTAGACTAGGCAGTTTCGGTAGAATAAATACCGCTGCGAATGGTAGCACGACCGTTCTATAGTGCGCTATCGATATAACATACTTACGCAGTATCGACAAGAAAGATGTAACGTTGACGATAGACACTATCGACAGTAGAACCATCTTCACATCTCGCGGCTCCGAGGAAAAGCATCCATCCATTTATTTGAATCTAATGTTCTACATTATTTAGTCTTATTGTTGTCACCGTACTCCGTATCGTCATATTTGTTTTTGCCATTTACCTCTTTTTCCATTCTTCATCGCGTTTCGATCACTTTTATTTTTTCAACTGTTTTTCTTTTCTTTCTCTCTTTTCGAGATACTTCCTACTTGGATCCACCCCTCTCAAATTACTTCCCGCAAAGCCTCCTATGTAAATCTAGCCGCACTCCACAGAGCTACACTTGTCTCGAAAGTGCTTGAAAACTTCATCCGCTGAGACTAGCTTCCCATGAATGCGAGATTTTTTACGTCTTAAGATACATCCGGTCCTATGTTCTGATCTACATATTTCAGTGTACAATATATTGCATAAAGGTTGTGTCGGAAGTTTTTTCAGTAAAAACGTTGAACTACCACCAAACTAGAATTTTGAAAAAGTTGGGTTACTGTAGAACGCGCCTTTTCTTCGTTTTTCATATACAATAGCTAAATCTAATGCTGTTAGGTTCATATGAATTGAACTAGTCCTCAAAAATTAAAAAACGCATAACGTTTTGCGGTCTAATGTTTTCGTTTCTGCTCAAAGCGTATTAAAAATTATTTTATAAGAAGCGTTTAAAAAGCAATTTATTATTATTTGTATAGAGTGCGATAAAAAAGAGCTGCATTGATTGCCATTTTATTTTCTCATACAAAGAGTTTATTAATAAGAACATAACTGCATAATATAACATTATAATCAAGCTCTCGCCCAAGTTTAATGTGCCAATGTCTTATGGAGTTCGCCCTTTTTGAGCTACAAGTAGAACTTTATCTCTATATTGTATAACGTTTGTACACATAGTTAAAAGAAAATGAAGAGAACCGTTGGTACTAAACTTAATACTAAAAATATTGTAATAAGCTCTTTTACTTTAAAGGTATTGATTAAGTTATTCGAAAGAAGACTAAAGTTTTTTTTGAAATAATAACTAGTGAGTATGAAGGGTGATATCGTTTTAAAATGCGATGATAATCGGTTTCAGTGGGAAAGACCCCTACAGGAGGCACAATTGTGCATTTTATACTCTTACCGCTCTCTGTACTGCATTCTAGCTTTGATTAATCGACGTTTTCGATGCTCTCCGGACATTTCCACTGGTTTTGGGTGTAAAGGCGCAAAAAGCCAAACGTTGCAGTAACGTGGAGTACTGTTACTGGTCAGTGAAAATTTGATCGGGTTCGTGTCTGCCTCAAATCATTAACTCCCCACGGGTTTGCCCATCTGATTCTCAGCTTTTTAGCAGCGCGGAACGGAGGTTGTAAAAAGGATGAGATGGTGCTCGATTCAAGAGTAAGTGTGGTCATGTCTTGACATTTGAGATATACTCTTGTAGAACGGGGTCTTTGGAGATGGGCGAGTGATCTTCAATGCCGATATTGCAGGAAAGGAATATTGCACAGTGCGCGACACATTAATAAGGCCGCTGGCCTCTTTCTTATTCCTACAATCTGTGATAGAGAAACACGCTTTGTTCCACAGTCTGTTTCTTCAACTAAACAACAGTTTTAGTTGTGCATCTATGTAAAACGTAAACTCTCTCCTTTTTGCGTACAGCAATAGAAAAAAAAGAAGAGAAAACAAAACGTAATAAATATCCAAAACAAGAAATACATTTACTCAACTCAATATTTTGTCATTTCCCTCTTTCTTTCCACCACTTTTATACAATGCTCTTGTAGAGACTGATACAGCGTTTTTAAGTATTTATTTGTCAGCTCGTTCCAACAATCAATCATTACTTCAAAAAAAGTTCCAACATCCTTAAAGTGGCCCTGATTGGCGTACACTCGGCGAGCAAATTGCCACCAAATGTTCTCCATAATATTTAGGTCTGCCGACTTAGCCGGCCATAGAAGCGAATCAATGTTACAGTCTCCTAACCACTTTGTTGTTTAGAAGGACCGATGTATAGGGGCACCATCTTGTTGAAACGTAAACGATTCTCCGAATATGTCAGTGGCAAAGGGCAACATTTCTTTCTGTAATATTTCATAGTACTTCTTAGAATCCATACTTCCTTTGCAAACCACCACTTTGCTTAGACCATAGAACGAACATGCTCTCCATTCCATAATAGAATCCCCAGTATTTTGCCTTTTTGAAAAAACCTTTTTTTTCTACCCTATAGCATGCCAAAAGTAAGCAAAACCATCTAGACCATCAAGGTTAAAGTTCTTGTCATCAGAAAAGACATTTGTTTTCCACTGATCCCATGAATACGTCATTTTATGACGAGCCCAAATCTTCCTTTCCTTTTTGTGGCGTTGCGTCATCATTGGTACGGATTTCATTTTTTGTGAACCAAATGCAGGTCTTCTTTAAGGTCCTGTTGCACTTTTGGGACAAAAACTGGTAATAAAAGAGAGTTTTGAATATCTCAAGCAGACTAATTTGAATTTGATGTTGCACGAAGCAGAGATCTTTTGGTTTTCGATGACAAAATTTTGTTGTTTAGTCCCTTGAAACGCATGTTATACTGACCTAGATTCTTTAAAAACTTCTGTACAGTAGTTTTAGAGCAATTGAGAGTGTCAGCAAATTCTCTCTGCGAGCAACAGTGAGCTTTGGTACCCATTATCATTCTTTTTTCTATGTCGGAAAGGGGTTTACCACGTCCCATTTCTTCTGAATTTGGTTTTGTGGAGGCGTGACGAAGACTGCGATGGATCGATCCTGGTATTTAATCAACTGTACAGTGCGCGCTTTTTTGAAAGAGATAGAAAAAACATAATTGGATTTTAATTGTATTTTATAGGTTTTCATTGTGATTAGATTACTGGAGGTCACATACATTTTCGTAGTGTACTGTAACTTGATAAATACGTTATGAATGTCAGGTTTATGCGTTTAAAAGAATGAGCTTCAGGAAAAGAAAAGTTGTTCAGCAACAACTATAGAAGTAGGGAATGGCTTTATTCAGATTTCGCGGACTATAAGTGGCGCGTTTTCAGTGCGGGCACAGTTGCACTGCTGTCTCGGTTCGGTCCTGGCGAGAATTTTCTTCAACAGGCAAGCGCCAAGGGGGAAGCGTTTTGCTCATCGAAGGCAAATCCAGAGGCACAATTTTCCGATTTGCACCCTCATTCTCCTCTGGTTTAAAAATTTTGCCTCTGAAGTCCTAACAGTAAGAGACGTCAGCCGGAGCTACAAGGAAATCATTTGCTAATATGATGTTTTCCTGCAACCGGTGGAGATATCCTCAGGCACTTAGAATATCTTTTCTATTTAATTGCATTAGTTAGTCAATTATCAGTCGTGGATTTTAACCCTTTTGGACCTGAAACGTATTATCGCTAGAATAGTAGCGATAAAAAGATGTCCAATCCATTTCATACACGTTTATTCTCTTCTCAGTCAATATGTCTTCAGTGCATGTCGTGCACGAAGTACATATTCTCTGGCATAAAATTTCCTCGACGGTGTTGATGAGCAGTGTCTTGACTGTCAGAAGACTGCTTCAATCTTGGGAGCCGCGCGACAGCATCTGCCTTTGCCTGCGTCTCTTCATCGCTCTTGTCTAGGCTCCTGTTCACGTTCACAAACAAGCAAATCTCTCAACTCTACAGACGGCATTAATGGAAAGCTAACGCCGCAAGCACAACAGTCAAGGCCAACGTGCAAGCAGCATCACTGGATCAAGCCAATTTAATTGCTTCAGCACATGCGTTTGTGTTCGTAAGCTCAGGATGTCTGTATGTGATGGTAAAACGTTTGGCATTCGGCAGAGAACAGGAGAGATGGACACGTCGATAATACAGAGTCGAAACAAACCATGTCCAATGCTCTCCAGCAGTTCGGATTCCGATTTACATTTATCAGTAGATGGGCCCTTTCACAGTCGGGAGCAAAGTCATTTCATGTCATTACCACTTCCTTCTAGAGATACACATGAATTCGGTCCCGCTACATCTGAAGCTACTTTTATTACCAGTACCATGGAGGAGGGTCTCGATGTGCAACACATTGTGAACGACTTGGGGTCTAGAGAAGAGCTGGGGCTTAGGGAGACGGATATCAAGGCAAAAAATCCAGACACAGTGCCAAATCATAGCGTGACCCTCAATGCTTGCAGGCTCGCAATTCCTTTGTCGTATGCACACTTTGCCGATTTTTCACTTACTGTTGTACCGATTTCCAAAATCGCCACCACTCCCGTGGACTCCAAATCACGACATGCACCGGCCATGACCGCTTCACTTCGTGCTTCTGCGCCTGCGATGGTTTCAATGGAAAGTGAAGCTCTCACCAATAGAAAAAATGAACTTCATACAGTATCCCCTACAAATGTGAGCAGCAGATTTTGTCGTACAGATACCGGGATAGATTCATGCAATATGGCACAAATTGACTCTCATGCCCGAGCGAGGGAGCACAAATCCTGTGACACTGAAGGTCAATCACACCGAAACGGATCAGCAGAACGCAATCTGACTGCTTCTTTATAGATATCCGACTTTATTACAATGATAACCCAACACAACGAGGATGTGGCGTGCCGGAAATGCGGCGGTACTCCGTGCCATTGGATGCAAATAAGCCCTGGTATACTTGAATCAGTAGCTTCTCAGTACCCTGCAATGGGTGTTGTCGTGCGTTCTAACAACGAAGCGCGTAAGGCGGCGTACAGGGCGTTTACGTATGAGAAATACGGGTATCTTGGGAAAGGAAACCGAGTGAAACTACCAAAATTATACATTAGAGGGGATAAGATTGATCTGGCCGGACAGTTCCGGTGCTTATGTGGGATTCAAAGAGCACTAAATTTATGTAGTCTGGTTTATAATCTTGCCGTTTTTCAGGGTTGCTGTGACTTTGTTCTTTCAGTTGCGATGGTTCTTGGAGGCTGACATTTTCTTTGTAGTTTCAACTGCCTCATATATATTACGGCGGATAAACGCAAATGGTTCTTGGTTATGGAAACACGCAAAACAGTTTTCGTGAAATCCACGTTGGCATTCTGAACAAGAGTAGATTGTGTAGACTCAATTTCGTTTTTCTTCAGGCATCTGCACATCATACAACGTACACTACGTTTTCCCTCATTCTCCAACAACAAGTGAGGTCTAGATGATTGAGAGCATGCAACATTCTTTGCGCCAGGAACCTGGCGTAGTGATCCTCCCTGCTGCAGATAGAGGACGTTATCTGCTCCTTGTAGTACAGTGGCTCCTAAGGAATTGTAATGGTGTGGCCTCATGGTACAATATTCCTAAGGAGGGCTCAAATTTTATCAGCTGAGCCACGTGGTGCATAGTTCTGCCCGCGTGCGCTACAGTGTCCTTAAGAGACGGTAGAATTATTATTTATTTTAGTTATTTTCCGCAGGTAATTACTACAGTAGTAAGACCTGCCAAGGAGGGCTCTTGGCTTGATACTAAACCTGCCGGTTGAGCTCCACCTCTGGGGAAGTAAAGAAAAGCACCCTTGAGTCTTCATCTACTTTTCCGGTTGGAGACTCTTGTAGATCATCATCAGGTTTCTAAGCCGCCGATCCCCAGGTTGCATCATAGCAGCGCCTGTAGGAGCATTGTCCGCCCAGTGAACCTCCCCCTCCGCTTGGTGTTTGTGGATCTCCTTTAAGAATTTCCCCGGCTCGCGACAGCGGATACCGGAAACCACTTTTAGGAACACCCACCCTTGGAGTCATTAAAAACTCCTAACGGACGTTGTGCTCTACTGCCTCGAAAGGAAAACACACAGTACCACACTACTAGTTGTTTTATAATTCGCTGCTTCATGAAGGTGATATCGATGATTCGCGCCACGGGCTTACTTATTGTGATGCGTAAAGCATGCGCGTTAATGATAAATGCATCTAGTACTAACGTAAGAAGGCTCATTGAAACTCTCCTTTCTTTTTCGTGTGTAGAGCAGGTAGATCTAAATTGATCAACCCCGTCACTTGCATTCACATACAAATTGTAAGCGGAAACGATTGTCGGTACCATCAGAGTCGTTCGTCGAAATGATTCATGACCCACCCAGCGATGTAAGGGTGGCAACCCATGTACACACATAATAGAGTGATTGTCAGGAGAATGGATGCGTTTTGTCGGAGTGTCCGCCAAATCGTTCGTATTAAAAGAAACGACCAAACGATCTTTGAAAACCACGAAACCTGCGTTCTCGGCAACCACTGCACAGCCTTCCTTGGTGCCATCTCGTTGGTACACCTCTATCAGACGCCAGGTTCCTCGCTCTGCATGACGTAGATCTTGGATCGCTTCGCGAAGCGCTGGAAGGTTCAGCCCGTCAATGATATTGAACCTAACTGTTCCTATTAGTCTGCACTCTTCATTACTAAGCCTTCAAAGCTGTCGCGCCAACAGATGGCGTGTATAAAAGTTGTCCATTACCATTAGACGCCCTTTAGAATGAGTCGGATAAACTTGCGTCTGGTGGACCATCTGAGTGCACCACAACGCAATAGCCGTAGATTTTGGGACGAGTGTCCCGTCCACCATACGATCAACGGCTCCACGGAGATTCCGAATCAGATATGTGTAGCGCTGAACTGGGATTCGACCGGACATATTACCCGAACCATTATCTTGAAGACTATGAAGGTAAGTATGGGACCATCCAACCACCGCGTAAAAGCGTATTCAAACTTCACGGGCTTCGATTGCACATACGAAAGATCTGTTGTACGGCCTTTACATCTAACAGTGTTTTCATCCAGAGAAATGACACTCTCACTGAAATGGCCGAGGATTCCGCGTTTCCTGCAAAATGATCTAGAAGGCTACGAATGTGCCAAAGTGGGTCCGCAGCCACCACTTCAGGATCATATGATGGGTACAAACGTAAAGCTGCCCTAATTGTCAAGAACTTATCGCAGCGCCTTGTCTTTCGAAAAAACGGTATTTCTACTAGTTTGGATGTAGCACAGTAATCTTTTGGATGGTTCAATCTGTGCACAAATGTAGCTAGCTTTAATCCAAAATAAGCCAAACCTTCGTTCATTCATAGCGTTTTTTTTCTATAACCGCGTTTTAGAGCTCTTCCGAAGTCCAATCATGCACGCATTTGAGGAAAGAACCATTCAGAAATACACCAAAGAGTTTCGACTTCTTGTTTGTGAACACAGGCACGGCGAACGACCTGCGATTTCGCAAGGTGAAGCCCACTTTTGTTCTTCTATAAAGCACAATACGGCACGCTGTCAAATAAATCTCTACATTCTGTCGCACCCAGAGCTGTTGTGACAAACTTTTCGGCATCATTTCCTACGAACGATGTTTTGGCTGCACAACTATGCTGGTTGTAGAGCACAGTAGCTGTGGGAATGTTATTCGAATTGAGAGGATGAGGATTACTATTGAAGCGTTCCTCTTCCATTGTGATGAAAATCGATGGACTGAAGGCAGACGAGAAATTATGGCCATGTTCTTTCGTGGTCTATGTCTGGTTTCGGAGGCATGGTATCTATGCCCGTTTTGTGCGAGTGATTGAACCGTTGCTTTAGTAGGAAGGCCAAGTACGTTTCATGGTTCTTTTTTGAGGAGTTTTGTTGGTAAGGAGTCAATCACTAAGAAAGACTGTTCCAGTAAGAGTGCTTTACTTAAAGCTAGTATTCTAGCGTTACGTTCTGTGAACACATGGCAGAGTAATGTCCAACCATCCCGGGCTTTTTCCAATGCAGCTTGTATCTTATCGCTATTATAGTAGCGATAAGAGAACCAGGTTCAAAAGGGTTAATTTACTAGTCACTCAGTCACAAATGGCGAGCCTGCATGGTCGACTCGCGCATTTTGTCATGGTCACCACTTTCTATAGGGAGGTGTTGTAGAGCATCAGTTTCCTGCGAGCAACCTGCCTCGCAGTGCAATTTGTCCGGTTATCAATAGTCCCCCATAAAAGCTGTCCAGAAGCAGAAAATGATGCTTGTTATTCCAGAAATTCTATCCAGCAATGTCGTACTAAATTGATGCAAAAGATATTTCAACGTTGTGCCTCCTAAATACAGACTGTTTCAAAAACATACGACATGCTGTGAAATTTCAAAAAACTACCAAATGCATACTGTACGCCTACAAAAATAGGTTTCAGAAAAAAGTAAAGTCAAAAAACCGTTTCAAAAACATACAGTGCGTTTAAAAAACATATTACCCCTCAAAAGTGCGCCAAAACTGTACTGTAGACTAGATTTTGCACATAGTCTATGTAGAATCGTTTCAAAAAGATATGTACACCGTCTTCTTTATAATAAAAATGGCTCGACGC